>WOVY01004358.1:0-350266 GCA_013436015.1 Rhipicephalus annulatus
TAGCATACCTACTGTATACGTTGACCGACTTGAGAATATTCGATGGCCAACATTGTCTCAAATGCGCTTGCGCCGAAAAGGATGAGAAATATTTATTTGGCGTCATATACACGGAGCTACACATATACACATATGCACAACTAAGCCTTTATATCCTATAGGGACAGGTTGGAAAGTCTCAACCTCGGTAACGCACTTTGCAAGTATATACGACCGTGCGGGCTATTTGCGTCACACGCTTCTGTCACAGGCATGGCTACATTTACGTACCTTCCTTGAGATGACACTGGCAGTCGTTCCACCACCCGCCCTCTGAGACTGGCTTCCTTCGACGACGTCAGATTCCTTACAATATGGCATGAACAGAAGGTTCGTATATATATATATATATATATATATATATATATATATATATATATATATATATATATATATATATAGATATATATATATATATATATTGTCGCGGTTCAACGTAAGCAGTGCACCGAGACGTTGAGTCCGAGAACCGCGACAATATATATATATATATATATATATATATATATATATATATATATATATATTTACGGAAAGTCTTTGTGTATTGACGCCTAAATCGTTCACATACTCGAGGCTTTCATATCCGGGATCCGTGGTAACGCCTGTGGGTATCACAAACCATGGTATACACCGCACACATTGGGTGAATTGCACTATATACCCAACACTGCATGATTCACCAAAGATCAAGGCCCGCCGCGGGGGTCTAGTGGTACTCGACCACTTACCCGCGTAGGTCGTGCAATAGAATCCCGGCCGCGGCAGCCGCATTTTTAGATGGAGACGAAAAGGCTCTGGGCCCGTGTTTTCTGGTTTAAGTGCACAATCACGAACCCCCATGGCCGCGATTCTCGGAGCCTTCCACTATACGGCGTCTCTCAAAATCCTGCCTTGGTTCTGGGACATTAAACTCCATCAGTTATTATGATGAAAGATCAAGACAACAGTTAGTCCGACAAACGGGTATCCGCCACAAAATTTTGCGACCTATCAGGCAACTATCATCATCATACACGCGTGTATACCACATAAACTACACGCTATATGAAGAAAGAAGGGAGCAATTTAATTAGTTTAACGAATGCCGTGCACGTTATCATAGTTACAGCACTGTCGCGTGATACTTTGTTGTTATAAAATGGAGTGGTTATTTATTTATTTATTTATTTATTTTTAATTATTTATTTGTCACTACTCGGCTCGTATTTGCACGATGCTGTACATCACTACATGTTTCTCGCCTCGAATTCAATTTAAACAGTTAGGCGCTTAACATTCCCCCAAGTTCACATACAAACGTTCCACGTCCATTCTGTCAGCGTCGGTGTCAAGTGTCGGATCGTTCCGTATACGGAACACGATTCGGCAGACATGGCGCGGCGCAAATTCGCGCGAGCTGTCAATTTACCGGCCGCCCTCGCATGTCTCGCCTCCGGCGCGGTGCTCTTGACGAACGCTCTCCGGCCAGTCGAGGCGACGTGCGGCTGTCACTTCATACATCGAACCGCGCGCGAGTGTGCCGAGTCGTTGCCAAGGACGAGTGCTAGGCAAAACGCGCGTCCAGTCCTTCGAACACGCTTCTCTGTTTGCTCGTTGACGGCGAAGCGCCTTTGCCGTGTTTCCTCACGAAAAGTTCATCGGGCGTACGAGGACTGCGAATCACGCATATCGACTTCGTTCGCCTGTTAGCCCAGCCATTCTACTTTCAGATTTCAATGCAGAGCTATGAGAAACCTATTACTGGCAACCTACCTACTTACCTACCTACCTACCTACCTACCTACCTACCTACCTACCTGCCTGCCTGCCTGCCTGCCTGCCTGCCTGCCTGCCTGCCTGCCTGCCTACCTACCTACTACCTACCTACCTACCAACCTACCTACCTACCTACCTACCCACCTACCTACCTCTAACCTACCTATCTATCTATCTATCTATCTATCTATCTATCTATCTATCTATCTATCTATCTATCTATCTATCTATCTATCTATCTATCTATCTATCTCACTCTCTCTCTCTCTCTGTGTATGTGTGTGTGTGAGAGAGAGGGAGAGATCACCTTTTGTATTCGCTTCTTCGAGGAGCTCAGACTCCAAGCTTTTTATGCTGTGTGGGTTTCAGCAGTTGGAATAATATAATAATAATAATAATAATAATAATAATAATAATATAATAATAATAATAATAATAATAATATGTAAAGAAAAGAAAAAGTAATCTAGAAAAGTAAGCTGATTATGATGTGTATCATTGCTGATGGTTTTACAATCCTCTCAAGAAGCATGCCTAAGACGATCGGAGGGGGCCTCCTCATTTGTGCAGCAATGACGCTTGCGCAAGTTTTCCTGTAATAGCTGTTGCGAAATTTCCCTCTGAATCGCGGACAGCTACAGCGCCGTAAATTTTGTTAACAAAATGTACACCTTATCTACCCTCTCAGACTGCGGAGCAGTTGTCACACGGCCATTACTCACCCTGTGCATTACGTATAGCTGCCGGACTCGAAACGAATATTGCCAATCATGCGAATGCGTGCTCTCCAAGTATCGCCATGAGAACAACTGGTATTCAAGCAATTCGTAGCTGCCTGCATTTGCGTAATCACTTTCGGGTTTTGCAAAGATGTACTTAATGTTCGTGTCTATAATTCATTGGGACTACGAAAATTTTCGTAGTTCTTATGGGACTAGAAAAATTAGCGGGATTTTCGGCGACGTTCCAAAAAAAAAAAACTTTGGGCAGGTAAGTTGTCCTTGAGATTCTTTCAAGCACGCGAGTGGTTTCAACTATTAAAGCAAGACACGTGTGCGAGATGAAACTAAAATAAGGCAGAGTAGAATGCACAGTGCATGCGCGTAGTATTTGTATGAGAACTGGCTCTGCAGTGGGTTGGCCGACATGCAGTTCTGGAAATAGAGCACGTTTTAAATGGGCAGAAAAAAAAACGGAACATGCATGAGCTGTAACGTGTGTTTGTTCTTTAGTGAAGCTTGCTGATCACGTTGGTGATGGAACAGCGCTCGTGTCGTTGTACGCTTCTCTTCGTCCCGTGATTTACGTTCGCTCTGTCCTACTGTAATAGTTCTTTCTTGGACCATCATACTGTGCTAATATATTCTCCCACGCATGTAAGACGCACACTTGCTCGGCCACAGCTTCTGCCTTCGTTTTCCACTTGCCCCGAGGGGTAAAAGCCACGTAAAGGATGGCGACAGTGAAGCTGTCCATACAATTATCCCTCTTGTGATATTTAAGGAACCTCTGCGGTCAAACCCGGTTGTACATCACAATCTTTATGTCCACTGCAAGACGAAAGCTTCGCACAATGATTTCCAATTTACCATGTCATGCGCTAGCTCATTGCATGCTACGCATGTCAACTTCTCTCCTCCACCAAACTCCCTACCGCCCTCGGCTTCGTTTTTCATCCACCCCGCCGCTCTCACTGAACATCGGCTATCTGTCCGATTATGTGGCCCACAAAGGCACACATTTCCGCCTAATGGAAACAAGGATATCGGATACTCATGTCTGTTCTCTCGAGGAAGAAGCGTTGATACGTAGAACCGATACATTGTATGATAGAACAACGGTTTTTTTTACGTCTTTCAGTGGGATGCTAAATGTGCTATGACAGTGTTTTACATTGCTATTATTCGTCAACGTGAAAGACTTTTCTACGTTGGTGGTAGTCTTGTTTTGCTTCATTACTCTATTTTTTTTTCACATCGCAGTCCGTCTTTGCCTCTGTTTGACGACTTCTCGTCGCTCAACTATTCCTGAACTGCTGCTTTTATTTTTTTCATTTCTTCACCCGTGAGCGTTCCTTCTCATAGCGTGTGCGGCATACATGGGCCAGAACATGAAGTAAGCGCTTGCTAGGATGGAAGCCTTAAACGCAGGTTTGAAATTGGGTTAACTGACAATCCAGTTCAAAGTGAGCGCTTGTCTCTTTTCCCTTTCTTGTCCTTTCTGCGGTCTGGGCTGGTTGCTGAAAATTAAGTGCACTGGCGTGGAAAAAAAATATGATATGTCAAATATGCTTCCAAACTATCGCACTTGGTGACATCGTACTATTGCAAAAATTGTGTCATCAATGTCACTAATGTCACACTGCTTGAAAAATACGTCGCCGGCTCGAGAAGTCCAGCCTTTCTGCTACAGTCGGTTAGTTTCGTGCACTGTGCATATCGCAAACGAGTATCCGTTTCTTGTCCCTATTTCGGGTGTGTCGCGCGGGCACAGTAGGCTCGGTAATAATGCAAGCGAGTCAAGTGCGTCTGAAACGATGCATCGCATGAACAGCCGTGATACTTGTCTCGAGTTTTGGGGCCACCTCAGAAAACAGGGTTATCGCAATTGGATTCGCGTAGTGCGTTTCCTACGTCGACGCGGCAGACTTTTTTTTTTTTGAACGAACGTAGAATGGCTGTCTCGGGCGTGTACTGTCCTTGATAAGCCGGCCGCCCTCTTTCTGCCCATGGCCTCTGAGATTGCGGGCGCGACGCCGAGCGCCCGCAATGTCGGAGGCCATGTTCTCCCCTTCGCAGTTCTGAAGTCTACCGCTGTGTGGCTTTCAGTGGCGCGTCTACTCGCGGAGCACACCGTTCACAGGAAGAGGTGTCGTGTTGATTTCCACCTTTAAGCTTCTGCGGTAATTCGTTATACGCAAAGGACTGGTTGATGGTACCGACATCTTGCGACGTTTCGGGCACGCACAATTATAGACACATTTATTTGTTTTCTCCTAGTCTCCTTCAGTGGTAAAAAGTTTCATAAGTCAACTCGGTCTATATTAGGCTTCTGTCGCAGATTTACACAACCAGGAAGCAAAATGCACAAAGTTTCTGCTGTAACAATTCTATGCTTCCCTCGTTCATCTCGGCCCCGCCAGATTACACCACCTATCCGGCCTCTTAGAGATGTTTTCGGCTACGGTATCCGGTATAACACGCGAACGGAAAGAAGCTTGCAAACAGACTAAAACTCTCTAAGCAACAACACTAGCACTCATAGTCGTCGGCAATTAAGGTAGTCTAGACGTTGCCAACTCGTGTGGCATAGCTGTGGGGTGAAGGGGGGGGGGGGGACTTGCGTGCCTTGGGTTGAGAGCTAATGCTTGTAAAGCTTGGCTGGGTGGTGGGAATGCAAGTGCCTCTCTGCCGATGCCCGCGTTATCGCACTGCAATAGATGTTTGCACATTTTTATAAGTACAATATTTTTATTGATCCGCAGGGAACATTTGGATTCACTTGATCAACAGCATTGCCCTACGTATCGTGATTAACCCATTTTAATACCACTGAAGTACTCAACATGCGATTCGCACAGTCTTCTCGCTTCGTCCCATGCATTTCAGCGATTGAAGGTTAGTCATCTAATTCAGCGGTACCAAAAAGCTATTTGCTTATACTAATAAGTTTCAACGGTATGCATGGTCTATTTCAAACATTTGTTTCTTATCATTTTTGTTTCGCTACATGATCATTCTATATTTGAGATCTTGACTATGGTGCTTTGCATTAGCATATCTCATTGGCTACTCAAGTTTTTTGCCAACGTCATTACATTCGGCATCTTCCCTGTCGTACTTGTGGCTGTGTTGTCTAACTATACCATGAATTTTCCTAACGTACGTGCCTTAACGTCATAAATGTCAGTCCCATTGGCCGTCCTATGAATATATTGTTTTATAAAACCTTTCACCGGCCACCTTTTCATTTCTCCTCTCTTATACGGCCTAGTGATTCCCGCTAAGCAAAACTTTCATAACTTTGACTAAGGCGCCTCTCCGACTTCGTCTTTGCAACCCGACTGATCATTTTGAGTGCTGTTCAATTTACTTCGCCGCGACCACCGCCACACGCGTCGGAATGTATCATCGCTATCTATCTATCTATCTATCTATCTATCTATCTATCTATCTATCTATCTATCTATCTATCTATCTATCTATCTATCTATCTATCTATCTATCTATCTATCTATCTATCTATCTATCTATCTATCTATCTATCTATCTATCTATCTATCTATCTCCTTGACGAGGACTGCAGGCGTATATGTGTCCAATTAATGTCCCCATCGCCACATACATCTAAAAGCGGATGACGTTCATCTGAGGAACATAATGCTTTATGGGTGTTCACTCTCGCGTAATCGTTCGTCGTGGTCCTTTGTAGGCCTGTTTGGCGAGATGACGTGGCTTACGGTCACAATCGTACACAAGTATTCCTGGCGGAAAATAATCTAGGGCGCACACACGGGCGCGTCATTAAACACAACCCTTCGTCTCGACAGAGCCGCACATCTACCACGGCAGCGCCGCTTTCCGGTTTGTGTAAGGACATAAGTGATATTGATTGCCACTCTGTACCACCGCTGTACTCGCGCGCAGTGGCGTCAAGTGCCAGACGCCCTTTGCCTTCCGGGGCAACCTGCACAGATGGGCAGGTGGAGCCACCTACGCGGCGAAAAAAGAAGGGTTCGTTCGGTCGCGTTTCGATCCCGCGTATCCTTCGCCTACAAGACCGTCACCACGAAGCGTTGAAACTAGACGAGAAATAACCGAACCGTGTCGTGCTTAGAAAACATTAGTGGAGCGACTTTCATCGCATTAGGACCTCAATGTGAACTCCCGTCGGAAGTTATTCGAGTCGTAAGGCTGTTTGGTCGGTTATCGCTTTCCTACTTGGAGAGCATACACGAACAAATTTTGGGCCAATTATGTGAGAAAGTCTCTACTTCGATAAATCAATATGATCAAAATATTTTTTTTCTTTTTTTAACTAGTATGTCCGAACGCTATAGATGTCGCTGCATCGTCGATTTCGGGCTCATGCGCAATCCTTGTTCGAGTGTTCTACATGAATTTTTGTCCAATGCGTAATTCCAATCACTAATAGTTGAAGAATAAAATCAGTACCATTTCCTCCTTCAGAGGGCACTTCTTTTCTTATGACCTTCTATAACATTGTTTCACCAAGATGAATCGCACACTGTGCCACACACAACGCTGTGTGGCCCACTATTGGTGATCAGCCATAGTGTTGCAAGGTCCTGCCGTTCAAACCTTCCTCGAGTGCGTTGATCTTGGAAATGATGATAAGTTCTCTTATTACTGAAAATACAGGTCTGATCGACCCGCGGATCACCTCTTGCTTGCCTTCGTTATACATGAAAACAAGACATAAACCAGCATTCTTCGGATGTAAAGAAGCGTGTCTCTTGACATATTAGGACAAATATGGAACCTTGTTTTGTACCCAAATCTACCCCTGTCATTAAAGTGAAAATGGAGCTTTTCTGGCCACGTTATGCGTGGGCGGTGGATAGTAACTTTCGCATTCAGAAACGCTCCTTGACTTGACCTTGACTTGTCACCACTTTCACTGCAGAACAAACGCGTTTTGAACGCGCTTCTTTGGGTGGTGCCAAGGCAGCACAAATGCACAAACGTGTTTGGAACGCGCTGCATTGAAGTTGATGGCAAGTCGATTTCAATCCAAGGAGTGTTTCTCAATACGGGGGTAAGAAGGTTGATTAATATGCGGGGTTTAACGTCCCAAAACCACCATATGATTATGAGAGATGCCGTAGTGGAGGGCTCTGCAAATATAGACCACCTGGGGTTTTTTAACGTGCACCCAAATCTGAGCACTCACCCCTACAGGATTTTCGCCTCCATCAAAAATGCAGCCACCGCAGCCAGGATTCGATCCCGCGCCATGCGGCTCACCTTAGCCACTAGACCACCGTGGCGGGGCGTGGGGGTAAGAGCAGCGCAATGGTTCCCAAGGAATGGGAAGCGCAGTGGGGGAAGGCAAAAAGTTAGATGAAGTAGTTCTTACAGATAAAACGGAATCAGCTCGCACAGGATAGGGTGAAGTGGAAATCATGGGGAGAGGCCTTCGTTTTGTAGTGGACAAAAGCAGGCTGAGAGTGACGATGATAATGGCGGCGGTGGCGTATCTGCTGAATGTGCTAACCTGGACGCACCTGTTTCGCACAGGCGGATGATCGGCCGGGCGTGCGGCGGCGGCGCCTGCTGAGCCGCGCGATGCAGCGTGCCCGGTCGCTGTCGTCGCTGCCGCCGGAGCCGTTCATGATCATGCGCAGCAAGGCCCTCAACCGGCGCGTGGTCATCAACGTGGGAGGAGTGCGCCACGAGGTGCTGTGGCGCACCCTCGAACGGCTGCCGCACACTCGCCTCGGCCGCCTTCGCGAGTGCAACACGCACGAGGCGCTGGCCGAGCTCTGCGACGACTACTCGCTCGCCGACAACGAGTACTTCTTCGACCGGCACCCGCGCTCTTTCGGCGCCGTGCTCAACTTCTTCCGCACCGGAAAGCTGCACTTGGTCGAGGAGATGTGCGTGATGGCCTTTAGCGACGACCTCGAGTACTGGGGCATTGACGAGCTCTACCTGGAGTCCTGCTGCCAGCACCGTTACCACCAACGCAAGGAGCACGTCCACGAGGAGATGCGCAAGGAGGCCGAGTCCCTGAGGCAACGGGACGAAGAGTACTTCGGCGAAGGACGGCGAGCCCAGCTGCAGAAGTTCCTGTGGGACCTGCTCGAAAAGCCCACCTCGTCCCTGGCTGCCCGGGTGAGAGTGCGCCTGTATGTCTTTCTGTGCTGTTGCTTTGTTTGCCGTTCCGCTATCCTTGTTTGCTTGCCTGTTTTCTTTCCTTTGGTGCGCGCGCAGCAGGTGCTCTCTCTGTCTATCTGTCTCGCTCTCTTTATGCTCTGCTGGGGATGGGCAGCGCGAGAGGCCGCGCGTCGCCGATGCAGCAGGCGCCACTGGCGCTGCGGCCAGGGCGGCGGGGGCAGAGAAAAACCAAGAGGCGGCGAAAACGCGAGTGTGTTCCCCCAGGTGGTGGCAGTGCTGTCGATCCTCTTCATCATCCTGTCGACGATTGCGCTGACGCTCAACACGCTGCCCGAGCTGCAAGAGCGCGACCTCAAGGGCGAGGTGGTGGACAACCCAAAGCTGGCGCTGGTCGAGGCCGTCTGCATCACCTGGTTCACGCTCGAGTACCTGCTGCGGTTCCTGTCGTCGCCCAACAAGTGGAAGTTCTTCAAGGGCGTGCTCAACGTCATCGACCTGCTGGCCATCCTGCCGTACTTCATATCGCTCTTCCTCACTGAGACGAGCAGCAAGAAGCAGGACCAGTTCCAGGACGTGCGTCGTGTGGTGCAAATTTTTCGCATCATGCGCATCCTGCGAATCCTCAAGTTGGCCCGCCACTCGACCGGGTTGCAGAGCCTGGGCTTCACGCTGCGCAACAGCTACAAGGAGCTCGGCTTGCTCATGCTGTTCCTGGCGATCGGCATCATGATCTTCTCCAGTCTAGCCTACTTTGCTGAAAAGGAGGTGGCCGACACCAAGTTCACCAGCATCCCGGAGACTTTTTGGTGGGCAAGTATCACCATGACTACTGTCGGCTACGGAGATATCTGTCCGACCACGCCTCTGGGCAAGATTGTCGGTAGCGTCTGCTGTATCTGCGGCGTGCTCGTCATTGCGCTGCCCATCCCCATCATCGTCAACAACTTCGCCGAGTTCTACAAGAACCAGATGCGCCGGGAGAAAGCGCTCAAGCGCAAGGAGGCGCTGGAGCGTGCCAGGCGTGAAGGCAGCATCGTCTCCTTCCACCACGTCAACCTGCGCGACGCCTTCGCCAAGAGTATGGACTTGGTCGACGTCCTTGTGGATACGGCTCATGGTGTTTCCCAGGTACGATTTGGCCTAACGTGGCCGTTTCTTTTCTTATCTTGCTACGTAGTTTTGTTTGTGCGATGACGACTATTCAGGGACGCGTTTTAAATTACTCAGCATTGCTTAGAAGCGTTCAAGAGTCTGCTCCATCGAACAGCACTGTCCAAAAGCTTATATAATGAAATCAAGTTATATTACTGCACAGCGTTCATGCATGAAAGAGTGAGCGTGCAGTAACTCATATTATTTATCAGCAGATTCTTATCGTGCGTCTCTCCCTACTTGATACTAAATAAAACAGAAAATAATGTCTAAGGATGCCGTTAGAAACAGTGTCGAGGCATGTTGACAAATGGAAAAATACCGTGGACAGTGTAGTCGTGGTGAAAAGAATCTCTACAAGTGTGAGCAGCGGCCAGCTCACGTGGTCAGCCTCCATGACGCCGACCACGGAACAGCGTCCAACGCGGCGAGTGAATCGGGCGAGCTTCTCCGCACTCGCCGAACCCCCGCGCAGGGTGACGCCATCAGCCTCGGTGAAGAGTCGGCGTCCCGCCTGAACGCTGGATGCTTCCGCAACTACGAGCATACGCTGGCGGCCAGCGGCGGCTGCTCGGGACCACCCGTAGGCGGAGCCCGGGGCGCGGCCGACCCCTTGCTGGTGCCGGAGCCGCTCAACTCCCTCAGCGGCAGCCGTCAGCAGGCGGCGGGCCAGACGCTGGCGGCAGCCTCGCCCGTGAGTCTTGGCTCGGGGGCGTCGGGGACGAGCGCCGGGGGCTGCGGGCTTGCCTTGCAGGTGGCTCGAGCGCGTAGTGCCCCGCGCTAGGATCTCTACCGCTTGGATACCGGGCCAGGTAGCGTACAAAACGCACACGCAAAAACAAAGCACGCACCACTCAAACCACTTGGCCGCCAGCCGCACTAACTCTGCCCGCCGCTCTGCTTGTCTGTCTGTCGCCGAACCGCCGCCAGCAGCCTCCGGCGCTCGTCCCTTCGCTGCTGGCCGGTTCGGCCTCCTCGTCCCCTCGGCCCTCTTTTTCTATCCGCTGTGCTTCTCTCTCCTCCGGCCGGCTTCGTGCCGCTACGGCCTGAGGGCGCCGGCGAGAGCGTGACTTGATGATTCGCAGGAGCTCAAGGAGTTCCTCGAAGGTGACTTCCGGGCCAACATAGAGCTCAAGACTATCAACCGCTGGGACGTCGGCAGCGTGGAGAGCTCGGACACGTACCTGTCCTGCGCCACGCAGCCGTTCGCCTCGCAGGCGGACCTGAGCCAAGAACCGATGGCCAGCCTACAGCAGCAGCCAGTGCAGCTGGTCCGACCACGGTTCCTCCAAGGCGTGCGCACCAAGGCCCGCTTCGACCCCGTGGACGCCACTCGGGCGCTTCGACCGGACACCATCGAGCTGCCGCGGCCCGAGCCGCACGTCTTCGCGCCCTCGGCCACACACAAGGCGTCACCTTTCTCCAAAGGTAAGGCCTTCACCGGAGAACTCTGGAGCGCCGCTGCAGTGTGCGCACGGGAAAAGCTGGTCACACGCATACGCTTCCGCCAGTCAACATTGCTGTATGTTTTGTTTCTTGTTTGCACTAGTAATATGGGTGATGAGCATCACGTATATATATATATATATATATATATATATATATAATATATATATATATATATATATATATATATATATATATATATATATATATATATATATATATATATATATATATATATATATATATATAGTGCACGTGCGTTGCGTCTCCCTCACGCTCAGTAGCACTTCCGTCGCGCGCGCCCGCTGTCAAGGCCTGACCACACACACGCGTTGTTGTGCGTCAGCGCTTGGCCTGTATACTCGGCGCTGCACCCTCTTTCTATGAAGAAAGCGGGTAACTTCGTGTTGGCGCTCGCCCACTCCCCTCAGGCGTGGTGAAGGCGTGACACCGAGTCTACACGCCACACTCTGACGCGCTGCAACGCGTATGTGGGGTCAGGCCTTTATCGCCTTGTCGCGTCGGCTCCGTGCTGGCGTCAGAGCCAGGTGCCCCGCCTGTCTCTTTCGCGTACTTCGTGTGGTGGCGGTAACTCCGAGGCCTCTGCTAGTGTTGATACAGTTGAAGATCAATGAAAATTATGATGCTAATAAAGGCAAATGAAGGTACGTCAGCTCCCGTACTCTTCGTGCGCAGTGATGACGCTGTTCGGTGGCCAGTCGGGCAGGTACGGCGGCGCAGGAGACCCCGGCATGCGGCCCGAGCAGCATGCGGCAACGGCGAGCCGCGGAGCAGCCAAGTCCATCCTGAAGAAGCCCGAGGAGCGGACCACGGCGTCAACGGGAACCGCGACCACGCCCAGCCTGGGCGCACTGTGTGTGCATACAGTGGACGTGATGTGTTCGCCCGTGCGTGCTGAGAGGACGCCCCTGCTCACCGCGCAAGAGGATGGCAGCCCCGCAAGGGAGCCGCGCTCATAGCCAGGTGTGGCTGCTTGCTGATCACGCGCGAAATCGAAATCTTGAATTTTTGTTTTTGTAAGGTTTGCTTTGCCGCAAGGCATTCCGTTATACGGCGAAGCTTGCATATCGTGTTGTGGAGGAGCAAATTAAGATTTAAAGGCAGACATGTATCGAGGTTTCATATGCGTTGTTTTATTTTACGCGTGTCTACACACCATTTTAGTCATAGTGAGACTACGGAGACGTTCTTAAAGTATAGTTTGAGATTTTGAGATACGTTTAGAACCCTCGTGAGGCGTCTTAAGCCTTAGTTTCGGTTTTGCGTGCATACAAGGAAATAGGCATCGGTCGGTCATCATGTTAAGTGTGAGAACGGATGTTCTTTAGAGAATTGAGTGCATGCCCAAAATCATTCTTAGTAACGGTATAACAAACGTCATGGACGGAGATGAGAGCTTCACGGTATTAAACAAACGTGCACAGGGAGCAAAGCACCTAGCCTTATAGACACCCTTGTTCAGCAAAGTACCCCGTATTCATTTACTCGCTGGATATGTTCCGTCTTCTGAATGACCAAGAAATTTCTATCAGCTTGAGAAATCTCAAGACCGATTTCTTTTTTTACAAAACAAAGTCTGACCCTCCCCTTCTCAAAGCCAGAAACAATTGAGCGTCATTGTGATACGAACATAATACGTGAGGTATTCGCTTTAAAGAGCATTAACACCAAGATAGACAGAAGCTAATATTATGCTAATTAACTGATGAGTCGACTCACTCATGCTCTCCCTGCCTAAGGTCAATCAGTTAGTCTTAGCCCCACTGAGTCGGCGTGGGGAATATTTTGGAGAGTCTAACTCCGAGTGAGAACTCAGAGCAAAACATACCTCTGTAGATGAGTGAGCTTCAATTGCTGACCTATAGACCATTTCACCTAAGGCATATGGGCGCTGCCATCGTGAGCTGTTAAGTCGATGTTTTGTTGCTTTTGTATGTTGCGATGTTAATTAATAAGGCCAAGAACATTATACACCAACTAAACCGCTTTCATGCGTCCACTGTGACACTGTTCGTTTAGTTGTTAAGGATGCAAAGCACAAAGCTTAACGCCCTACATGGCGCTTCCATAGTCACCTAAAAAGAGAGAGGGGGGTGGAAAGTCAGCCCCGCACATTGCCATAATAGGGAAAGGACGCCACGACTTCGCGGAGGGGTGGAGTGGCACAAATTCTCACATACTGGCATAATGAAGAAGAGGGCAGTGCGATGAACATTCGTCCCCCCTGTAGGAGAAGCCTGCGCACGCCTATGCTCACTACAGATGTGGTGTGACGTCACTGCTTGACGCGCTTGCGATGTACCTAGATTGAGAGAATGAGCATTTAGGTACACGGAAGTTGATTAAAATATATTCTTAACGTTTGCTGTGTCCGACCGTTTATGTGTAGTGGCCTTGCATACGAAGGAAACCTACCTGAGGCTTGTTATAGCCTTGAAATTTTATAGCACCACCCCTTTAAACGTGAAACTTTTGACGTCGATTTTCTAATCTATTAATACGCCTGTGGTGGTCGAATTGACGACACTGGAGTTATCGGTCAAAAATAGCTTATTGTTTCACTTCCGTGTCACTTTTAAGCAAAGACGACGCTTCCGTATTGTCTGTCTGGAGCACCAGTGGATACTTTTCGTCTTTCTCATTCCTTGTTTTGTCTTTCGCAGGGTGGCCCAGTGCGTGGAAGGTTCCGTAAAGGAGACAGCAGCATCTCACGGTGCTTCCCGGGCGCCGTCGCGGGCGCCCTGACCCTTCTTTGGGGCCTCGGTGGGGTGCGCCACCTGTCTCCATCTCCTCCGGGTCTCCCCACCGAGGCCCCAGGTGGCGCCACGCGAGCGCCCGGGATGCCCGGAGGAGACCCCCATCGTCATCAACAACCGCCGCCGCAGCGGCAGCAGCCACCGACGATGATATGTGTGACGTCATATTCTCGCTCATGTACATACCTCATCGGACAGAAGCCATTTCCACGTCTTGTTGTTTTCTATTCACATCTAGACTTCAATCAGATCACATTCTTGGTGCGAATAACGACGCTGCTCACTCACGCCTTCGTGTCACGCCGCAACCATTTCTCTTGTGTGTGCCACGGAGAACGATGGATTTCTCCGAAAGGGGAACGGACACGACTTGTTTTCGCATTAGCGGCCGCCAGTGAAGCGCTTCAAACATTGCTGCTGGCAGCAATGACGTGTTGTGCTTTTTGTTTGTTTGTTTTTCTATTTGACGTAGCTCAATTGCACCGTTAGCGACACCACAAATGGCAATCTTCATTAAGCCTAATACGCCACGTGCCACTGACTGTCCGAGTTGTTTTGAGTGTCTCGGACCGTGCCTCGGTCGCTGCCTAGCAAAGGACTCGGTACAGGCGGGCCGACGACGCCCATCTTGCTATACGATCACGTTGGCGAATACAGTTGCACATAGTGTGCGCATACGTTAACCATTTTTCGCTGCAATGCCGTAGTTAAATGTCTGCAGCCTCATGAGCTGTCCGAGACTATGGATGCCGTTAAAGATTACGTTACGCTGGGTTGTTCTCTGCTGCCGCGGTTTTTTGTTTTTTTTTTTCATTCGTCAGTACAATATCGGTGGCGCTTGCGAATTTGAAAACTGCGCCTTTCACGCTTACCGGCTACTCACAGCGTGTTTGTCACAAGCCCGTTTTTTCCGGCGCGATGCAACTTTTTGAGCATGTGTTCGCGAGTGTTGTATGCAAGTGTATAGAAGAAATAGCTACCGGTTGTGAGCCATCCGCAACGTCTATGCATTGAAATTCGTTGGTCGGTCTGCTGCACAGTGGCGGCACAGCTGCAGGACGCCGCCTACGCGGAGACAAAATCGCGCCGCACCCGAGACGAGCATAGAAACGCTATGAAACGCTGACAGGGCGAGCTAACGTGCTGTATGATCGATCTACACTTGCAGCTTTGAAACTTCAAAAAATAATTGGTGCATGAAGAACGTAGTCGCGAATCTCCTCAATCTCCTCATAATCGTCCTCCGCTTCCGATGTGTTCTCCTGCGGTGCACGATTGACTATCCTCGGCTTAACGTGACCTAACACGTCGCATTTTATCCGTCGGGGTCCTGCTGCGAAAGGTGCTATGAAATTCAATTTTCGAAGGCCGACTCATTTTAGGGAATGAATGCTACAGACTGACGGGAACAAGATTCGCGCACAGGGTCAACAATTCTTTTTCACTCTACGTGTACGCCGGCATCGGGCTGGCTTCGACGTAGAAAGCTCTCCTCGCTTTTTGTAAGCGCGGCTTTGTGAATGCTAGCACGAGCATTTCATAGATGCTTGGCTGCATCCCGCTAATCTACGGGGTCAAGCTCGAAGGCTTAAGACATGCTCGTCTTGCTCTTTTTGTGTACAGCGCAGCCACTTTTGTCTGCGCAAAATTTTCCGCCGCTGTGTTTCCTGCCACTTGACACTAAAAAAGTAAAGTTCCTTCCGTCCTTCTGCACATCTTCAGTGGCGCGCTGTTACGTATGTGTCCCGGTTCGTTTTGCGTTGCGGTCGAGGTATCTTGAGTTTCTGTCCATGTGACACAGCGCAAAGAAACTTGAATGGGCGTCGCATCAGTTTCATTCCATTCATTAAGAGTGCGTGTATCTTCGGCTGTGTAAAGGTGCAACACGTAGCAGCGCATGTCTCGAAAAACCTATTAAAATTAACTATGCTTCGAAGTAAGCCGAGGAATAAAATTTCGTTAGTGAAACATGGAATTCGTCTGTCGAGAAGATCGGTGAATCCCGCGACGTTAACTAAATTACGTGGTACTCGTACCGTAACTAAAAAAAACTGTAGAAAGGAGAGGATGTACGCTTGCGATGGCAAGATATGTAAACAGAGGTTCTATGCTCGAGCCGACGTTGCGACAAGTGGACTTGTCTTTTAGCCTCGAAGTCTAGCCTAGACAAGAACTAAGCTAAAACTAGTCTTCTTCAAGACTAGTTCTAGCCTTGAAGAAGACAGGTTTACTTTTCGAAATGCCTGCTCAAGCACATAACCCTTGTTTACAAATTTTTCCATTGTACCGTAACTCGTAATTCAATGGTGTTCCCCGGCAGGTGATCAAGAATGTGACACCTTGACCGGTGCCGCTTAGGACGTATATTAAGATGTGGCATGAGTGCGTGCACTATCCTTCATAGCTACACTCTTTTATTTTTGTTGCCATTGAGACAGCGTTAAAGGAAGCGCGGGATCATGCCGTTCTCGGTCACGCTCGTTATTATTGCCATTTTGTGAATGACTGCGCACATGTGAAAAGCTGTAGCGCCGTCACTATTCGCGCGTTGTGCAACGTTTAACTCGGTCGTTCAGTCAGCCGGACGTACGAAGCTCCACGTATTTCGGAGAAACCGCACTTCAAGCCGTCAATCACTCGATGCGATAGTAGTTAGGTTACGCTTGCAGGCGCAGTAGATCGACAAAGACTATGTCATGCAGCTGCGCATTCCAGGTGTATGTAAAATATCTCGTATTAGAGTAATGGAGGAGGCTACCGTGGCTGGAAAGTATCTGGCACCCAGCGACTAGACCATTACGTTTAATTTACAGTCGTCACGTTCTGCTCCGACAGTGATCTCTCTGGTGTTATCGTACTGTACAAATCGTGATGTCACACGGAGAGATGTGCGAAAGTATAGAGTATACACGAACTCTGTGGTTGTAAACCATTCCTTTCAGGAAGTGCAGGACAGCGTTAGCTAGGCAGCCGCTGGACGGGCGTTACCGCAAGTTTCGCATCTTGAATCAGAGAAAAATGTTTCTTTTGTTCTTTTTTTTCTTCTTTGCCAATGCGGTATGTACTACGAGCAACTTCGCCGTGGCTAGAATAATCTACACCAACTGCCTGAAACTTGGTCTCTCCCAAACTGTGCGGAAGGCGCACCATATACGTAGAAACACATTATTATTTTTTCGCTTGAAACGAAAGCAAAAAAGTGTCGTGTAGTAGAAATGCCTGTTGCACGCGTGTCTTAAATATGTGTAGAGTGCACTGCATGCCCGCGCGCTTCGACTGCACGATGTCCACAGATCTCCGCGTGCAAACGTCTTTCTCAGCTCAAGGCATCTCTCTTTCTCTATCCTAGCCTTCACTCCCGCCCTGTAACATTAATATCGCCACCACCAACTGCTCCTCCTTCAGCAGCGGGCAGCAGATGCGAGCGTCAGTCACCGATATCCTCATGGCGCCTTAGTAAACTCATTTTCACCGTTCCTTTCTTGACGGTCAAGTGGAGGGGAGGATGGCGGTGCACTGGAAGCGTTTCTCGGCGATTGTATATGACCGGTCTCCCATTTGTTTACCCGGTCGAGAAGGTTCTTTCATCAGCGGGCTTTTCTTCTCGCCGTTTTTTTTTGAGGGCGGCGCCGTGCTGTGGACAGCTTGGCCGGCAGTGGGGGCTTGACTTGGCTGCGTGCCAACTGGCGCGCCGGCTCGTCTGAATCCATACAACAAAACGTGCCGCTGCTCGGAAAAGAGGGGATACTCATCCACACGGCCAGCATTTATTTCGCGATCGTTACTATGAGGACACTGCGTGGAGCCGGCTAAGGAGACCCACTTCGAAGGAGATGCGCCCTGTCAATTCTATTGTTACTTTTTTTTTTCTTGAAGCAACAGCACAGTTGGTTCCGAAGAAGATTCCTTTTTCGAGACGATCCCATCGCAATACATTGACTCCCATTCCAAGAAACTGAAGAATAAAAGTGATTATATTCTTTTATTTTGTGCTTGCGTGACTGTGTGCATCGACTAAACGGGACGGCGGTTCCGACAACCCACGCTTCGATTGCGCCCGGTCGCCTTTTGCCGCGGCGTTTTATTGATTGCACGCATAAAGTCGCCAAGTCTGTGCGGGCTTGTGTAAGTCATGTGGGCAAATTAAAGGCACTAGTTTTAATACCTGGAGGCGTTCTACGCGTCAAAACCTTGATACGATCATGATGCACGTCATGGTGGAAACCGGCGATTCATTTTCACACCACCTGGGGCTCTCTAAAGCGTCGCTATTGTCAAACAATAAATTGGTTCAGATAAATTTTACTCTGAAAGCTAGTTGAAAATAGCACGTTTGTCATCTCGGAGCCAATGGCAAGAAATTCTTTGATGGCTGTTGTTGTTGCTGTGCGGCCCCCGCTGCCCCCTGCCTTCGTTCTGCTGCAGCCGCGCAGTAAGTCGGGCAACGTTGTGCACAGCAACAGTAACGTAAGGTACACTAGTACACTGTACGTAAGGTAAGACGTTCTGCTTGAGGCGGGTAATGTGAAGTGCGCTAACCTGATGCAGACCATCAAAACGTTATTTTATTTCAAAATAAGCACTTTCTTGGCACAAAAGTAATACTACGATGTTTCTGGACCGCCATTTTAACAACAAACGTCGACTTGATACTTGCCTTTAGTGTTCCTTTAGGAACAATCAAGTTGAACTGACCAACCAACCAACATGGAAAAGCTGCCGTGGAGTTTGCCACCAGTCGAAGAAAGCTCGGTCCAGAAAATTCTGGACCTCATTCAAGTAGGTTAAAATAGTGCACTTTGTGCGCAAGTTGTAATTGTATAGGCACAGACAAGTACTAAGATTGTAGCGAAACGGTGCAAAAGGTACAGTTGGGCCACTGTTGTATTTTTGTGAATATGGTAAATGATCATGCTTTTGCTTCACAGCCACAGGCTTGTAAGATAAATACAGTGTTGGTCTCGCTTGGCAAGGTGGTAGTTTGTGGCATGCTGCTCGCCATAGGCATGTGCACAAGGGAGCCACCCCCCCCACCCCCCGCCAGTTATCTTACATGGAGCGCCGATGCAGCCCCACATTTTTACAATGTCGGGCCTCACACGTCACACCTAAATCTTGCGTCCACGCAAATTTTAAGAGCTATCGTATGTGTTGTCATCGTATAATGTCGCCCCATATCGCTAGGCGTAACGTAGACAAAACAGCGTGTAGCATATATATGGCTAGGGAGCAGGAAAGAGAAGCGATCGAGGCTGATAAGGAAAGATGTTGGTGAGGAGGAAAAGGAGGGTGGGAAGGGAATATGCTGCCATCGTATGCTGTCATATCTTAGATCGGCACTCGGCGTCACGCAAGCAAAACCTATTGCATAGCCATGTATGGTTAGGGGCCGAAAAGGAAGCGAGGCTGAAAAGGAGAGATATGCGTGAGGAGGAAAAAGAGGATATGATGGGAATATGCTGTCATTGCATGCTGTCATGTCTTAGATCGCCGCTCGGCCTCACGCAAGTAATACCTGTAGCATAGCCATGTATGGAGAAAAAGGCAGCAAAGGGAAGCAAAGCTGAGGAAGATGGAACGGAGGAAGGAGAACCACAGTCACACATGGCCCATATCATCATTGATAGATATGTGGGGTTTAACGTCCCAAAACCACCATATGATTAGTAGAGACGCCGTACTGGAGGGCTCCGGAAATTTCGACCACCTGGAGTTCTTTAACGTGCACCCAAATCTGAGCACACGGGCCTACAACATTTCCGCCTCCATCGGAAATGCAGCCGGGATTCGAACCCGCGACCTGCGGGTCAGCAGCCGAGTACCTTAGTCACTAGACCACCGCGGCGGGGCGCCCATGTGATCATGATTTCACTGTTGTAACAGAAGTTTTGGGGGCGAAGCTCGCTATGCCGTGACTTGTGCGTCCACGATGTATGTAGTAGTTGTAGTAGTAGGTAGCCACCTCCATAGCCGGACTAGAGGAGCAACACACGCGCACCCTTTTCAATTTAGGAGGAAACCAGCGCACGTTAATCATAAATAAAAGAATAATTGTTTCTGATGAAATAACTTACAGAGACGAGTATTGGTGACTTAATTCCAATAAAATATGCATTGAACTCGATGCTTATCCCCCCCAAAAAAAACTAGTATCAGAAGGACGCACTTTGAGCACTATCTGACCAGAAAGGGCTGCCACGTTAAACTCGCTGGGCGTAACTTCCTTGGTTTTAGCAAGGTTTAGCGAGGGTTGGGCTGCAGTGCCATGAATAGGGTTAACTAGTATTTAGCCATGAACTAGAGGCGGTGAAAGGCGGGAAGTAGACACGAAGCTCAGGCCGCAAGAAAGTGCGCGAGTGCCACCTCCCGTTTAGTCCTTGAAATGTACGCTGGATGGCGGGACTCTTATATGTTGAATAGATGATGAAAAGGTGCGAGTTGGCGCATACTTGGAGTGTTCACTAGATGGACGGACGGACACAGACAGATGCACGGACGAACGCAGGACGGACGCATGGATGGACGCACAGATGGCCGGACGCATGTATGAACGCGTGGACAGTCGCACAGACGGACGGACGGACGCCTCGTCCCACTCGGCATCATGCACTCTGTGGATATGCTGTGATTTTTTTAACATATAGCTGAACACAGGGTATCGTTAATCACGCATAAATGTGACATATAAGCACACAAAAAATTGACACAACTGATACTCGATATGCACGTCTTCAAAATATCGTCATTTAAGAAGAGAACAGTACGGTGTGCGCGCCTGAAACCTACATCAACGCTCGCGCTTCAGCAACGCAAGACGCAGAGGTTTCCTGCTTGGGCCGCGAATGCGCGCAGGCGTTCCACGTCCTGCTGGCCTCAGTTTCGCTCCATCAAGGCACAATATTTGCCCGTAGACATCTTTGCTTCGCTGCAGTGCTAACTGCAGCAGTTTTATTAGGGGCGAATCTCCTTATAGCATCACCTGGTCGGTCGTCCTGCCATCCTGTGTAGCCAGCATAACCACGGAGTGAATGATGATGAGTGGGGTGAAGCGTTCGTCCGATACGTGCTCTAGTTTGACTAGGAGGGGACGCGTGAACGGACACACAGACGGAAGCATGGACGGAAATACGGGCCGACGGACGGTCGCTTCGCCCCATTAATCATCATGCATACGGTGGATATAGTGTTATTTTTCTTTAATAAGCCGGTGCTATTACACTTGAAGTAGTCGGCGGGGAAACATCGTTGGTATGGCTGAAAGCTGCACGACGAACTGTCGCGCGCTAACACGAAGCTGAAGGCTAAAACCATAACTGCGCTAGCAACTCTCCGATGCTTGCGAGAAGTTTTAGCCATGGCCTACAAGCTGCACACCAGCGCGCAAAAATCTCAGACGCCAAGCTTCTTCTCTGTGGCGGCACCACCCCGCTTCGCCAACAGAGAGCACGGAGGGAAAAAGAACGTGTGAAAGATATAAGGCGCGCTCGAATAATATAGCTCAGTACAAAAAAGACAAAACGGAAAGCCTCAGTTGCCTGAGCACCAGGCGTTCTTCGTCGTTTTCCACAAAGTGAAAGGTTCAACGCCAGGCGGGGGAACCTTTTCTTGGATGTCTCTTCTTATTAATTTGGTAGCGTTAACCGTTACGGAAATACGTCAATGAAATCTTGGTGAACAATTGCTGCCTAGCGTTTTCTAAACGCACGGTTTACGCCAAGGTGCTGACGTTCCGCTTAGGCTTCCCGACCCCGAGTATTCGTAGCTTCTCGCAGCATTTACGGCGTGCTTCCGCTTCTCTAGCCCGTAGTTCAAGATCGGCTTATCGCCGCTGCTGTTTCTTTCAAGCGGATTGAGCCCTCGTCTAATCCTCCGCAGCTATGCATTCACGTTTGCATTGGCGTTGCTGGTGGCTTTGTCCATCATGTCACTGAAGAGAATGAGCGGAATGGAGCCGTGGTGCCTAAGGCAGCGATAGGGGAGCGTCAGATAAACCTCGAGTGAAACTAGCGCGCAGAAACAGAGCCAGGCTCAGCTGTGGCGCATGCGCAGCACAGAAAGACGGCACTAACGTGGACGGCGGAGCGAGGGAGGTAGGGTCGACCGTAAGCTGCTTCGCATCTCAAAACAATCTAGGGCTCTACGTCCTAAAACCACGATCTAATTATGAGGGACACCGCAGAACAGGGCGTCGGAAATTTTGACCATCTGGTGTTCTTTAGACATCGCACAGTAAATGGATCTCAATCATTTCGCCGCCATCGAAGGAGGAAAAGGAGAAGGGTAGCGCGTAAAACATATCCTAGTGATGCAAGTCAAAGGCAGGCAGATTTGTGTAGCTTAGCCCTGTACAGCAAGGGGGCGGTCAAGGGAAGTGAAGGTGAGTAGATGAAAAGGAGGGAGAGGATGAAGCATAGCATAGCCCCGTGAAGTGTTTGGCGGGCAAAACCATGTAAAGAATAGCCGTGTATCGCAAGTGGAGAGGAAAGAGAAGTCAGAAGGTAATGAAGTGATGTCAGAAGTGATGTGAGGACAAAGAAAATAAGGACAACATAAAGTGAAGCATAACATAGGCATGAGTGGCATTATGCAGGCAAATTTATGTATAATGTAGCCATGTATAGCAAGGGAGTTTCCAACTGAGCGTGAAGATGTACAGCAGAAAGAGAGAGGGTAAAACAGAGCGTAGTCATGTATGGCATTAGACAGGCAGAACCATGCATAGCATAAAGGGGGTGGAAGCATAGCACAGCCGTGTATAGTATAGTGTAGACGTGAAAGTGATGGTGAGTAGGAGTGACGTTAAAAAGACGAGGGGGAGGAGAGGGTTCCACTGCATTGCATATGGTTTAGTTCCCACCATGGAGGCCTTACAGGCAGCACAGTTCATGGGCATGCTTGCCCATGAACGAGAGCGCCAAAAGCGCTGATAGGCTGCATTTGTTCTGTCAACGTATACTCTAGTGTCGCATACCAAGCGTACTTTGAGTTCACAAAACAATGTCTTGCCAACTAGCCCTTTAACATAAGCTCCTCGAGTTTGTTGCTGCAGGACCGGCGAATGATTGCTCCGTGCTACCTACGGCTTTCACGTTAAGTGCAACTGCATAACTTTTTTACAGTAAAAGCAGCCTAGCAACTTCAATGTTGCACTGAAAGAGCTTCTTACTGTCCCACTTTTACCACGAAAAAGCCGGAGACTCATGGCAGGCCATTAAGGAAAGCACGTTATTGCTTCATTTCATTCTTCTGTCCACAGAAGACTTTGTTTTCTTTCAAACACGTTTAATGAGTGGGGGGCGAGCACAGTGGTGATTCTTGGCCCCCCTTCATGAAGATCCATGTCTATATGTAGGTCAGCTCATGGATAGCTGTTGACATCAATTTTCTGGTTTTACTGCCCAAAGCAGCAACTATATTCATTTTATTTCAATGAATGATGAAAGGAAAACACGAGTAATGTCTATTTTTTAATTTATTTACTGGAAACAAACAAGCTGGCCAACAATATTAAACTTTTGGTGAATAGCTGCTGCACAGCCAAAGCTGCCACGGGTAATTTTTGTTCATTTACATGACGATTTTTTACTATGATTCGGATGTCTCTCATTCATGTAACCTGTCACAATAGTCAAAGTTCAGCTGCCTCCGAGAGGTGCAGTGTTACTCAGAGGAAGGTCTAGCTCCATGTTTCGATGTGACTTTGGTCGCACCAGTAGCGCGATCCTGGCCGGACCTCCGTCGTCACTATCCTCGACCACTAGGTGAACTGCACAGCCGGAGTCGAGCAACTGTTTCTCATGGGCCTCTGCAAGCCGGTTCACAACTTGCCTTTCAACCTCGTGTTTGACTGAACGTGCGCCATAGTGAACGTTGTACCCGTCTGCCAAAAGTTCGACAACACGCCGCTCCCAAGTAAGCTCGATGCCGTGCTTGTCCTTTGCCCGCCGGGTCCAGCCCTCGAGCTCCCGCGTCACCAGCACTGTCAGTTCCTTCCGTGAGAAGGGCAGGAAGTAGACGATCTCGTTGATCCGGCCAAGGAACTCATCGCGGCGGAAGTGGCGTTTCAAAATGGGTCGCACTACCCGTTCCTTGAAATCACCGCGGATGCTGACTTCCTCCGCGACGCTGCTCGGCTGCAGACTCTGACGCTGCAGGGAAAGCAGTTCAGCATCTCTGCGGAGGTCGGTAGCATGTTGAGCTATCTCTTCGCTGGCCAAGTTGGAAGTCATGACGAAGATGGCATCCTTGCAGACAACGGTCCTGCCCTTGCCATCGGTGAGTCGGCCTTCGTCAAACAGCTGCAGCAACACGGTCAGCACATCTGGGTGTGCCTTGTCCACCTGAGCAAAAAAAGTCAATTCTGTGCTGGGCACTTGTACCCTAGTACTAATGTGAGCGATGAGACACAAATAGGCAAATGAATACCTAAATCAAATTGGTTTTGGTATGCTCTTCATTAAATGTCAAAAGCGAAATTCTCGAGACCATGGTAGCATGTGCCAAACTGCATCACAGCGCCTTTTAACAATGTCATCCCTCGTTTCCAGAGTGCATACTGCACATGCGCGTCCTTTGCTACCTTAATCACTTGCTTCAAATGCATAACCACCACAATATCGGATGATACACAAGGTGTCACATTTGCAGTCACCATGAAAACACCGGACCGACAGCATCAGAGAGAAAATGCCTCGTTTGTACAAATGAAGTCTTTACCCTCACAGTGTCATCTCTTGGCACTTTTATGTCGATTGCATGGATTGGCACCCTGCGCCCCCTCGCACGTTTTGGTACAAGTGCGATGAAGCGAGGGAAGAAGCAGGCAAGAAAAGCAGGAAAGGATGCGTGTGCCTATTACACGCTCCAAAAGTTAGTCGTGAAACTGTTGGAGAGTGCAGCGATTCCGTTCAGCATGTATTCCCTCGGTCTCCAGAACTTCTCATACAAAGTACCAACATCTTGCATTTTCTTTGAAAATGCTCCTAGAAATCATTTCTAATGACAAGTGCGAATCTCTCAGCTTGAAATCACACTTCCTCCGAAATAAATGCAGATGCCAGTACACACTACACAGCAAGGTACTACACCTCATCGAGCAGCACAACAGCATTGGGGCATTCACGCAAACGCTGCGTGAGCTGCCCTCCATCGTCGTGGCCAACATAGCCGGGCGGTGAGCCAATGAGCTTGGCCACTTCATGCTTCTCTTGGTACTCGGACATGTCCAACCGAATAAAGCCCTTTCCTCCAGACGACGAGCGGCCCGTGCTTCCCCCGTGCAAGTACTCCGCCATCTGCTTTGCCAGCTCCGTTTTGCCAATACCCGATGAGCCAAGGAAGAGAAAAACGAGTGGGTGTTCATCATCAAACCATCCGAGCTCCTTGCGCCGGATGGTCGCTGCAACCAGAGCGATGGCACCTTCTTGGCCCACGATTACCTGCACGCGTGGAAAGGAAAAACAATGTGACATTGCATCAAAAAAATCTACCCAGCCAAGAAATAAACGAACACAAGAAACCGAGAAGACAGGAATGTGGCTAGACTACCAACTGTTTATTCACGATCACGTGGCTCCAGCATATGCACTCACACGATCATGTTACAATCTTTTTACAAAAGTGCAAAATACAATGAACTAATGTACAATTACTGTAGGTAATCTTTGCATTATTATTCTATAATAATTATAGAAAATTTTGCAGGAAACATTTTTCACCCCTGAGCCATGTTACAGAGCTATCACTGCAACATGCCTCGCCATTATTTGCAATGTGAAATGATTTAAGCATTTCACATGCCATTTTTTGGCTGGATATATTTTCTTTATGCAATGCACCAACCACACTCTAGCAACAACAATTATTAGATGGGACATCACTGAATTTATATAAAGTTGTGTCGGTATTTTGAATTTTCAGAAGTTGAAAAGATGTGGGTTCAATAGAGGCTGCAGTTGTCACATATTGAGGGAAGCAAAATGCTAGAGGCCCACGCACTGCGTGATTTGACTGAACTTTTAAAGAACAACACGCAGTCTCAATCATCTGGAGCTCTCCGATATAGAGTCTTTCATAGCCTGAATCACTTTGGAACTTCTCACAAACCAGCCAACAAATTTGGAAAAAGCATCTGGTATTACGGTACTACTGGTATTACATCTGGTATTACTGTGCGATTCGGGCTAATCTCTATTTCTTGCCATATTTCATTGTGTACCATAAATTGTGAAGCCTACACTCCAGAGGAATGTAAAAGTGCATGTTCATAGCGTAAAAGACGAAAGCACAAGACAAAGAAGACCAGAAGGCACGGTGGCAAACAATATTGGTCCTGACTAGACTTAACTTTTCACTTGACTCGAAGAAAAATATGTTTGCAAGGCCTGACCTGCTTGACTCGTTGCTCAAGAGGAAAGCGCCGTCGTTCCTCAGCCTCCCTTTGCTTGCGCTTTTTGTTGTGCTCGTCTGTGTATTCTTTGAGCAGCTTGCGCATGACCGGGTTACGGCTGTAGTCGGCCGGCAAATGGTTCTGGTCGTTGGCCAGCGTTGGGTCGGCACCTTTCTCTAGCAGGGTCTTCACGAGCTTCGTGTCATCGGTCAGGACTGCATAATGCAGAGCTGTGCATCCGCGGAACGAAGCCCGGTTGCTCAGCCGGTTGCTGAACTCGTCTTCACGAACCACCAACACCTGCCAAACAAACCAAGCCCACAAAGATGTACACACTATGCTTGCTTCGCAGTGGTTGCATGGGATCAGCATTCTTAGGATACCTCACACACTTTGCATAAAACTCCTTTCCTGCAACTTTTGCTCACTGTGTAGTCCATTTTTATGGTACAAATAGTTGCCAGCCGCGCTTCCAATTGATCCCCCGCCACGGTGGTCTAGTGCATTACGGTGCTCGACTTTTGACCGAAAAGTCACTGGATTCTAACTGCAATGTTTGCATTTTGATGAAGCCCATGTACTCAGATTCAGGTGCACATTAAAGAACACCAGATGGTCAGTTTCTAAAGCAGTCTCCCACAAGTGGGGCCTCAAACTCGCACCAGCTACCGGGCCGCAGTCATGAAATGTAGTCCCTCAAGGAACCGGCACAGTGACTGTGAAGGGGTCCGAAGTGGGAAGGGGTGAGAGGGAGGTTGGAACAAAGTTTCGTCTAATGATGCCATCTGAAAGACCTTTCCCATATCTGTATAGACGATTTTCCCCAGCTGGTTTGTTTAATACAAACTAGATGACACAACCACACCGTGGCCATCTCCCTACCGTGACTTATGGCATCGCTGCTCATTGCGTCGTCTGCGTACGAGAGTAAAAGCGAGCAGACGGCAGTGCCGGGAAAGTCTACATGACTACACTTGTGTTTCCTTCCGCCACAAACGTATCACGTCTTCGTGCTGCGTAAGTTTACGACCAATGTATTTATTGGCTTTTTATTTATTTTTAAAGCTTCGAGAGCAATGTAGCCATCAGTGTTTTGCAATGCTTTCAAGATTAATTCTCAAATCGTCGGAGACAAGGATTAGCAGGTGAGGCTGAATAAACACTGCTGATCTCAGCAATAAAGCCAGAATACAAATGATACTTTGGCCCCTGCATGAGATTACTCGAAGCGATAGCTGATTTCAACATTTATTTACAGTGAAGACAGTTAGCGAGTAGCAAGCGCAAGTTTATATCGAAGTGGGCGGTCGCGTCTACATGGGTACTACCATGTTGGTTTCTAACCCCACTGGCACTTAGGTACTGTCTTACAGCCACAGCTGCTTTGCCGGCCCAATGCGTTGCGTGGGGCTGGGGTAACTGGCTGGTAGAAAGCCAGTTACAGTCACATGATTGAACATGACAGCACCCGTACATCGCTGCGTAAAACCATCTACAGGGGTAATTGATTGATTGATTAGTGGGGTTTAACGTCCCAAAACCACCATTTGATTATGAGAGACGCCGTAGTGGAGGGCTCCGGAAATTTTGACCACCTGGGGTTCTTTAACGTGCACCCAAATCTGAGTACACGGGCCTACAACATTTCCGCCTCCATCGGAAATGCAGCCGCCGCAGCCGGGAATCGAACCCGCGACCTGCGGGTCAGCATCCGAGTACCTTAGCCACTAGACCACCGCGGCGGGGCCATCTACAGGGGTAAGTAATTTCTAACGGGGATTTACACAATGACTGAAATTTAGACGCTGGTTCTGAGGTATACTTTTTTTTTTTTTTTTCAGTTATCTTTCAATACAAGGCGACCACATGGGGTGCCTCAAGAAAAAAAGCCTAATTATGACGTCTCTGTAGCTTACTCGCGCAAACCACCATTTCGCAATGTTATGAACAGTCACATTGTTTTATTATGAACAGTCACATGCACAGGTCGCGGGCCGTGTTTTTGAGATCCCTGCCCTACAACACCCCTCATAAGCATGCATTTATGGTTTTGAAATGGTAAACCCCATAATAATATTGTTTTAATATTATTAGTATTAATGATTCTAAGCTGCACATATCCCTCGTACTGTCATTTCTGCAAAGCAAAACATATCTCTGCACCTGGAAATGCTCTCGCCACGGTGTATGTATGGAGGAGAGGTGACTCATGGGCTCAGAAGCACAGTGGAGAAGCCGCATCGAAAAATTGTCATGTTCACCTTTCGTTCACCAGACGGCGCCCGGCGCACGGAGGCCGGTATAATGTGAGTAAAATTTCTGGGCTTCAGCACACTTGTCCGCGAGGTTATGTTTTATGCTAAATTGTCTTTATTGGTGTTTTGTAAAAATACGACACTGTTGTCGGTATGAATTGAACAAATGCGATTGGTGGTTGGCAGACCCTGTTCGCTTAGCGCCACCTGCGAACGTGGTGGAAACTCAAATAAAGTTTCCCCAAGCTAGTTTGCCGCACTAAGTCAGCTCTTTTTCCTATATCGTGGCCCACAGTGAGCTAGCAAATCTTAATCATTAACCATCACCTGCCTCCTGGTGGCCTGTGATAACCAGCCCAGGGCTGCAGAAGTAGTGACAGCCAATCTAGCAGGCACGCTGAGTGGCAGTAATCGATGCCATCCCAAACTAAATGCTTCACTCTATGATGCTTTTACCTTATTATATAAACAGATGCTAGTCTCTTCATTGATTGGCAGAGCATTGGGCTGATGCGTTGAGGGAACTGCGCTAACCAACTCTTTTACAAATGTGGCAACCAGCGATATTGTGCAGTGTTCATAATCAAATTTATTCTTCAATTGAGAGCATCTGCTTCACTAATAATAATGGCACTTCGATTTAATTCATTTACACGCATTCCCCCAGTTCCAAACTACAGCACAGTTAATCAACGGAACTTCGGTTACCTCTAAGGAATGAAGCTGCTTCTCACGAGCCATTTGGTAGACATTACTGAATTCATCACCAGCGTCAATGTTGGCGCCAGCTTCGAGAAGGGCCAGGACACAGTCGCCATGCGCACTGATGGCCGCAACGTGCAGGGGCGTCCAGCCTAGCGCGTGGCGGCAGTTTGGGTCCACACTCTTGTCGGCCAAGAGTCGTCGAAGCTCGTCCGCATTGCCAAGCTTGGCAGCACGAAACAACCTTTCCTCTTGAGCCTTGCCATTGCTTTTGTTCGCCATCAGGTAGCCGCCCAGGCCAACAGGCACGGCTGCAAATCCCAGTCCCCTGCGCTGCCATGGCACGAGAAGGCGCTGCTGCAAGCAGGCACCCCTGAGAAAACAAAAATATATTGAAACACAATTCGGCTGAACCTCAGCGTAACTACTGCAGGTGTAGCAAAGTAAATATATACATACAGTCCTTTATGGTGAAAGCCTTGAATGCCTCATCAAATGGTAAATTTGACCGCCAGCGGTCACCGTCCAGCAGCAACGGGGATGAGGGATGTAAAAAATTATCATGTGATGACGTCACCGTACGACATCATCACAAACTGGAAAAAATTTTGATGTCATTATGGCATCACAAATTCTGGCGTGATGTCGTATGATGTAACACCCCATGACGACGTTGCAGCGTCCTCCTCTGGGCAGCAAACAAAGCTTGAGAGTGCTCAACCTCAGGCGAAGACAATAAAGATGGCACTTGGCAGTACACAGCACACGAGGCCAGGTCTCATGTTCCCTGCTGCTTAATACATCGTCAGAAAAGAAAAAGAAGATGGCTTTTGGCTTCGAGTCACTTTTGATAAGTGCACAAGGGGCCATGTGAGTTTTTTTCTGACTGATATTAGCAAGCGACAAAATCAATATCTGCTTGTGACAAATACTGAGTATAATGAAGGCATTTGACAGTATAAGCTGCTATAGGTTTGCAACAGACTATTTCGGCGGCAACACCGTCCACTACTGCCAGAGCTGGTTTTCGTTGGAGTTATCACAGAAAATAGTAAAAAAATACGGCAAGGAGTGTGTGACAGCAGATAATTGTTATCAATGATACTCAATAAGAAGAGACTGTGCTCAAACAAACTGATACGTTTAAAGAAAGAAAGACTCTGGGAGGATCCTTGGCCCAGCAGGCACTTGTTGCTTTGTGTTGCAGAGCGCAATGCAAGGCTTAACAATAATTGTTGTGCTTTTACGTCCATAAACATTGATGCCGTAGTGAAGGGCTCCAAAAATTTCCGCAACTTGAGGTTCTTTAACATGCACCTAAACCTGAGTACATGGACCTCTAGTATTTTGCCTCATCGAAATCCACGGCCGAGATTCGATCCCGCAACCTGCAGTTCAGCAGTCAAGCACTCCAACTGCTAGGCCACTGTGGTGAGGCCAATGCAAAGCTTGACAAAGACGAAGCTGAAGAGTGGGATGATTCTGTTTCCTTCTCTCCAAGATCATAAGCGCTGCATTCCAATGATGAAGTGTTATCTCCTTCAGGCAGCAATTATAATGCGCTGTCTGTGCATGCATCAAACTCGGATAGCACAATTTAAAGCTATGACATTTCAGGGAAGGAAATGAAGTAATGTGTTGTGTGTGAATTTCGGTAATTTATTATAATTAGCATGTAATAGGTGTCTAATTATCCTGCAGTCACTTTTCATACTTACATAAACAGAATGAAATTGTAGACACAAAATGCATGTGCAATTATTTTCTGGTTGCATTCATCTCAAGAAAAGTAATAGGTACCTTTGAGATTGGTTCTGAAACGCAGCTCGTCAAACAACCAGTCAAACATCGTAGTGCCTTCACTAAAGTGATTGGTTACAGTGATTCACGGAACAGTGAGGTCAAGTCAAGACATATTGACTATGCAGATGGTTCAAATCATCCTGTTAGCAATTTATTTTGCTCTCTTTTGGCTACAAGTTGACACAACTAGCATAAATAGGTTTCGTGCACAAACATAGCCACTGATACTGAAAAGGTCATTCACGCAGTTTTTCTACAAGTACGCTAGAGGGAACTTTGGCGCTAGTGTGTATGGAAGCTGCAATGCATGGCACTTCAGCAAACATGGAAATGATGGGTCGTACATGGATTTGCTTAATTTTCATACTTTTGGCTCCGGTAGGCTTCACGTGGCTTGGAGCTGCTTTGTCACGAAACGACAATCAGCAAAATGTTTAGCAGTTGCACTTCACCACCTTAATCTTTCAGGCTCACCAATTCAAATCAGCTCACGAAGTTCAAAACGGTTTGTCCTTTTATTCTAAAGAAAACCGAAACATTCCAATAAATCAAGCCACAAGTGCGTTCGAGGCCCACAAGCATGAATACTAGGTATATCTGTGTACTACCCATCATTCCCGTGGTCGCTGAATAATAGCAGCACCAGGGTCCCCTCTAGTTAATTTTAGGAAACTGTATGGTCATACGGACTTACTCACCTCAGCAGTAGAGTTCCTGCGCTAGACCTGAGCCCGTGCAGCCTCGCTGCCACTCGCAGCTCGCGGCTCACTGCTCGCAGCACAGGTGCAGCCCACATGGTGGTCAGATGTCCTTGTAAAGCAGGTTGTACTGAGGTGTGTGGGAAGTCTCGATCGGGGATGTCACAATGAGCTTGCCTCGCATGGCACCCCGGTAGACCACTTCCACCAGGTCAATTACATCCTGCTTAGTCTTGAAGGAGCCCACAAACTTGGTGTGGTCGGCACTCCTGAAAGCGGAAAGTCAGGAATCGAACAGATCCATCTTGCACCAACTGTGAGCATGTTGAGATTCACAAAACTACACTTGACCAAAAGAACAAGTGAAAACCGAACGAAGTTTTGGCTCCCATTGGGTAGCTTTGTTCACAATGAAAGCCCATAAGAGATGCACAGTGTATTCAAGTACACTTCAGTGGGTGACGCAAGCCAGCAATGCGTGTACATTGTCAGAAGCATCTCATCGCTTCTATTCAGCGTGTGCACAGTGGTCAATGTGCAAAAAATTTCAGATGCAGCTGAATGTGACGTAGCATTCTTTTTCCTAACTAAAACAGATGCAATTTCCAGTTGACATCGTGAGCTGTAGATTTCATGTGTTCAGCAAGGGCATTCATGGCCACACATGAGTTCCAGCAGTCACACTTGTACTGTTTCACGTGTTTCTTGAACTCATCGGTCTCGCCAATACATTTGTAATTTGTAATAACAGTCCCCGCAAGTTATTAGCAATTTTAATACAGCAAATTTTTCCTTCAAGATTGCAAGGCAGCTTCTGAAAGCGCCCACTCACAGTAAAATTAATGTGATATGGGAATATGACTAACTCTTTAAAGGCAAAGCCACTTTTGTCATTACAAGTTGCACCAATAATCAATAATGGTAACTCACACTTGTCTAAGCCAACAAGTACTCTTCTTAGCAGCAAAGCTGAGTCATAGTCAGCAATAGCTGCAATTTTCAGCTAGAAAAGGTGGTAGAAGAGCAGAAAAATATGACAACAGTGGTTAATAAGTGGTGACATGCATGAGAAATGCTGGCGGCTGTGATATCTCACGAACAAGGACTGGATTCTTGGAATAGGTCCAACACCAGTATTGCCAAAGACTTCAAATATGACTCGGATGGCGAGTTCAGAATCACTAGAGATACTGTGTTTGTCTCAGAGTGAGCACAAACTTTTTGAACAGACCCATGGCAACAAAAGTTATAGTGACATGCTGGGTCTAGTTTTGTGCCTGTACAAAGCAATGTCTATGCGCTTGAGTTTCTCACAGCATATCAGTTCAAATGAATATGGGGAACTTAAGTACTTTGTATCTCATTACTATGATGTACACACTGGCAAAGCTATCGCTAGAAGCAGCTTTATTTTATTTTTTGTGTTAACCTTAACACATAACCAATTAAGACTTGAGATGAGACAGAAAATACTGCTACAGAAAGAGCTGTAATATAATTGGTTGGGTTTAACTGCAGAAGGAACTGCGATTTTTTTTTCATTTTTATGAAATTCTTAACTTCCTTTCGCCGCGTGCATATTCGTCTAAGCACAGCTCTATAAGGCGTACGTGAACATTCTTGTTGAGCAATTTCCATCAATAAGTTTTCCAGATATCGGCCATGCCGTTAGCTTACCTGCTGCTTTCTATTTTTATGTGCTGACCATTGAAGAAAAATACCGTGGCTGGCGTGATGGTGACGTCGAAGTACCTCGTATAGACTGGCACGGAGTGGGGCTCGACTGCGTACACCTCTGCCATGCGAGACAGCAGAGGCGCCGCTTTGTTCAGCTGCACAACAACGGTGCGGTCAAAAAGCAATTCACGCGCCGCAGCACTTTCAATGAACGCGTGCACCACGAAACCAGTGGCCAGTTTAACTTACAACGTCATCAATCCGCAGACAGTCAGCTTCTTCCCCAAATCTCAACACAAGCACCTTGTCTATTGTTTCTTTGATAGCTCGATCGACCTCTTTTTTCGAAATTAATTTTCTAAGACCGATATTCATCAATGACGGGGCACGGTGGACGGGGGTTACGTCTCACAACTTCGGAACACTATCTGAATTCGCTGGCGATTTTGGACTAGGTAGCTGAAGCTTGCCTGTTCTCCCCACAGCTGGAATTACTCAGAGTTATATACGCGTAAGTAGTCACCGATTTCGCGCATGATGCAACGCTCTAAGCATAGAAAGTCATTGACTACGTAGACTACGTACGAGAGCCGGCGCACACGGAAGCGGCTGCGACTTGGAATGGCTAATGGAGTCTGCTAAAAAAAAAACTAGCCAAATATTTATGCTAATGACGCCAACGTTTTCTAATATTGCAGAAACTCTACAGAAAATGTTACACTCACAAATTTAAATTATTTGCTTAGTGTAGTTACTTTATTGCTGTCATAAAGTTTGCTTTGAACCCACTCTGTTTGCTTTTTGCCTGCGATTATTAAAAAAAAGTTTAAAATGCACATCAATGATTGTAACGTAGGTACGTAAGTGCACAACTGAGTAATTTATTTAAAATTATTTTAGTTAAAAAAGTATACGTTTTTTATATTTTTGCAAATGCTTTTTAACTAAAAAAAGAGGGGAAGTAAGTAAGTGGCAGTCAAAGACACGCAGCATCAATTGTTCACTACAACAGCTCTATTGGTCATAGTCACTACATCTGCGTCATTCATCTAAACAGCAGTAACAGCACGAATTCGCGCGTGTGGTCTGTGTTTCACGAAGCGGTTCGCGGGACCATCAAAACCGCTTCTCGTGATTCATGCAAGTTGGGAAGTGTGACAGTTTATCTAATTTTGTCTCTCCGTACTAGGAGGGCCATTTGCCATGGCAGGAAGACCCACCCGCCGTAATGATGAGAGGGAACATAGGCTGAGACCTTACGAAAGACCCAGGGTGAGTTAAGCCTAAAGACGCAGTGGCCCGGCATGTTTCATTGAGAATTTTTTATCGCTCCGAGCGGAAGGACGAAATCCGGGCTGCAGCGCCGTGAAACTGTCGTTGTTTTCCTTGCCCGTCGAAGCCAATATTAACAAACGGTGGTAAAGAGGCCAGCGCCAGTGAGTGTAACTCAGTCTCGTCTTAATAAGAAAAAAGAAAATTGTCTGTGTGGGCTTGCAATCGCCGTATTTAAAATTACCGGCAAGATGAAAACAGGCTTGAAAGCACTTGATTGTTGAGGTGTTTGAGGGCTGCGTATAACGTCAGGGGCAGACTCCCAAGGGTTGCTGCTAAAGCGAAACCAATGCCAAAGTGTCAACTGAGCTGGCGTTGCCCACAACTACCACTAACTCTGTGTAAAACCAATTAGCTTAAGCTGATTATCAATACAGTCATTATTGAAAAGAAACATTTTAACCGGTGCATTGTTTGGGCATCACCGCAACGCTCAACTTTACGTGAGAAGGAACGGAAACTAATCGCAACAAAAATGACGCATGAACCCCCGCGAAGTTTTCCGGCGGTCTAAATTTGTCCGCGGTGCTTCCCTTCTCGGGTGAGATCGAAACGTCCAAAATCGCATGATGCGCACGTTTTGATTGAGCATTAATGAATAACCTTTTAACTGTCACCTAGAACCCTTGCATAAAAACTGTGGTCTTGTATTAATATGCATTGTCTGTATCTTGATGTTTCATTATAATGGTTGTACGTTGCAGTATATGTATTAGCATCAAAACAGTTGTAGAAAATTGGTTCTAATGCTGTAAACATTTGCACTCTGGTGGAGCTCATAAACACACTTCTACATCTCTTTTGGGGGAGAAAACACCCCTCTTTAACTGTTCCATGTTTTGTGACGAGTGCACAATTCATATGGTGCTTCTGAACATTGCCCATGCCAATTCACTACCAAAGTGCACCATCTTGACACCCAAATAGCTGAGATGAAAGGTTCACTGGCACAGTTTCTGAAATTGTGTAAGTAATTAGTCTACAATTAGAGTAAGTCATTTGCTCCATAATCTAACCATATTATCATGACAGTTTTAGAACCGGGCTCATACATTATTGAAATTGAGCTCGATTTTGGTTGCAGCAGTTACGATTTTGCATAGTGATCAAGCTCTCCGATTGTAGTCTATCTGCAACCTCTAGCTCACTATGTCCCTTAAGAAACACTAAAAACTAGAGTTTTGTCAAACACAAGAAGACTTTTTCTGAGAGTGTATGTCCTAAAATTGAGATTTTCACTTATGGTCACAGATCTGTGTTTGTGACCACTGCACTGTGTCATTTTTAAATTAGCTCTGCAATGGTGCCCTAGATATACGACAAGAAATAACGGCAAAACAAATGCCTTGTTTCTGGCACCGTTGTTCAGTCATGTTTTACGTACTTCCCCAACAATATGTATTGACTAGTTCTGGAAGCCGGATATTTCGATTGTTGTTACACTTGACTAGAAGTGAGGCTGGTTCCAGAAGAAAAAAAAATGGAGGGGGGGGGGGAACTTGCAATAGACATTTCAGATCGTATTAGATAATATTAAGTTTTGGGACCTACTCATGAGAACCAATGCACTTGAGCTGAGCCGTGCTTGATTCAGGTTACTAGAACATCAAGAAGTGATCATAGTTGATTATGATTAAAAAATTCTATGCACAGTCGAACAAAGTGTCCGACTTTGTGACTTCGGTATAATAGGTCCGTATGATGTGTTGGAGAAAGATTATCAATGCAAGAAGTGTTCCACAATTTGTGACATTAAGCCTGCTTTTATACTTGCTGCAGTCTGTGCTGCAAACTATGACATCAGGTAGTGCGGCACCTGCTGACACCCTCCTGGTTGAGTGAACCCTCATCTGAGCCTGTCATCGATCAAAGACCAGAGCTTATAAATGGTGAGGTGGTAACATATTTCTAGTGTGGGTTGGATCTATACAGCGTGGTTTCCTGCTATAGAGAACACATAACTGTTTACGCACGAATTGTCCTCTCTGTCAAGTGCTTTGCGAAAGGTGACGTGTGATTAGCCATTCGCACTTCAACTCTGTGAGGAAATTGACGGATGTCACTTTTAGCTATTGCACCAGGACAGTGAGAGCTGCATGTTCAAATGTCTTCCTGAATGGTGAACTGCACCGTTCATGTAGTGTTAGTTTATTGTAGCAGTTGTGTATCGATCATCCATGTTGCTTTGCAGATGTCAAGGTGCTGTCTACATCGTGGAGTGGATGCCTTGTGTCCCTTAAGTTTTACTGTTAATGCGAAATGCATTACAGTGAGTTCTAAACAAGCACCTTTCTAGTTTCACGACCAATTCCAAATTTTCGCATCATTCCCAGGAAGCACCTGTGCCCCCCCCCCCTCCCTCTTGCTTTGCACACTTATCACATACACCATGCAACGTAGACATGATTGATTCTAATCCAGTCCCACTTATAGCAGTGAAAGCACAAGATTCAGGATCAGTATTCACAATTGCAGGATGGTGCCTATGGCATGCTTAGATACAAAAATAAGGCCTTTGAGATTTACGTCTCCAGTGCCTTGAGCTGTTGCACCGGTGTCTGCTCGTCATCGAAGGCGCTTCTAAGCCATGCTTCCCACAGTGTGATCATGCTGCCTTTGAGTTTATTGTTATTGTTATTAATCATCATCATCATTGCAGCTTGCCAAAAACAACAGCCAGAAGACCTTTTATTCAACTTGTTTCGGTTTCAGGGGGAAGGGAAGGGTATTGTTTTCAATTTTACTTTATGGTAAAATCTGCGTCGAAAGCACGCACACATTTGTTTGTGTGCGTGCACTACACATTTGTTGTGTGCGTGCAGAGTTGAAAAATGAACTTTATTGCAGTTGAACTACACTCCTATAATTGTCAGTTACAGTCAACAAATATCATTTGAAAGGTGGTGTGGAGCTCTGTAATGTGTTCCATTGATTATAGACCATGTTATAGCACTGTTCGCATTAGCAGTGACGCGATTTCTGCACCACTTGTATGAAATTGTGCCAAGAAGTGACGTCTGCTACATCCTGCCAAATTTAAACAGAATGGGCACAACTTGAAGTAATTGTGTGATAACAGATTTCTGGGGTTTTTCAGTGAACAGAACAGAAAGTAAAGTAAGGCCGATTCTACGCATGGCAGATATTGAGAAACAGCCAAGTGCTCTTGTGACAACTCCCACAGCTGCTTGCGGAGAGTGGCTTCTTCCTCAAGCTTAACACCTTGAATGTAACTGAGCTTCTTATTGGTCACCTCCACCACATTGGCAAATTCGCCCAGCTGCATAACAATAATGGCAAAAGGTTAACTAATAACAGCTTTGCTGTTAAAAAAAAAAAAAAGACGGCAAGTGTTTGGAATGTGTAATATAGCTATCACTGTAACTTTGAGTGTTTTGAGCAGTCACAGAAGCAGATAAGTGACCACTACCTAGCTGAAAAAATCTACCAGCAGCTAATAACTACGTACTCAGCAGAGAATTTTGTTGGATCAAGCTAATGTGGTTGGTTAGTGTATCTCAGTTGTCGTGCCTTCAAGGTGTCCAGACACCAAAGTTTGACGGTGAGCCGACTACAGCAAGAGTTAGCATGCTTGCAAGATGCAATGCACCTTTTACAGAAAGCAGATTGCTTAAAGGTAATCTAATTTAACTTTAATGTCTAGAAATGCAGGGTGTCTTCTTCTGCATGCTTTTTGAGATAGCCATGAGCTATAATGTCAAGTGAGAACTACAGAAGCTGTTACATCGTAGATTTGTATGACCAATACAATATTTTTGAGAAGGCCTCTTGAGTGAGCAGATTGTAGTCTCTGAACAAGAATTTGTACACATGCAATAGATAAAAACTTAAATGATCTCGCACATGTACTTGTGCGCGTCCAGGTGGACACTCATGTTCGGATTCATTCGACGACGACGACGACTATGTCTCGTTGCCTGGAGACGCAGCTTCACCTTCCAGAGGTACTGGTACCCCAAAGCGGTGGCATGTACATGAAATTTAGCATATAGCACGTAGGTTTCCTGATGTCACCGCTCTGATTCTCCAAGTCGTGTTGCCATCATAGAATACTCGTTTAGTTAATTACTCGAAATCGTTAAATGCATTGAAGAAGTTGCGTAATATTAACTTACAGGGGACACTATCAGGTACTTGCCATTTGTGTTTCATGTGCTCTCTACATGAAATGGAATAATTTTTTTTCTACACTTTCTTGATGAATTCAACTTACGTGCTAAAGGGATAGGGTGGACAAACAGGTACACAACGGAGAATTCGAGATTCTGCAAACTGGGTTTGTCTTGATTTCTCTTGTCCTTGTTTGCACACCCTGTCTCTTAACACGAATTCCTTCCAATCCGCTCAGACCCTGCGCAATGGTCGAAGGGTCATCATGCTCGACTGCTGACTCGCAGGTCGCGGGATCAAATCCGGGGTACGGCGGCTGCATTTTCGATAGTGGCTAAAATGCTGTAGACGTGCATACTTAGATTTTGGTGCTCATTAAAGAACACAGGTGATGGAAATTTTCGGAGCCCTACATTGTGGCGTCTCTGATAATCAAATTGTAGTTTTGGCACTTCGAATCCCATCAATTATCATTTACCAACATGCTTAGCTCTCTGTTATTCTGAGATTAAGCTTACTATAATAGCCATGCCAAATTGAGGTTCTAGCTGCTATAAAAGCTGTGCTGAAGTGTTTTTGAACTGCATTAATAAGTAGAGAGTCTCCTAAATTTCATCTCATTAGAATTACAGGAGATTTTTTTTTTTTTTTTTCAGCTTTCAGCTCCAAAAGTTCGTATAGGCTGTGGGGTCTCGGCGAGGCGAACGAGCGCCTCGCCACGCCACGCTCTTGGAGTGAACGGACACGGCAGACGCGGTCGGTACAAAGCACACAACATACATACATATATTAACTAATTTAGACGACGATATCGTCCGCCGAATGTTGCATCAATTTTAATTAACACACTACCATACAAACAACATAACGCAGTGGCACACTAAACACTCAATAACATGATAAACACACACTAACACACCCAACACACTAACACATACCCAAGGCGGCGTCGCCAACGCCTGACTTTCCACGTGGGACCCCGACGCGAAGCCCGCGGTGCCGAGCACTGGGGACCCAGGCTACAGACAACCGTTTGCGGCACCGCCACGCGAGAAGAGCCTCGTTCAACTCTCGGCCACCACCAAGGCCCGCCTTCCGCCAGGGACCACCACCGGCGCTACCACTCTACCAACACTGGTACTCAAAGCGAACACAACGCCATCTATCGCCCGGCGGTGGTCACCACCGAAACAAAGCCTTGGCGGGAGACACGTGCGCCACGTGGCGCAGACAACTTTACAGGGAGGGTGTCAGCACCCCCACATTCCCCCAACCTTAAATCAAACCATATCCCGAAATCAAAAATTAGCTACACAAGCTTTAACAAAAAAAAAATATCGCACGACCATAATGTCCTTGCACCACGACAACACCGCTGGTCGACACTGCTGCACTGTCCGGCTAGACTTCACCTCAGTACCGGCCCCGCAACAGCAACGTTGCCGTCGGCGCGACGATACGTCGCTAGCGCCGACACGTCTTCAAGTTGCGATTAGCACTCGCGAAGGTACCGGACTGCAGGCAATTGCACAGGTCCCATGTATCTCCATCGCCCGACCTCACGACCGCATTCCTGGCCAGCGACGCTGACGATGTGCAACACAGCCGGCCGTGGATGACATCCCTCCCGCTGAATACATCAATAACAACAAAAAAACTTGAAAGAAAACAATCGAGCAGGTCCTCGGGAAGGGAGCTTCGAGCTTTTCGTCCACATGGTACGTTGGTCAGTACTGCTAGCTAATACATCGGTGGCGGCCGAGACGCCCATCAAAATAAAACAAAAATCACTTTTCCTAACTCGTGCTCACAAAAAAAAAAAAGTGAGGGAAGCAGAGCGCAACACCTCAAAGCCACGATCCACCTAGTTGTGCCACGTGCGACAGGGGGCTGCGCAGAGCCTTAGGCCTAATGAGTCGCTCGGCGACAACCGGGATCCACCCAGCACCCAGCCTAGGCGCAGTAGAGGCAGCCGCGAGGAGACGTCCACTCTGTGAGGTGGCCCTATCGCTCGCCGCACACAGCAGCTTACCGAGCGATCGGCGTCCACTGCCCCGGGCGGTGTCACGACGCCTCGGCGTCGAGCCGCAATACCAGACAGCAACCACGCCCGGCTCCCTCAGCCCAAAGATATAGAAGAAGTTATTTACAGAAAATCGGACCACCCACGAGGCTTCCGTACTCACTCGCTTCTGGCCTGGCCTACAAACCACGTGCTCTAGGCCTTTCTCACCCCAGGATGCGGACCGCATGGCTCTCGTCCTAATTCAACAACGTTTTTGAAAACTAACAACAACAAAAAATAACACTTGCGAGCAAAAAAATAAATAGAAAGTCAACCTGCCGACAAACTCAAACACGTTACAAAACCAATCTCCTCGCTCTCAACAAAGCACACCGCCGACGCTAGCAATGAGAAGTCCCCCCTAGGCCTACTCCACTCCGGCTTCAACAAAAGTTTGCACCGAATCGCAAAAACTGTCGTCCCATATTCCAAGAGCCCCACGTTGGGCGCCAGTGCGGGGTCTCGGCGAGGCGAACGAGTGACTCGCCGCGCCACGCTCTTGGAGTGAACGGACACGGCAGACGCGGTCGGTACAAAGCACACAACATACATACATTTATTAACTAATTTAGACGACAATATCGTTTGCCGAATGTTACATCAATTTTAATTAACACGCTACCATACAAACAACATAACGCAGTGACACACTAATCACTCAATAACATGATAAACACACACTAACACACCCAACACACTAACACATACCTAAGGCGGCGTCGCCAACGCCTGACTTTCCATGTGGGACCCCGACGCGAAGCCCGCGGTGCCGAGCACCGGGGACCAACGCTACAGACAACGGTTCGCGGCAGCCGCCACGCGCAGAAGAGCCTCGCTCAACTCTCGGCCACCACCAAGGCCCGCCTTCCGCCAGGGGCCACCACTGGCGCTACCACTCTACCAACACTGGTACTCAAAGCGAACACAACGCCATTGTTCGCCCGGCGGTGGTCACCACCGAAACAAGGCCTTGAAGTGAGACACGTGCGCCACGCGGCGCAGACAACTTTACAGGGAGGGTGTGAGCACCCCCACAAGGCTCAAAATCAAATTGCATGCCTCAATGCTTTGGGTCGTAAAAGGGATGCTGAACATAAAAATGAAACTCCACCGGTCTCTAATAAACAGTTTATTTCCCGTGTTTTTGAACAGTTGCCTGTATTTTTTGTTTTTGATTTGATTGATATGTGGGGTTCCCACTACCACGATATGATTGAGAGACGCCGTAGTAGAGGGCTCTGGAAATTTTGACCACTAGGGATTCTTTATTGTGCACCCAAATCTGAAATCGAGCACACGGGCACACAGCACTTTGCTTCCATGGAAAATGCGCGGCCACTGCAGCCGGGATTCAATCTTGGGACCTGCGGGTCAGCAGTCAAGTAACTTAGCCACTAGACCCCCGCGGCGAGGCACTGTATTTTTGTTGACTTGTATTGGGTGGTGCTGTCCTATTTTCCGAAGCGCATGCAGACTGCACGTGTTCTTTTTTTCCTCTGCTCCTTTCCTTCCCCTTCTACAAATGCACTGATGCATTACCCCAGACAAAAGCATTGTTTGCCATCGTAGTGGTTTGGAAATCGCAGTGGGAGCTGAGGGGTTGAAAGGCATGGGCAACTGCTGGCATTGTTGGGATGCACATTTCGGGCAAGTGTAATGTCACCTCCATTTCATGGTGTGGCTGCCAGATGCAGCAGTATGTGAAAAACTAAATAATACAGTGGGATTTTGATTATACGTCCTTCATTCCATGACGACCCACATTTTACGACGAGTCGGTTTGGTCCCGGCAAAATCTTCACAGAAATAATGTTTCAAAAACTTTGTTATACAACACAGCTTTACGCCGACCCTGCACATCACAGTGACTTTCAGATTCTGTGCAAAAAAAAAAAAAAAAACACCTTTACTCGGATCAAACGTCGATGAAATATTCACAAGTCTAATACGTGATCTATCATTTTCCTGGGCTGACAATAAGAGAAATACAGAGCGAGACGGGATGTTTTTAGAAGGAAAGTTCATGCACTTCTACATGTGCTTTGATCTTGTACAAACGTATTCGGGTTCATTACTAAGTCGAGCTCTATCCGCACAGAGTAGCTTCAGCCAGCTGAAAAGCTGAGATTTTCACGTTTCCAGTCCGTAAAACTTTTCCTGGTCGACATACAGCTGATCTGCTGCCTTTGTCCCACTCGCAGTCACAGGCTTGCGAACACATAAGGGCCCGACACAAATGTTTTCACCATGCAGAATTACTTTCAAGTCACATCAACGTTCATAGTACGAGCGGGACACCATAGCAGTTGCACTTCACAAGGCAACAAATTACAACGCGCACAGCTCAGTAGCGCACAAGCCCAACGAACATATTCTACGCGAGGTCTTCAGCATTACATGATAGCGATGACCTGTGTCTGACTCTTCTGAAGGGAAGCAGTTGGCAACGTGGTTTCGGTATCATGTTCAAACAGGCAATTTTCAGACTACAGTAAAATCTTGATAATTCTACCCCAGTTAAATCGAAATTTCGGTTAATTTTGCTGCGGTGCCTGGTCTCGTCCAAAATGTAAATTGATCTATGACTAAAAACTCAATAATTCGGACAAATTCGGCCACGCTTCGGTTAATTACAACGCCCATACGCGGTCGAGTCATAACGGGAAAGCAGCAGTGGATTTTGCCGGCGAAAGTGACGGCGCATCTAAACAACTTTGGGATCCGATTCCGGCCTCTGAGATTCAAAACTTCGTCCATGGGTAGTACATCTCGAAGGCACCCCCCCCCCCTCCCAACAAAAAAAAACAACCACAAATGGCTGTTTAAACAATCAAAATGGAAGGCATTGCATCGCTACTGTCATCAGCATTGCGCAACCTACGAACTTGCCTTTCCTTCTTTCTTGCGCATAGAACACGTTTGCGTGACGGTTGAGTGGGATTGCTCACCTCTAGTGTGCCTTAAATTATTTATCTGTACGTGATCAGTGCCATCTGCAGCCTTACTGTTTGCTATTTTCTGAAAAGTTCGTCGGTTTTCATTTTATTACCGTGCGTTTGTTTTTAGTGTATGTGTTTATGTACTTCGTGCGCGCATGACCACCGCGCGAGCAACGCCGGGATGGCTTCCCCTCGGTCTCCTGCGGCCCTAACCATCCCAACTCACAGCGAAGAGGGCGAAGTGCGAAGCAAAGGCTTTGGCTGCGAAGTTGAAAATATTGAAGGCGTTGCAAGTGGGAGTATCTCGAAATGGATTCATGGGAAAAGTTCAATGTGAAGAAAAGCACGCTGAGCACTCACGTGAAGAACGAAGAGCAGATTATACAAGCGTATGACTGGAACATGTTTGGCGACCAAAGGAAGAGGCTTCGAAGGGCAGCTCATCCCAAGCTAAAAGTAGTGCTGTTGTGCTAGATTGCCGTTTCGCGCTATGTTCGTTTGCCCTTGAGTGGCCCCCTTATCTGCACACAAGCAGAGAAGTTCACAGTGACCATGAACATTGACTCCTTCACTGCGTCAGAAAGCTGGTTCGACCGCTTCAAGAAGCGACACGGGATGGTGTAGCGCAACGTGTGTGGTGAAAAAGGTGCGGTTTGAAGAAAGTGTTGAGCAGCACTGGCGGTCTGGACTATCTGTGTGCCTTTCTACGTACGAGCCGTGCAACATTTTCAACGCTGATGAGACAGTGCTGTTCTATAAGCGTCTGCTTGGCAAGTCAATCGCGTTTTAAGATGTTTCAAGAATATTAAGCAGCTGCCTGTCGTCTACCGGTTCAACAGAAAGGCTGCCGAACTCTTTCAAGCCTGGCTGTGGCCCCAACTCTAGCAGCGAAGAGGGCGAAGTACGAAGCAAAGGATTTGGCTGCGAAGGTGAAAATATTCAAGGCGTTGCAAGCGGGAGAATCTCGAAAAGAAGTGATGGGAAAAGTTCAATGTGAAGAAAAGCACGCTGAGCACTTGCGTGAAGAACAAAGAGCAGAATATGTAAGCGTATGACGGGGGACATGTTTGGCGACCAAAGGAACCTCTCTTCGAACGGCAGCGCATCCCAAGCTAGAAGCGCCGTAGCGCTGGTTTGTCGTTTCGCGCCATGCACGTTTGTCCTTGAGTGGCCCACTTATCTGCGCACAAGCAGAAAAGTTCGCGGTAACCATGAACATTGACTCCTTCGGTGCGTCGGAAGGCTGGTTCGACCACTTCAAGAAGCGACACGGGCTGGTGTTCCGCAACGTGTGTGGTGAAAGAGGTGCGGTTGACGAAAATATTGTGCAGGACTAGCAGTCCGGACTATCCGCGCGCCTTTCTATGTACGAGCCGTACAACATTTTCTATGCTGATGAGACAGCGCTGTTTTATAAGGCTCTGCCTGACAAGACAATCGCGTTTTAGGATGTTTTAAGAATATTAAGCGGCTACTGGTTCAACAGAAAGGCTGCCGAACTGTTTCAAGCCTGGCTGCATCAGCTCGACCGCCGCTTTGCGGCCAAGGTTCGAAAGGTGTTGTTCATGCTAGACAACTGTAGTGCGCACACGAAGGTGTCCGGGCTTGAGAACATTGAACCGCTATGCCGGCCTCCGAACACAACGCCTTCCCTGCAGCGGATGGACCAGGGAATCATACAGTTCATGAAAAGCTACTATCGACAGCAGGTACTCGAGCAGCTGTTGCTCTGTATAGAGTCAGACAAGCAGTACAAAGTAAGCCTGCTAAGAGCAATCCACATGCTGACATACGTGTGGAACAACACACCGCCTGCAGTAGTTGCGAATTGCTTTAGGCATAACAGCTTCATGCGCACTGCTGCTGATTTGGGGGTTATGGCCGATGAGGAATCTGGCGAAGAGCAAGATGGCCGCTATGTGAGCATCATGCCAGCTGATGTGCCCCTGGGCGATTACTTTGCAATTGACAGCAATGTTGCCGTGGCCTGCACACTGACCGACAGCGATATCGTCGCCAAAGTCTTAGACGGCGAAGGGGAATCTGCTGATAAGGACGTAAGGGATGGTGACAAGCGTCCACGCCACACTATGACAAAGGCTGCGCATGGGTTGGCCGTTTTCGAGGACATATGCATGCTTTCCTCGGACAGTGTGCGCGGACTAAGTCACCTGCAGGAACTTCGCAAAATTATGACTTCGTCACACATTGCGTCCGTGAATCAAACCGCGATCACAGGCTTTCTAAGAAAATAAAGTCTGATGGTGTTGAAGACATTCTTCAAGTGTTTCATTCATACTCGCGATAATTCGCACCCTCGGTTAATTGGGACATTCTCTCCGGTCCTGTGAAGTCCGAATTAACGGGGTTTTACTGTATAATTATCTCTAAAAAGATGCGCATTGAATTTGATTTTTTTTAAGGGTGAGAATAAAGATTCGTTCACACCTCCTCCAACTAACTAATAATGTCATTAGCTCCCACTGGCAAGAATAATGTACCTTTCTTGCAGAGGCACAAGGTCATGCCGTGGGCTTATTCAGGCGGTCTGTACCCGTCATATTGGGCCAAGCATAGTGTCACTTAATCTTAGTTTTTTTATTATACGACGCATGGATTATAAGGACAGCTTTGCATGGTCCCCTTAAATTCGTGTAATGGTGGTTCCACTGTATCATTATTTTGCTCTAGTTCCTGCCTAAAATGAAGGTTGGGCTGGTTGATTTCAACACCCAATCTTTCAATTTGGCTGAAAATCTTGGCGGCAAAAAGTTTGTTCAGTATACCTTTGATTTACACTGTTATGTGGCGATAAGTGACTTTGAAAAGCCACGCTGGTGCAGCGTGCTTTCATATAAACATTGTTGAATCCCCTTCTAGGAAGTGCACCACAATCATAATGCGATTTTGGTGCATCTAACCCCATAAATTTACTGCAGGTCAAGGACAGACCGCTGTGTACAGCAATTACAGTTCATCCTGGTTCCTTCCCGTGCTCCTGCATAGTTCACATATACGTATTTAGTCCCAGCTGGAACATATAAATACTTCTGCCGGATATTTTGTGTTAGCTATCAGCTCTATTGTGGAAGAAATGATGTATATGCTCTTCCACTTGGATTATTACATCTTGATTACTTGAATTCGTTTGAGCACCCGTCTTTCCAAATTTGTCCTGTGCTTCTTAATTCTTTGTCCTCATAATCTGTGGGCTGCATCAGTTAAAGATAAATGCATCCCAATTAGTTCGATTTTGCGTTCTTACAAAATTTATCTCATTGCTGTATCTTATGCAGGTGAGAGAGACTCGTCTGTTTGTATGTCCCTGGGATCCCCACCACGGTCGACGCGAGACTGTGCTGTGGGGCCGGACGGCGAGCCTAATGAAGTGGCGCCTAGCCCCTCTGTGCCTGCGACGTTGCTTCCGGAGACGCCATTGCAGCGACCCTCAGAACGACATCAGGAGCGGCCACAGGAGCAGCCTTTGGAAAGAACGTTAGGGAGGTTATTTGAGCAGCCATCGGAAAGATATGAACAATCACCGGTACGTTTATCGGAACGGCTATCCGAACGGTTGTCGGAACGGCCACTGGGACAGACGTTGAAGCGCACTTTGGAACGGTCTCCAGAGCAGCCCTGCGAGTGGGCATTGCAACAGTCACAGCTGCGGCCAGGCGCTTCACCCAGCAACAGCAGTCGAACAAGTCTCGTTGGGTCACCTAGCTTCATCAAGAGACAAAAAGTAGGCCGCAGAATTTTTTATCATTGTTGTTGTTATCATAGTTGAAGAAAATTACTCTCGCCAACTAGAAACAAACACAAAATAACAGAATTGACGTTACAGCGCCCAATATAGATGCCTTGTTCACAAGATTGTGAACAAGGCGCCTGTATTGGACACCGAAACGTCAGTACTGTTTTGTGTTCCTTTTAGTTGGCGAGTGAATGTTTTTCTCAACCATGACTTTTCCTTGCCAGATGTTTTTGTCAAACCATAAACTTCATTATTCTCATTATTTCTTCGGAATAGTTCGATAGCTCAACACTATTGCACAGTAAAATTAAAACATGTTCACCTACATTTCTGAACGTGAAGAGAAATGTTGAGTAAAATAACGTTTGTGTACTACAGTGGAACCCCGTTCATATGTTTTTCAGAGGACTGGGTAGGAAAAACGTAAAAGCTGAGAAAACGCAAGAGTGAGAAAAGCACTGAAAATGAATGAAAGCACAGGTGCTTTGACTATAAAGAATTTCTTTTGGGAAGGTGAGCCTAAGGCTTGAAATATTCGAAGATAGTTGACTGCCGCTTCTTTTGCTCCCTTGTAAGCACCACGCGTTTCTCAATAATCTGGAAGGTCGCATTGCTTTCAGCATCGCTTTGGTGCAGTAGTTAGTACCTCCGAAGGTAGTCCAGGGCCGTGACAGATTCTCCGAAGTTGAGGTCGGCCAACTTCATTGCCAACTCTTCAGAATCGTGTGGCTTGTGCTTGTCGTTGTCAATGAGGTACTCGTCTTCAGTTTCTATTGAGTGTGCAACAATCTCTGCGATTGACTGGCACTCTGACGTCACGACAGCAGCAGCCACAGTGATGTAGTCGTCGTACCCGTGGCACCCAGTGCATTCATTGCCTCATCGAGCTCTTGCTCATGAGAGGCTGCTTCTGATAGTTGAGCTTCGATGGCAGGATCCCCTTCGCTGTCCATACGGTACCCACACTTCACGAAGCTGTGCTATACAGTTAACGCGCTCACTGCACTCCATGCTGATGCTACGTAATGCATGGCGTTCAGTACCGAAATTGTCGTAGATTACGTAGATAGAGCACAGTGATGATAGTGATTGCACTTTTCACAAATTGCCATTTTTAGGCGGCCTCTTAAACTCTCCTGTGGTTTTTTGTAGCCTGTTTTGTAGCCAAGCCAGGCCAAGACTGTCAAACGTCAAATGAATATAGCGGCCTTATGCGAGTTCGGCGGGCTATGTTGCGACGCATCATGCAGAAACATTCTCACACTTGTGATGTGACACCGGGGTTCACAATACATGGGATTTTATGAGAGCAATGCCGGGACAGATAATAGACAATGTAACAGCCGAGAAAACGCAGCAGTGGGGAACATAACAGCGGTGTTAAACTGTAATTCGCTTGTAGAACAATAAATATATCATCTGATAGTGATACCAGCTTTAACAATATCCCCTTCAGGTGCTAATTTGGATGAAACACCACTGTGAATGTGTCAAATTTGCATGGGATAGTTCCAAAGCACTCAGTATTAGATTCCAATAAGAAGAATGAAGTAGCTTGTTTGGTGCGAGTGTCATTAATTGTAATTAGTGTGACTTAATATTTAATTATTCTGTTTTCAGCCACGTTTCATTTGGATATAAAATGAACGAAAACATAAGCTTCAGATGTGTGCACAATGAGTTTTCGCTTGTATTCATTTCATGAAAAGAAAGGCGATACTTCTCATGTTGGTTCTGGAACAAGGCACGTTGAATCATCCATCGAACATCATAATGCCTTCACCAAAGTGATCAATCACATTCGTACGCTGCACACTGGTTAACACATTGACCTAGGAGAAGGTTCAGTTCATCCAGTGCGCAATTTATCTTGCTCTTTTTTGGCCATAAGTTGACACTACTAGGATAAACGAATTGCATACAGAAATGTAGCCATGACCACTAGACTGGGTATATATACAGGGCGGCCCGACTATCGCGCAGCACGATTAAAAAAAAAAAAAAAAAGAGGAATGGCGTTTTGCGAAGCATAGTGCATATGTTTCCCAGTATACTGAAGTAGCCGCTACTAATTTTTTTGTTTATGACGAATAATAATTCTAAATATATTTATAACTCAAAAAGTACTCTTCTAATTATCATAATGTCAACGAGACAGATGTGCACCTGTTGAAATGACACCTATCTGTGCTATTTCCAACTACGTAGTAATTGCATGCTCATATATTCTGTGAATAAAGAAAGCCCGCAAAATATGAAAAATAGCTCGTGACTGCGCTAACGCCCGCCCGCAAAAGAAAATTCCCTCAAATAAGCTTTCTGTAAACAAGTGCTTTGCCTCTGCAAAGGCAGCACGTTTCTTGGCACATTGCCTGATCCGTATTTTTCTTTCTACATTTCCTTTATTGCTACTGGCTGTATCAAAGTGAGCTTGTTTGGAGGCGCTTCTTTTTGATGTACGCAGCGGTCTAGTCACGTGTTATTTTTCATTGTTCGCAGGATTTCTTTATTAGCAGGCAAAAATGAGCACGCAATTAGTACGATGCTGAAAGTAAATGAGACAGATGTTGTTTCAACATCTGCACATCTGCCTCGTTCATATATTGATAATTAGTCAAGTACTTTTTGAATTACTTATGTGATTGTGACTAATCAATTGTCACTAACAAAAAATTTGTACGTAGCAGCTACTACAGCACACTGGGAACAATATGCACTACCTTCGCTTCTTGTAACGTCGTTCCTTTTTTTTTAAATCGTGCTGCGTGATAATTGGGATGCTCTGTATATATAAACAAAAAGCTGCTGCAGTAATCTATAAACAGTTGATTGTGTCAACTTATCAAGGCTTTCGTTGTGTTTAAGTTCTTTATAGTTTGGTGTGGCTGCCGTAATAAAATTTTTAATTAAGCATTGTGAGGCATTGGCAACATAAGAATGTTAAGAGTGCTGTTTCTTGGGCGAGTTGCAAATTCATATCTTGATATAATGTTTGTGGTGCAACTCAGACAAACACTGGTGCCCTATTCTTTCTCCTTCTTTTTCTTTGCTTGTCTGAGTTGCGCCACAACTATTGTACATTTGTAATTCAACACTTCCTTCTTACAGATCTGGTTTGAGGATAGCGCCATGAAATCGCCATTCTACTCTGGTCAGACAACGTATGGCGGAGCTGCGGCCCAGAATAGGCTGCGAATGTTGGCGACGTCACAGACTCCCACGGTATGTTATATGGTTTAGATTCCCTGCTTTGCTTTACATTTACGCACCACGCTTCAGAAACCTGGTTGCAGAGACTACGACTGGACATTAAGAAGGATGTCATACACACAGCAGACGCGATTGAGTAAACCAACGTGTACAATTATTAACTTTTTTTTTTAAACGACAATATCGCCATCTGAATTGAATACACCATTAGTGATGTGCTAAACAACCATATACAATATGCCAATACAACACTCAAACAGGCAAACTAACGAGCAACTTCGCACTTGTACAAAAACCATGAATGCAACATTGCCACTGTTTGAGTCATGAAGGGTTTGCAAGAAACGACTCACCGCGTCGTTGCCCATGGACCCACCGTAGAAGACGTCCATATGCACACACTGCCAGACCCCAAAGAGGGACTCCCTACTATTTCCCGTGCGCCAGCATAGCCTCCTTGCTGCCAGTTGCACGGCTCCTTGGGTGCCTCAGCACTAACCGCAACCTGCGCGACCACAGCGCTCTCATGCTCGGCGGCTATTTAACCTAACTGTGGCTAATCCGCAAGACACGTGTGCGCCACACGGCACCAACTACAGTAAAACCTCATTAATTCGAACTATTGTGAAATCCCGCTTAATTCGAAATATTTCAGTGGTCCCATAGTTTGCAATGTAAGTTTGAGCGGATAATTTGAAGCAGCGGTCAGCATCAGTCCAGTTAATTTGAAGCTTTGGGGGTCAGTGTGACAATACTCGATCCCGATTTTGCCGTAAAACTGTACTGTAGCAATACTACTGAGTGGCAACTGAAGTACCCCAGCCTTGGTACTTCCAGCACAAAAAATAAAATTGTTAAAAGAAAAGTAATGGTCTCGTGATTAGCTAAACTGTGCTTCTGTGGAAAACAAAAACAAGATTTGCTTCACTGCAACACAGCGGTGACACACGGACAGCATGTCGCATGCTATTTGCCATGTTGGCATATCATAGTTTAGCCATTCTTTCTGGGAATATAAAGAAATTAATTAAGGACAGTCTGGTAGAATTCGCAATGTATGCGAACCTCAGAGTGCTGGTTGCTTCAGTCATTTGCGTACTTGCAGTGCTGGCGGAGATCCTGCCTGCTACGCCTACTTTGGAAACTCTGTTTGAAAGCTTCAATGCTAATCATTCCCACCCAAAACATTGTGATTTCGTCACACTCTCTATTATGACATATTTTATTTTACTAGAAAGAATGGGTGAATAGTGACATCATGATGTGCTGGTGCAGCAAAGAGCCGTGTACATCTTGTACGCATTCCAAATTCGGGCGGAGTCATTCCGTTCGTTAAGTCAAAGAGTGGGCAGTCCACATTGGTGACGAGGACAAGGGGAAGCGAACAGCCATTGAGGGAAAGGGAGGCCTGCGTCACAATTTTGATGTCTGCTTGGGGACCGCATAGCAAGTTTAGAAGTGTTTTTAATGTGTTCAACTATTATTGCTCACTATTAAAATGTGTTGGCACTAATTTTCATATGTTGAATATGGAATGCAGTGCAATTGTAACATATTTTTTCCGTTATTGTTTTGGAATGACCCTAGGTGGCGCCGCCATTTAGTGGGACGTTTAGTGGTGGCACCAGGTACAACCCCGTTTAAGGGAGCGGACTGGTCTTTGGGACCAAAAAGTGACGAAAAAAAATCATTTTTTAATATCGACATATTTGGTTTTTGCAAGTATTTTTCTATCTCTTTGCAAATTTTCACACACTAGGAAGTGGTAATTTTTTTGTAATGTCATTCCATCGAGACTCTTGGTGCTGTTAACATGCAGAAGCTGCGAAAAAATGGAGAACAGACTTCGAGGCTTCTTTATAATTTGCCGGCAGCTGTGTTAGAAGCTTTGCGATGAATTTATGAGCGCTTTTATGAGGATCGCAAAACATGCGCACCATGCTCGTTACTTTTTGAAGCTGTGTTTTCAGTTTTCTTTTTCATTTTTCTCAAAATAGTAAATTTACAACTGTTCAATTTTGAGGCCTTAATATCTCTGCAGCTAGGGCAGGTACAAAATTCTTTTTGCAATGGAAACCTGTATGTGTGTAGTAAACAAGTATGGGAGCATAATTTAGAGCACAAGCCTTTTAATAATTACTCATCAAAATTGTAACACAATTCCAACTGCTTAGTCATTAGTCCCCATAGTCATTAGTCTATGTTGGCATATCTTAAATACTTTTAATTAAGCACTTTTTTCTGACGGCCTTAAACTATAGAGGGTGAACTTGAGTTCTCTCAGGAACAAGATGAGTTACAGGAAAACTAATTACATATTTGAAATCAGCAGAAACAAACTGCATAATCCTGTGCAGTTTGATCAAGATCACTGAAGAAATAAACAAAAAATGTCTGTGACTAGTCTGCCCCCGTAAAGCAATTGCTCAACTCATGTCTCCACCACTACAGTCGCCGACCGATTTTCCGGACTCCAAAAATTCGGACTTGTTGGATATTCCGAACTTCATAAATGCACCGTCAGGGATCCCATAGAGCCAATGCATTGTTTCGACCGATTTTTCGGTCGAATTTGCCCCTGAAAGTTCGATTTTCCGGACTAAACTGCTCGTTTTGTGCCACGCCCCAAGCCATTGTGAACGCCGCCATGTTGGATTTTCTGTCGGCTTGGCTAAGCTTGGTCTTCAGATGTTTTTCCTGCCTCCGAGATTGGAATGCGCACGCCATATTTTAAGTTTCGGAGGCCGTGTTTGCTTTTTAAAAGACGCGGTGATGGATGCCGTTTTTTCGTCTTTGGTCAGCACTATCGTCATTCTGCACGTGTTGTGTTGCGTAGCGTCGAGACATTGTGTGCTTCGCAGCGGCTATCTGCGGCATCGAATTTTGTGTTCTCGGTGCCATGGCTCCGCTATCTGTGCCATCGCGGGAGCCAGGTGGTGTGAAGAAGCGTGGGAAGTATACGACCCTGATGATGGAGAAGAAAGCTGCCATAATCAAGCTAATAGAGAGTGGACGTTCGCAGCTAGATCCGACAACAACGACGACCGCCCGCAGCCGTCGGCGGCGGAGATCGCCAATGCGGTGACAATTTTGTCGAGCGTTTACGGCGACGATGTCACCTTGGCGCAAATACGGGCAAACCAAATTGCCTCCAAGCGTAGTTTGAGGCAAGGCAGCATCAAGGACTTTTTTAAACCTGCCTGATGCAATAAACTTCAGATTTTTGGCGAAAACGAATTTTTCGGACTGTTCGATTTTTCGTGCTTTTTTTCGGTCCCCGCCAGGTCCGAAAAATCGGTCGGCGACTGTATTTAAATTTAAACGGCGTGAGTTTTGAAGTCGTTGGCTTTGTCGAGCGAAATCATGGCGGATGACACCTCAACCAGTAGCCAAAAAGAGCGTCTCCTCCGTGTGTCTGAGGCTCAGCACGCGATGGTGTTCGCCTTCATGGAGGAACATCCCCAGCTCACAGCGAAAGCCATCGAGCTGCCCCGCCGTGGTGGTCTAGTGGCTAAGGTACTCCGCTGCTGACCCGCAGGTCGCGGGTTCGATTCCCGGCTGCGGCGGCTGCATTTCCGATGGAGGCGGAAATGTTGTAGGCCCGTGTGCTCAGATTTGAGCGCACGTTAAAGAACCCCAGGTGGTCGAAATTTCCGGAGCCCTCCACTACGGCGTCTCTCATAATCATATGGTGGTTTTGGAACGTTAAACCCCACGAATCAAATCAAATCATCAATCAAGCCATCGAGCTGGGGCACGGCGTCGCCGACCGGCGACGGCTGTGGCAGTAGCTAAGTGACGCTCTTAACCATGAAGGTTAAGAGCGTTTCGTAAGCGCTAAGACAAGACGAGCAGAAGAAAATGTATATGTAGAGATCGATACATCGACCTAGCCAAAAACAAATTTCGCATCTTCACGGTTTTTAAAAATAAGTAGCAACAAACTGCAAGCTCGTCAAAATATTTCAAAAGAGTTATTCCTAGTCGAAAGAAGCAAGCTATTTGTATCACTGACAATGGTGGCGCCCTCAGAGAATAAGCACCTGCTCAATCCAGGAAAACCAAATCGAACAAGAGCACAAGAAATGTGCACGCGAGTCTGCAAGCGCTCAACCGAGAAATATGGTGAGAACCTCTTTCAGAAAAGATGAACCAACGTCGTTGTCAGTGCGAGAAAATCGAACACTTGTTTGAAATGCCGCTGAAGTAATTGGTAGATGGGCTTGTGCGTGTACATAATTGCGCGCAAATACGAAGTGCTATACAATTGTCCCGTTCTCAACAAGGTAAAAATCAAGTGAATATTTTAAACAAAAAATTTCTGGTGCACAGCCCGAACATTGCATACCGAGCAAACTAGACTAAGGGTGTTTCAATAAACCTCACGAAGGCCCAACTTTCCTTCAGTATAGTTCAGGCAAATGTTGCAGCAGGAATTTCACGCAAGTGTTAAACAGTGATGATAAAAAGTTGTACAATGTTATGCAATGTGTCAGTTATATAATGTATAATATCACTACATTGATTCTAAGCATGTGCTATGGTAAAAGCAACAATAACAAATACAAATAAGATAACATCTCATCCAGTCACATGTACATAACAATAGTTTAAGACAATATGCTATTATTAGCTGGTAAATATTCATTATAGATAGATTATGAAAACATTACCGATTACAGAAGACGAGACGATTCAGTTTTCCTTTTACATCAAACTTAACATACCTGGAGGAATGGCGCCATCGTAAACGCAGTATACGCTACAAAAATGGCAAAGCTTGCACCCAACCACGCAAAGCTTGAAACGGTGAAGCTGGACAATTCTGAAATCTAATATGGTTCTTCTAGGCTATTGCTATGCTATATGTATATATATAGGTTATGCTATAGGCTATTTCTAGGTCACTTCAGGTTGTTGCTATAAAGTTTATTATAGCTGAGGCCAGGTCGTTTCTAGGTTGCTTCTAAGTGCGGAGAGATAGTTAAACCGCTAATGTGACATGGATGTCCGAACTCCAGAGACCAAAATTTGCTCTTAAACCAAGTGTTCACAACTCCCATACGTATAGAACGGGCATGCTGCCGTTGTCGTACGGCTTCCATTAATTGCATCGGGGCCTCCTCGCAGCCGCCGTTGCATCCCATTCCCCAGTATTTTTTTTGTAGTACGTACCACTGAAGCACTCCGTACAGATGATTCAGTGAAGCTGAAACATCTAGGATATACAGTTTATCAAAGGGTTAATTCCGATGGTTGATTAACGCTTTTACCAATTACTTATTAGTGATTACACGTTTGTCTAGAATTCTTCGTTGAAGTTTGCCGCTCGCCCGCTGTCCTCTTCAGTTTTTAGGGAACCAGTGGCGAGTTGTGGGATCTGCTCGATTTCTGTGGCACATACACATTCACGATGATGACAGCTTTTATACAGAAAGCGTTTATAAGATAACAACAAGGGTCGCGTGCGCCATCATAGTTGTCCGGCACCCCTGGTGTCCGTAACCACTACTGCGCGAAATATGAAAAAGATTTCACAGAATATCCACGGAGGGAATGACAAGTGGGACGAAGCTTGAAATGGTATCATCGGTAAACTGGGAATTCTCCGTCTGTCTGTCTACGACAACGGACACGGACAGACATACGGGGTGGCTACGACTACAGAGGAGGGACTGCGCCACAGCGTAAGTGCATGAGGCACATTATACGCTGTTTGTTGCACATAATACGCACTGCTTAGACAGACCAAAGCATTGTTGGAAGTATTTTTCAGTCAACTATAATTTACCTCTCCTCGTCGTCTCTGCGCGGCTGCAGAAGTCGCTCAGGCGAGAAGAAAAACCGTGGCATAGAAAAGAAACGCCATGTTTTCAAATTGCCTGGATACTGAAAAGGCGCGATGCGCTTACGGTACATTTCAATCCAATCCATTCCGCCTCGCAGCCATTTCAACCCATCCGTTTCGTTTTGGACGGTCTCTTCAACCATTCCTTCACCTCCGTCCGAACAACGCACGAAAACAGACACGTCACACTTTGACTCACGTGACATAGATCGTCACGCCATTTGTCACGGCTTAATTAAGCCAATCGCGTGTGGCTTTATGAAACGGGATGCCTCCGTCTGAATTGGGAACGCTTACAAGATTGCACCACACTACTCACGTGTCACTACTGTGTTGCAGTGAAGATGTCTTAATTTTAATTTTTTCTCTCTTTTTTTGCGATTGCAGCAGCGAGGCTTGGCGTTCCCCCTTGTTTGCCGCAAAACTGTGACCTTGTATTGCTTGAAAACATAACCCTTGGAGCCGCGAACGACCCAGCACAGCAAATGACCAGCCCTGATCATACTTTTAGTAATTTCAAATTTCTCGCATCCTCGTTTTTGTATCTTTTGTTAATTCGAAAATCTATTTAATTATAAGATTTCTCACGGTCCCAGTGACTTTGAATTACCGAGGTTTTACTGTACTTTACAAATCATCACGCTTGAAACTTCGAGTACTACACCCGTGACATTCTTCAAGTTCTCACAAGCCAAAGCATTACCTCAGAGACCTGTGTTTACAGCTCTTAAATTCTACCAGTAACGTATTCTAAAAAAAAAATACTTTCCTATTTGTTCCATTGGTTGAACTCGTTTGCTACGGATTCAGGCACAATGGACATTCCTATTTGTTCCATTGGTGGAACTCGTTTGCTACGGATTCAGGCACAATGGACATTCAGATATATAATTGACTGAAATGTGAGGCCAGCAAGATGGTCAGGATGCCATTACAACAGATATCTATACCATGGACATTACAAATTTAATATTTTTAGACTTCACATATCACTTGGTATACTTTCGAGATGGGGACAGCGCGCCGGGAATATCAACATACCAATTTTAGAACGAAGCTTGGCAATCTTCTGTCCAATAATGATCAGTTATGCCTAGCCGCGGCGAAAAAAAATTGTCACGCACAGTCTTGGGTTTTTCGTTTTGGGGAGCTGATGCGTGAAATTGTTATCCGAGGTAACTCCACCGCCCCGGGCGGTGTCACGACGCCTCGGCGTCGAGCCGCAATACCAGATAGCAACGACGCTTGGCTCCCTGAGCCCAAAGATATAGAAGAAGCTATTTACAGAGAATCGGACCACCCACGATGCTTCCGTACTCACTCGCTTCGGGCCTGGCCTACAAACCACGTGTTCTAGGCCTTGCTCACCCCAGGATGCGGACCGCATGGCTCTCGTCCTAATTCAACAACGTTTTTGAAAACTAACAACAACAAAACATTAACAACACTTGCGAGCAAAAAAAATAGAGAAAGTCAACCTGCCGACAAATTCAAACACGTTACTAAACCAATCTCCTCGCTTCTCAACAAAGCACACCGCCGACGCTAGCAAAGAAGTCTCCCCTAGGCCTACTCTACTCCGGCTCTAACGAAATCCCTGTATTGAACCGCAAGATTTGTCGTCCGATGCTCCAAGAGCCCCACGTTGGGCGCCAGTGTGGAGTCTCAGCGAGGCGAACGCGCGCATCGCCACGCCACGCTCTTGGAGTGAACGGACACAGCAGACGCGGTCGGTACAAAGCACACAAGATACATACATTTAATAATTAATTTAGACGACGATATCATCCGCCGAATGATACACCAATTTCAATTAACACGCTACCATACAAACAACATAACACAGTGACACAGTAAACACACAATAACATGATAAACACACACTAACACATACCCAAGGCGGCGTCACCAACGCCTGACTTTCCACGTGGGACACCGGCGCGAAGCCCGCGGTGCCGAGCACCGGGGGCCCACGCTACAGACAACCGTTCGCGGCAGCCGCCATGCGCAGAAGAGGCTCGCTCAACTCTCGTTCACCACCAAGGTCTGCCTTCCGCCAGGAGCCACCGCCGGCGCTACCACTCTACCAACAGTGGTACTCAAAGCGAACACAACGCCATCTATCGCCCGGCGGTGGTCACCACCGAAATAAAGCCTTGGGGCGAGACACGTGCGCCACGCGACGCAGACAACTTTACAGGGGGGGGTCAGCACCCCCACAACTGTCACAGTTACTTCTTGGTTATTGAGCAATGAGCTGCGAGTGTCAACTGGGCACAAGTCGGCACTCTTGATGGGGTAGTGCCATCAAATTTCAAGGCTATAGCAATCACCGTCTAGGTTTAAGAATATATTTTAAGTCACTTCCCAGGTGTACCTAAATGCTCATTCTCCTAATCGAAGCCCATTGCGAGCGCGTCCAATGCTGATGTAGCTCTACAGGAAGGGCAACGAAAGTTCTAGTGACGTCACTCCAGATCTGTAGTCTGCTGAGTGACCTCCGGACTTCCGTCCCGTACATATCGGCAAAGCATTGCGGCTGCTGCAGGTAGCGGAGAGATTGTTTTGCAGGTGCTTGTGTGGCACATGTGTGCGAGAGCTGACTATACTCAGCATGACGCGTGCAAAGCTTTGTGATTACGGGACCAAGTCAGATACACGGCTATGTACCTGCACAACTCGGTCCCCACAAACAGGAACTGAAAATTGTCTATACCAAAAAAGGCGACAAATTATATAGCGAGAATAAATGAAGCTTGATGTGTGTATCATGCTTATTGGAGCTATAATGAAAGCTTGCAGCAAAGAGCACACAAGCCACAAATATTGGGGCACAACCCGTTTTTAAGGCCTGACTACACATGCGCGTTGAAGCCCATCAGCGTATAACTTTCCGACATCACATCGTGCCCTCTCCCTGTGGAGAGGGTGTGAGAAGTTATTAATACTAAGCTCTTTTTTTTATAATTGTGATATCCATATATTGTAAGTGTAATGAAATTGGTCATTTTTAAAAAATTTTATGGTGAAGAATTCCAACATAGCATGCCGCTTTGAGTCCTTGAAGAACTTGCAACAGGTCCTGGAAAGTTCTTGAATATCCTTGAATTTTTGCTTTGGAAACCTGTACGAACCCTGATCTGGGACATAGTGAAAAAGGCGTAATGACAAGTGTTCCAAGCTATACAGTTTTCTACACTTACCTGGAGGGAAAACTAGCACCGCAAGCTGTTGTACGTTGAGGTAGTGCTGGTATATGTGAAATTCAGACTTTGCTCCTATTTGCACTGTTCACAGATCGCCCAGACATTTCGAAGACGTGTCTGGCTTCAGAAAATTTGGACTTTGCTCTGATTTGCATCGTTCACAGATAGCTCAGACATTTGAATACGTGCCTGACTTCAGAAAGTTCGGACTATGCTCTGATTTGCATCGTTCACAGGTAGCCCAGACACTTAAAAGACATATCTGGCTTCAGTGCATTGCTTGTGTCCAAATGGTTGATTTCTTACTGAAGCAATATGGGGACTAGAAAGCTATTCATTTTTTTATGATTTTTTTTATGAGTGCTTAAAAGCTAACCAAACACCGCTAAACTTGGAAGGCAGACAAGGCCACCATTCACTGTGCCACTGTTCATTATCTGTTTTCTTTTTTCTTTCGTCAATTATTTATACCGTAAGAGTGAGTAAACTTTGATTCTTGAATATAATATGCAGAAATGAGATCTGCTTATAAAAATTTTAAGAGAAGCTCTTGTTTGTACAGCCGTATCCGCTTTTTAGCCGAAACCTCACTCAACACAAGCCTTGTAGACAGACATACAGTCATTCCCATCATGGCAACGATGTCCCTTAAGTAATCCGCTTAAGTGATGATTCCAGGTTTTGTTCTAGGTATTATTATGAGAAACTGTATACCCTAGGCAGAATGCTATAGTGCCTTTGGAGCGATGTCATGCAGTCCACTTTAGTTCTGTTTAGTAGTCAGTTTTGTCATGGTCAAGTAGTGTCAGTAACATTATTACAGGGTTGGCGTGCCTGGCTGATTTATTATGTGCAGCCTTTTTGTATTTTTAATCTGGTTGAGTTGTTTGGAGCCAAGACATAAAAGTGAGTTGTTGCTTCTGTCTTCAGGTTCAAGTCGTGGCCCGAGGTGTGAAGCCAGGAGGAGCAACTGTTGGGCTCAGCAACACTACTCGCCAGATCTTGGCCTCCCTGGAGAAGATGGCGACTCCTGTTACGGTGCGATGCTTACTTGTGATGCTTACGTTGCTTACGCACCAAGGTAGGCAGCTGTTGCTTTGAGGAAGACGAGATAAGTTGTCAAAACACTGGCTCCCGTGACCCGCCTTGTGCCGAACATTAGCTTCTGTGACACCCCCCACCCCCCTCGACTTAATTAAGGAATATAGTACATTATACAGATACAGTGGAACTTCGATTATATACTTTTCCCGGTTTTGCGACGACCTGCATTTTACGACGAATCGGTTTGGTCCTGGCAAAATTTTTATAGAAATAATGCAATAAAAGCCTTAGTAATACGATGCAGTTTTACGCCGACACCACATCTTAAGATGAATTTCACATGCCGTCCGAAGGAAAGAACCGCATTTACTCATATGAAACATTGCTCAAATATTCACAAGTGCAAAATATGAACTTGCGTTCTCCTAGGTTGACGATTAAAAATTGGAGCGAGACAGGATGGTCTTCTTAAAATGGAAAATTTATATTTTGAAAGTCCATGCGCTTCTACGTACGCCCCAATCGTGCGCGTACGTATCCAAGGTCGTTACTTAGTCAAGCTCTATCCACGCAAAGGAGCTTCAGCAGGCTAAAAAAGCTGATATTTTCACGTTTTCAGTCTGTCGAAACTTTTCCTCACGTTAAAGAACCCCAGGTGGTCAAAATTTCCGGAGCCCTCCACTATGGCGTCTCTCATAATCATATGGTGGTTTTGGGACGTTAAACCCCACAAATCAATCAATCATCGAAACTTTTCCTGGTCGACATATGCAGTCACAGGCTTGCGTAAGCATAAGGGCGTGAGGCAGCTGTTCCCACCATACAAAGTTAGTTTCACTTGATCTCAACGTTCATAATATCTGCAGGAGATCACCATCTGCACTTCGCAAGCCAACAAATTATGTGCAAAGCTAACTCGTGCACGAAGGCATTCTATGCAAACTTGTGGTTCGTAACCTTTATGTGATAGTGATGACACTTTGTCTGACTCTCCTGTTGGGAAGTTGTGAGCGATCCGGTTTCAATTTCGTTTTCACGTGCAGGCAATTTTTGGACTTCGTTCATCGGTAGAATTATGCGTGTTAGATTCGATTTTTTTTTTTTTTAAACTGAGAATGAACGTACCTCCTCCGACAAAATGCTGCCATTAGCTGCCACTGGCAAGAGTAGTTTATTCTCCTTGCAGAGGCACTAGGTTGTGCCATGGGCTTATTCAGGCGGTCTGTACCCATTTTTTTAAGCAAGTGTGGTGTCGTGGTTTGAGTTCAGGTTTCTGATCCGGTTGGCTGGCCCCTAAAGGGCGTTGAATAAATGTGTATACATATAAGGCTTGTGAGAATATTTGAATGCTTCAAATATTCGAACAAATAGTTGAGTATTCGAATTTGCTTCGATTCAAATTTAAATCATCGAAAATGTGGAATTATTTGCAGTGAACAAATTATAAAAGTTAAACCTGCTTATAACGAAACTCCATATAACGAATTCCTCAATATTATGAAGTTTTTCTTTTTCCCGCTGTTGCTCCTTATAAACACATATATTTGCGACATCTATGTAACAAAGTAACAATAACAGACAACCTTGATGTAAAAAATTTATCCCGTGGACGATCTAAGAATTGTTGCTCTGCATTTTAGTACGAGCATGCATCTTCCGCAGCCGCCCCGCCACTGCCGAAGCGCGAAGCGACGGCGGTGCGCCCAACGCACGAGGCGAGAGTGAGGATTGTGCGGGGGCGAGCGCGAAGCGAACAGGCGGGGCCTGCACCCACAAGCCGGTGTTGGCGCAGTTCTCGCCGCCGCAGGCACATGCCCGGTTGCCCTCCAGCCCCACTCCAAACGAAAAAAAGAAACAAGTAAACTACTTTTGCGTGTTGGCAGTGTCACGCTTTTAGTAGTTAGCGTCATGTATATGGGGCTGCGCTGCATATGGAGGGCACTTTACCGAATAGTTTTCCGCAGTATCGGTGTCTGTGTCATACGCTCATCGTTTTCGATCGATGCCGTGAGCATGTGCATAGATTCACTGCGTGTATGGTGTGGCCCCAACGACATTCAAGTTTGCTCTTTTTTTATTGGGATAGCTATTAATGGACAGTCTGGGCTGGTTTTTTGCTGTCGCCGCCGTTATTCACCGTGTATCATCATGCTGCAGGACACGCGGCGGAGCGTTCATGTTAAAGGTGCTGACGGCTGCATCTATATACAGCCGAATCTCGATAATTTGAACTCAAAGGGGCCCGAAAATTTGGTCAAATTAAAAGAAGTTTGAATTAATGAAAGCTAAATAAACGGAGAGCTCTCCATGCAGTAGAGCATGTGCATTGAGCTAACACACGAGGGGGAAGTTTAAGAAGACTTACATTTATTCACAAATCACAGGACATCAGTTAATAATTGAAGTAATCGGTGATGCACGTCTGTACACGTTTGCTTTGCAGCAAGTCAATCAATATCGCACGCAGCTTGCAAAGCACTTCTACTTCGGCTTCAACATTCTCCTGGCAAGAGAAGTTGCGCGCGGAAATGTCCAGCGCCAACACTTTCTAAAGAGGATGACGACTGCTGCGTAGCGGAGCCTCCCGCTCTACTTTTTCCTTCCTTCAACCCCACATTCATTCAACCCAGCGATGGCTTTCTTTTTTTCCCCTTTCTCTTCGCGCGCGGCGTTGGAAGAAGGGTGTTAACATGGCAGGGATGGAAAAGGGAAAAGCGTGATACGGGCGCACCGCAGGTCGGCATTTGAGAGCATACATTCCACCGCAGCCTTTTTTTTTTTCCTTTTCATTTCTTTCGCAGACAGCGTTGAGGTGTCGCAGCTGCCGCCGCGGGATTGGGCGGTGTGCTGAGAGCATTTTCGGAGTGCGGTATGTTCGAATTAGGCGTCAGAAGTGCTTGGACGTTTGAATTACCGGGCATTTTCGCCCATTGGAATACACACAGCTTTGACGGGACCTCATCGTGAGTTCGAATTAACCGGAAGTTCGAATTAAACGTGTTTGAAATAATGAGATTTGACTGTATATGAAAACTCGTGGGGAAAAAAAATTGCCAGCGCTGGGCACCCAGCTCGTCACGATGTGCCGACACGTGCTTATGTCCCACCAGTACTTTACCTCACGAATGGGCGGTAAGTGCTTGTGCGTGCGCGCTTATCTTTCTGTGGGAATTGGGCGCCTTTGACTTTGACCAGAATCATTGCGTTTTGTTGCCGGGCGCACAAAGATCACCTCGCTCGGTGGACAGGCCTCGTTTGCAAAAAGAGTACGCTTTTCAAACACAGCAAAATAACAGCTGGGGCACTTGTTAGTTCGCACTCATATCTGTGTCTGTAATTGTGTTTCGTGCCTCGTTTTGTTTAAACAGTGCCATAAGTGTTGAGTGGTAAATGTTGTTAGTTCACTCTTGTTCTGTGAGTGTTGTTTTCTTATGTCATTTGTGCATGAGCAGCGTGCTGCCCGCTTCGACCTGCTTGCCATTCTCGGCTTTACGTTACAGGTTGTTGTTATCGCATTCATTGCTTCACCCTTGTGTCGAAACTGTGACTTTTTTTAATTTCGGACAACTGTATCGTCACCACCGAAGTAATGTCAGATAAGGCGCTGATGGAAACTCTCAGAGACGACGGATCTTCGGGGGTAGACTCGTCACGCGCTTCTGTCTTCTGCCGCGTCACAAGTTCACAGGCGGGTAGCTTTCGTGAATAGCCGATTAGTTCTGGCAACACGATGGTGCATCGAGCAATTGAGTTTCGCTATCAAGCAATGGCGGCGTCCCTGCTTGCTAAACAGAGGTGTTTCTGCGGGTGCCAACGTGTTTTAGACTTCGTCGACATATTTTCAGGTTCTGAAAATGCATGTTAAAGATTGTGTTTACTGTGTAGCAATAAATATCTGAGCCTGGAATTGCATCGTGAAATTTCTTTGAAGCGGGACACCAGAAGAAAAAGTGTTCGTTGTGGTCACAATATTTATGCATTTACTCCTATGGGCTGCTGACGGGGAACCATAAGTTTTTCGTTGTAGTGGGACTTTGCTGTCTGCGTAAATGAAATGCTCGACGGTGCACTGACAAAGTGGTGCTGGGCTTCCAGTGCAGAGTGAATGAAACCAAAGTTTCATTTTACTTATAGTAATGCTATTTCCTATGGTGCAACTAATGGAATGAGTCTCTAAAAAGATAATTTACCATTCTAGACTGACTTACTGTTTCTGTAAATTTTGGTTGCACTTGTGCAGGAGGCCAAGCGTGTACCACTTAGGAGTAGAATAGCAGACGGCCGAACTTGGACTCTTCTACACCACAGAGATCCCCCGGCACCAACGCAGGTTTGTCCAAGTATTGTAAGCTGTACAACATGTAACAGGCTTCCTTTATGGCCCCTCACCAGGCCCCATTGCTAATTGTAGTTGGACCACTGGGTGTTGGGACCACTTGGTGTTGTAACACACTATCTTGAGAGCTCTTTATCACAAGAGTTCTTAAGCTGATTTTTAAATAAGTTAAAGGCGAGGGTTTAAATGGATCCTGAAATAATTTTTCAAGTAACCATTCAACGAATTCAACGGCGCAAAAATTTTAAGAATATGTCCATTGCGATTACAGTTACAAAGCTTTGTCGCATGCTGCAGTTGCATTCTCTCATCTCGACGAAAGTACGCAGATGATATGGTGATAATTGCCGACAACAAGGAAGATTTGCAGAGATTGATAGACATCTGCGGTAATGAGGGAGATAGGTTAGATTTCAGATTCAGTAAGGAAAAATCAGCAGTCATGATTTTTAATGATAATGAAACTAGTGAGCTTAGAATACAGGAGGTCGCGCTAGAAGTAACAGATAAATACAAATATCTGGGCGTATAGATAAGCAATGGGACCGAGTACCTAAGGGAACACAAAATATACGTAATGACTTAAAGGTAACAGGAATGCAGCACTAATGAAAAATAGGGCACTGTGGAATCACAATAGGCATGATGTTGTGAGAGGAATATGGAAAGGGGTCATGGTTCCTGGTCTGACGTTAGGCAATGCGGTCTTGTGCATCAGATCAGAAGTTCAAACAAGATTAGAAGTTAAGCAACGTAGAATAGGTAAGCTTGCCTTAGGAACTCGCAGGAATACACCAAATCAGGGAGTACAAGGTGATGTGGGATGGACATCATTTGAGGGCAGGGAAGCTAGCAGCAAGATAAAAATTTGAGAAGCGATTGAGAGAAATGGGGGGGAGCGTTGGGCTTGGAAGGTTTTCAGCTACTTGTACATGAAGAATGTCGATACAAAATGGAGGAAGCGAACCAGAAAATTGACGTGCAAATACCTAGAAAACAGCAGGGGGTCAAACTAAAAAGAACTATCGGTTAAGAAGAAGGTGAAGGAAACGGAGACTGACATGTGGAGAATTGGCATGATTGAGAAGTCCGCACTAGAGATCTATCGAACTTTTTTAAGCAGGAAATTGCCAAGGAAAGGATCTATGATAATACTCGGGGTAGTTCTCTACTGTTTGAGGCGAGAACGGGAGTATTGCGAACCAAGACATATCGGGCCAAATAGGAAGGGGTATGCACGGTATGCGGTGCGTGTGGAGAGGAGGAGGAAATTGCCGAACACTTGATAATGCTCTGTAAAGGGCTTCACCCTATAGTTAAGGGTGATGGCGCAGAGTTTTTCAAAGCACTGGGGTTTAGAGACAGGGAGGGCAAAATAGACTTTAAGCGGGTAGAATTAACTATAAGGAGGTTATTTGATTGGTGGCTAAAGTCAAGGCACGAGTGAAAATTAAACCCTTCACTGCAAAGAGTCCTCAACCTCGCTATTTAAATAAAAAAAATAAATCTAGTTTTTAGTTCACTAAGTATTACGTCTTGGTGGCGTTAGCCATTGCCCGATCTAAATGGTACAGCTATATCAATCCATCCATTCAACGTCACCCAAAGCGATGATGCGCTGCGTAGAGACGGCAATCAACCACGCACGTCGGCAATGTGAAACATTTAAAATATATTTTTTTGCTCGTGCATGGCCTCAAATGTCGACCGAGAAAATATGTTAATTTGCTTCTGGAAAACAGGATGCATATGCGAGCGCACGACTGAACTGAAATACTGTCAGGTCGGCAGGATGCCGAAAGTGGGCGCGTGACGGCACTGAAACATTTTATCGATGTGAAGTGGTAGAATAGATGTACGATGAACTCAGTTGTGAGCCATTGCTTGTATAATGTAAATGCAAGGTCAACAGCGGTAGCGGCGTCAGTACAGAAGCAGCAAGAGCAGGTTGAGTATACAGGCAGCGTCACAGCAGCAACCAGGCAGCCTTAGCTCGTGCCTCGCGCCAAAATGTCGATGTCGCTGCAGTAGTGGGCATTCCTCTTCACTGCACTTCGTCCCCCGTCGAAAAAAGAGCCATCCTGGCAACTCACGGTGAACAGAGTACGAGCGGGTCGTATTAAGGTTTCAGTCGCTGTACGTCAACAATTTCACGTCACCGAAAGCGCTGGTCTGTGGATGGCGTAACGGGTTCGACGATGTAGTTAACTGGTGAAGTCTGCGAGACAATGCGGTAGGGTCCCTGGTATTTTGAAAAAAACTTAGAAGAAAGGCCTGTAGGCACAGCGGGAACCCAAAGCCATACAAGTGTGTCCGGAACAAAGTTAGGGTACGGGTGATTATCGTCACGCTGAGATTTTTGTCTCCATTGGTCTATGGTTGTGAACGACTGGGTGAGCTTACGGCATTCCTCGGCGCGGCGGGCAGCTTCAGAGATGGGCGTAGACTCGGAGGAATCGGGGTGGTAGGGCATAATGGTATCTAGTGTGGTGGAAGGGTCTCAGCCATATAACAGGAAAAATGGTGAAAAGCCCATAGTCGCCTGTGGAGCAGTATTGTAGGCGTATGTCACAAAAGGCAGAATGAGGTCCCAGTTGGAGTGGTCTGAGGCAACATACTTTGATATCATATCCCCTAGGGTACGGTTGAATCTTTCCGTCAATCCATTCGTCTGCGGATGGTAGGCGGTGGTAGTCCGGTGAATGATACGGCATTCGGCAAGGAGTGCGTTGACGACTCCAGAGAGGAATACACGTCCTATGTCGCTGAGAAGTTCATGTGGTGCGCCGTGACGCAGAATGAAGTTCCGCAGGAGAAAAGATGAGACGTCGCGTGCTGTGGCAGCAGGCAAAGCGGCTGTTTCTGCGTATCGCGTCAAGTAGTCGACAGCGACACCGATCCAACGGTTTCCGGAAGCCGTGAATGGTAGAGGCCCATACAGATCAATTCCAACACGGTCGAAAGGCCTGACTGGGCAAGGGATTGGCTGGATCGGACCAGAGGCGTGATGAGGGAGAGCTTTGCGTCATTGGCACTGAGGGCATGACTGAATGTATTTGCGCACCAAGGTGTACATGCCCTGCCAATAAAACCGGAAGGAAACCCGAGCGTATGTTTTGAAGACGCCTGCATGTGCGCACTGAGGGTCAGTGTGGAAAGCTGAACATATTGCAGCACGAAGATGGCGAGGTATGACGAGTAACCACTTTCGGCCGTCGGACTTGTACAGTCGACTCCCGTTAATACGGAGTTCACGGGAACCGCAAAAAACTTCGAATTAAACGAACTTCGAATTAAAAAAAGAAGCACTAAAAACGGCACTTTTATTAGTTTAAAAGCGCGACAGTTTTTAGGAAAAATAGTCTGTTATCTTCTTCTGCTTGCCGAATCTGGCTGCGGCTAGCAAGTTTTGTAAGGAATACACGTGTCGAAGTGCTTCTTCGGCGTTGTGTTCTCCAACAAAAAACCGCTGCGCAAGAGCAAGACCCGCAGCTACATCGGCAGCCCTCGGTGGTGGCTCATTTCCGATGTCGTCGTCATCATCGTCATTTTCAGGAATGCAGTCATGGGGCCGAACCATCTGCACGATTTCGCTGTCCGTTAGTGGACCGCATGTTTCGACGTTGCTGTCCACAGCGACATACTCGTCAAAACGGACGTCACCGAGAGCGGCGCGAAAGCTATCGTCATCGAGCTCATTTGTTTGCACTTCCATTGGCGCACAAGGAGAAGCATCCCCCGAGTTTTCCATGAAACCACAGGCCCAGAAACAATTGGCGATGGTTTCTTCTTTCACGCGGGTCCAAGCTCGCGTTAGCATGTTGATGGCACTAAGCAAACTCACCTCGTATTGCGACGAGTTGTCCATGCACAAAAGCACGTGCTCGACGAGATGCTGCCTATACAATACCTTCACATTTTTTATTATGCCCTGGTCCATGGGCTGCAACACGGACGTCGTGTTTGCAGGCAGGTACACAAGACGTATGGCACTCAAGGCACGTACGCTCATGTGGGCACTACATTGGTCCACTAGGAACAACACCTTACGGCTTGATTGGGCGAACTTGCGGTCGAGTTTGGTGATCCAGTCCTTAAATATATCGGATGTCATCCACGCCTTTCTGTTCGAGGCATAATCCACAGAAAGCGTCTTCACGCCTTTAAAGCACCTAGGCTTGGCAGCCTTCCCGATCACAAGCAGGCGACACCGTTCTGTGCCAGTCATGTTCGCCGCGACTAGCACTGACACTCTCTCTTTGCTTCTTCTGCCTCCAGAACAGTCATCGTCTTTAAATGTCAGGGTCTTGTCCGGTAGCAGAGATAAAAAAGCGCAGTCTCATCTGCATTAAAAATGTCTGCCGGCTAGTATTCTTCGAGGTACTCGCGAAGCTTGCCCGCTTTCCATGTCAGGCACGTTTCCTCATTGACTGACGCCTTCTCCCCACACACGCTTTTAAAAATCAAGTCGTGGCGATGTTTGAAACGCGTAAGCCACCCATCCGAAGCAGCGAAGTCGTTGATGCCCAACATTTCAGCAAGCGATGACGCTTTTGCCGTGACGACTTCACCACTGAGAGGAAGTTTGTTGTTTCGTGCCTCTCTGATCCAAATCAGCAGTGCTTCCTCCAACTCGGGGTAGGCGCCGGTGCGCTTCCGCGATGTCTTGAATTTTTCACTTTCAAACGCATCCAATATTGAGCGCTTATTCTTTATGAAAGTCGACAGCGTGTTAGGCTTAATGCCGTACTTTCTTGCAATGTCTTGTTTGGCAAGGCCTCCCTGGTCAACTTCCTTCAAGACTTCGACTTTCGTCGCTAGGTCTAGCGTTCGGTAAGGGCCACGAGTTGCCATTATCAAACGTACGTCACCACCACAACACTCAAAATCAGAAGCGCGGAAACACGTGTGGAATCAACCCAGCGCGCGGGTGACTCGGTGACACACTCGAGTCTCGACAAAAGTCAACTAAAGAGTCAGTCGATGCCGCCGATGCGATTCGCCAGCGTTAAAAAGATTGCCGCTTCAAGATCTGTGGCGCTGCGGACAGTGGTGATGGCGAAGACACCAGCGCGGTCCGGCAGATGTTTTGGCATATGAAAAGTTCCCCATTTTACTGTAAATACGGTCGCGGCGAGACTGTCGATTGAAAAAACTTCTAATTAACCAATATTATGGGTTTTTAACTTCGAATTATCGAGCATTTTTTTCTATATGATTGCATGCAAAACTGATGGGACCACTTGCTCATTTCTAATTAACCGAAACTTCCAATTAAGCGACTTCGAATTACCAGGAGTCGACTGTAGTTCCTGCGATAAAGGAGGCCATAGCGGACCTCAAAGTGAGCCGCTTGACGGCCCAACGTTCGAGAAGATGGAGAAGTCGACGGGTCTGAAAGGAATCGCAGAAGAGTGCTGATCCACTCATCCTTACGTTGCTCAGACGCCATGTCACAGTTTTCTGGGAACGACACCATTTCGTCCACGGCAAATAGACATGCAGAGCTTTCGGAGGACACAGGTGAACGTGATAGGGCGTCGGCATCAGCGTGACGTCGACCAGACTTGTAGACGACACGCATGTCGAACTCTTGCAACTGCAAAGCCCAGCGAGCTAAACGGCCGGAGGGGTCTTTCAATGTGGATAACCAGCAAAGCGCATGGTGATAGGTGACTACGTCGAAGGGGTGACCATATTTTATTTATTTATTTATTTATTTATTTATTAATACTGTAACCCTCACTTGAGGGTCATTACAGGGAGGAATATAAACACAAAACAAAAACAATACACAATGACAAAACAGACATTACGTTTCATGTTGCCGGTAGTACAATTCTAGCGAACACTCAAACTCTTTGACATTTGCACTAGTAACAGCGTACTCTTGAAGTCTATTCCACACTTCTATACTATACGGAAAAAAAGAATTTTTAAAGCCATCCAGACGCGCCCAAAAAGGCCTTATTGGGTGACTATAATTCAACCGAGCTCCTCGTTTGGGTGCAGGTTGTATGTATGTGTCTTTATTTATTTTGATTTCGCCTCTTATAATTTGAAACAGGAGTTTTAACCTTTGCTTTTCGCGGCGCACTTGCAGGGGTTCTAGCGCACATGATTTTAACAGATTTGTGACGGATTCTGTCCTCCGGTACCGCGAGCAAATGAAGCGCACTGCTAGCCTTTGAATTTTTTCTATTTTATCTCTCAGTGACTGCTGATGAGGACTCCATACAGAAGACGCATACTCCAAAATAGGGCGAACAAATGTCTTATATGAAAGTAATTTGACATCTCTAGGGGCATCTTCGAGTTTTTTCCTCAAGTAAAACAACTTCCTGTAGGCCTTTGAACACACCTCCTCAACATGAGTGTGCCACCCCAAATCGCTGGTAATAGTCACCCCCAGGTATTTAAAGCTGTGTGTTCTGGTCAGAAGGCTATTTCCGATTTTATAATCATATGCGAGTACGGATTTTTTCTTAGTTATATGGGTGAACGTAGTCTTTGAAAAGTTAATTTCCATCCCCCACTGGGTGCACCAAATATGCAAGGCTTGCAGACAGCGATTAATTTTGATTTGGTCGTTTGCGTTAGTTACAGGAGCATAAATTAAACAATCGTCTGCAAAAAGTTTGATTTTAACCGGGCTTTCGACAACTACGGAAATATCATTTATAAAAATTAAAAACAACAAAGGACCCAGCACAGACCCCTGGGGGACACCAGACAGTACTTTCAATGAACTAGATGTGCAATCATCTACACGTACTTTTTGTTGACGGTTCTCCAAATACGCGGCTATCCAATTTAGTATATCTGAGCTAAGTCCTAGTTGCTGAAGCTTAAAATTTAATTTGCTATGAGGAACTTTATCAAATGCTTTGGCGAAATCTACACAAATGACGTCTATTTGTTGTCGACCTTGGAGAGATAAATAAAAATCATGAACTGTTTCTACCAGTTGAGTAACAGTTGACAACGCCTTCCTGAATCCGTGTTGATGGGGATAAAAAAACTCTTTTGACTCAATAAAAATAATAGTGTGCCTTGCTATGAAGTGTTCTATGATTTTGCAACACACAGAGGTCAGTGAAACGAGGCGATAATTGTTCACATGAAGTCGATTGCCAGCTTTGTATATAGGCTTTACAATTGCAGTGCGCCAGTCTTGCGGTAATGAGGATGTTTCAAGAGATTTTCTGAAAATGATTGTTAAATAAAAGGACGACCATTCGGCATACCGTCGTAAGAATTCGCTGGGAATTTCGTCTGGTCCAGTTGCCTTTTTAGTGTCAAGCCCTAGCAAGTGACTGAACACCCCTTCTTGCATGATAGCTAAAGGCTCCATTGCGCAGGCGCGCGGGCAGGCCTGGTCAGCATCCACCTGATCGGTTTCATCTCTAGTGAAGACCGACTGAAAGAACTGGTTGAAAGAATTTGCTATCTAAAGAATTTGCATATAGGTATGGTCTAAATTTACCTAGAGCCCATATAATTGCCAGACACTCCTTCTCTGTTACAGAATAGTTCTTCTCCGCTTTGGTGAGTGTACGGCTTGCGTATGCGACTACGTACTCCTCGAATCCTGATTTGCACTTTGCGAGCACTGCGCCGAGTCCAACACCGCTGGCATCGGTGTGTACCTCAGTCGGGTCAAAGTGACGCAAGATTGGCGGCGAGGTTAACAGGCGGCGCAACTTTTCGAAAGCATCGTCACAGGCGGGTGACCAAGCGTAACTTTTCGAGTCACTGCGCAGAAGTTCAGTCAAGGGGGCGATCATCGCAAAACTCCGAATAAAGTGGAGGAAATAGGAGCAGAGGCCAAGAAAGCTGCGCAGATCCTTCAGAGACGCAGGTTTAGGAAACTCTGCAACTGCCCGAAACTTGGCAGTGTCAGGAAGAATATTGTCTTTAGAGACAACATGGCCGAGGATGGTGAGCTGATTTACACTGAAGCGGCATTTCTTCAGGTTGAGATGAAGGCCAGCGTCAGTTAGGCACTGCAGTACTTCATCTAGCCTGCAGAGATGCGTTGGAAAATCTGGTGAAAATATAACTACGTCATCCAAGTAGCACAAGCATGTTTTCCACTTCAGGCCACGCAAAAGATTGTCCATCATCCGCTCGAATGTTGCGGGGGCGTTGCAAAGACCAAAAGGCATGACACAGAATTCGTAAAGGCCATCAGGTGTGACAAAGGCCATCTTAAGTTGATCTTCAGGGGCCAGAGGGACTTGCCAGTAGCCACTCCGTAGGTCAATAGAAGAGGAGTACTCTGCACCTTGGAGGCAGTCGAGGGCATCGTCGATTCTCGGTAAGGGATAAACGTCTTTTCGAGTTATTTTGTTAAGACGACGGTAGTCAACACAGAAGCGAATTGACCCGTCCTTCTTCTCAACGAGAACGACTGGAGATGCCCAGGGGCTATTCGAAGGCTGGATGACGCTACGCTTGAGCATGTCAGCTACTTGGTCATCGATAACCTGGCGCTCGGCTGCGGACATTCGATAGGGTCTTTGACACAATGGCGCATTGGTACCCGTATTGATGCGGTGACAGACAGTGGACATGCGGCCGAGGGGACTATGCTGGCAGTCAAAGGAAGAATGGAATTTCTCCAGCAGTCGTAGCAGCTGAGCACGTTGCAAAATGGTTAATGTGTCGGCGATGGAGCTGCTGAGTACATCAGGCCTAGTAGTCTGCGGCGAAGAGGCACAAGTCACTCCGGCGACTTCGTGTTTGGCGGAGGGACATGTCGACATGTCAAAAATTGCAGAAGGGTCGAGACTGTAAACCCGCCCGACGCACTTACCCCGAAGTAGTGTTACAGGACATGACAAGAGGTTCGAGATGAGCAGTCTGCTGACGCCGTCATGAAGTTCTAGAAAGGCATAAGGTAGCGGCGAACACTTGCGGCGAACGAAAAGGGCAGATTGCGTGAAAAGGGCACTCGACTTGGCGAGCGAGTTGCAAGATATCATGGTAAGGGTGAAAGAGTGCGGCGGTATGATGACGTCTTCAGCAACAAATAGTTTGTCCCCGGTTTCAAGAGCATCATTTAACGGAGCGTCGCCAAACACTTCAATTTCTACCTCAGCACGAGAGCAGACGATGACGACCTTATTAGTGGAGAGAAAGCCTTAACCCAAATTGAGATCATCGGAGCAGGAATCTAAAACTAGTAATTCGATGCCATAGATGAGGCCATCAATCGCGGTGCGAGCAGTACAGGCAGCGGCTGGCGTGACGGGCTCTGCGCTGGCTGTACGAAGTGATATACTTGCTATTGGCGTCATAACTTTTTTGAGCAAGCGGCAGAGTCTGTCACTGATCACTGAAACTGCGGCACCAGTGTCGACAAGAGCGAGTGCAGCGATGCCGTCCACATACACGTCGAGAACATTCGGTGGGGAAGAGAGAGGCCTTGGTCTTTTCGCGGGCGACGCAGTTCCTGCCTCTGGAACTGCAGCAATCAGTTTTCCCGCTCCGGCGATGAAGGACGACGGCGCATCGGAGATGGCGAGCGGGGTCGAGGTGATGGAGAGCGACGGTTAACAGGAGGGCGGTGGTCGGCGTACGATGACATCTGGTCAGGAGGCTGAGATCCTGGGAACGAAGGGTGCAGTGACACATGAGGGGCAGGTTCGAAGCTCTGGTGGTAATTGGTAGACACCCTGATAACGATTCGCCTACAGTATGGTGAAGAACAAGGTGTACACTGCAAGTTACCGCACTTTATTATGAATGAAAAACAGCCCGGAAACTTGTCCTTGAGCGCCGTCAAGTTGCAGTCATAGTCAATATCATTGAAGCTTTTCAAATAAGTGAATGCAGCTCCTTCAGCCACAACAGCGCTGATTAACGCACGATGTCGATGCAAGCTTTGTAGTGCGACAAAAAGTTGGTTTATTTATAACCACACAGGTACACTTTCGCAGCACCGGCAACGGCAGCCATGATTTCAGCAATGATGCAGTCAGAAACAGCTACCTGAGATGGTGCCTGCAAATGCTGATAAGTCACAGAATTCACTGAGGCACCGTACGACGTTGTCAGCGGTTATGATGCACCCGAAGTCGTTGCCTGGCCCTACAAGGAAAGTTTACGATGGTGCTTTACTTGACGTCGCTCCAAGTGCCAGTCATAATTTTTATCTTTACATGCGGGTAAACGTTCTGTTCAACTCCCGAATGAGGATTCATTAGGAACGAGGCGAGAAGTAGACGAGTTTACAAGGCGCAAAAGGTGATGCAACAACGCAGAGTTCTCACGCCAACATGTTGGAGATGGCGATGTCACTTGTGGCTTTGCATCTGGCAGCCGCTGCTTTCAACTTTTTTTATGCGAAAAGCTAGAAAAAGTGTAGCCTCAGAGACATGCGCTTTAAAACTGAAAACACTAAAGATACGTCATGAGGATTTCAAAAGCTATACTTTTCAGGCTCGCAGGTCATTGTGCGCTAGCAAACTAGGATGGAAATGTGAGCATTGCAGAGAGATCACCAAGCCGCTTCGCATTCTCATTTTGGTGTCCCTGGCCATTGGTCTTTTTGGAAAACACGCCTGCGGGTTAGGACCTGCAGATCGCGAATCAAACATACCGGTGCACTCATAAGCGCCGAGAAACGAACCTGATCAGCGAGAAGGGATAACATTGCTTTTTCGTCACCTTTGTGCCAAAAGAATTCGGAAATTGTCAGAATGCTGCCGAAAATTGATCAATACTTGCTAGGAAAAGTGTTCTTTCTGGGCTTCAGCGTGGCGCAGCATTCGATATAGCGGAGGTCCCGCTGCGCAGAAGTTCGATATACAGGTGCACCAGTCCTATATTTTTGCATGGGAAATTGAAGGGGATTTCTCAACTGTTCGATGTAGCCAACAATTCGGTATATAAGAGTTTGATATATCCGGGATCATCTGTATTGAAACACTGTCATCATTTGTACTGCATCCTTGCAGGGCACTTATACTGCGACGGTGGGGAAGTGGGGAAAAAGGGCACTGTAAAGTTTATATTCTGCTGTCTTTAAGGCTGCATTTAAAGCATGCACGGTTGACATGCCCGCTTGACTACAATATTTTTGCCTGTCCTTTGCGTTTGCAGGGTGGGCCACCGGTCAGGAGTGCAGCTAGGCCATCTGTTCGAACTATAGTGCCGCCTCGGACAGAAGCTTCCCGACTGGAGGTCGCTCGAAAGGAAAGCGCTGCTGCCGAATCCTCATGGGTTGATTCTCTCAAAACAAAGGTCCTTCGGACGGACACTGGCAAACCTGAAGTGCCTTCAGTTGATGCTCCCAAGCAATACCCTCTAAGGCTAACGGAGGCCCCCAGTGTTGAAACAAGTAGCGTGACTGTGGCTCCTACCGTCAAACCAAACTCGGTGGCTTCTGCTTGGAAACCTCCATGTAGTAGGTATGTGCTTTCTGTGGCATTAAAGTTAAACCCCTCTATAAGAGGCATGCTCGAGGCAGTAATTCCTGCATTTTATAGATGTCTCTTATAAGGAGGGCACCTTGTATGCATTTGCTTATGAACCCGTATTAAGACGGAACATGGGAGAGGCCTTTGTACTGTATTAGTATTATCATCATTAAGGCGGAACATGGGAGAGGCCTTTGTCCTGCAGTGGACGTAGTCAGGCAGATGATGATGATCATTAAGGCAAAAGTGTTATGTCAGATGGTGGGGATTGAGGCTAGCCTGCCATCATTGCGCGGGATTTGTCGCCTATTTCTGCTGTTCTCATACCCCAACATGACTCTCCCCTCCTCTGCGGTCCGTCGGCACTGGGAGAGCGGGAATGATGTTAACCCCTCTATCCCGGTAGTGGAAGCTGACCGTTGCATGTAGGAACCGCCTTGATTTCAGGAGGGGCACCTTCTTAAGATAGCCATTTTCTTGCTCCCTCTGCCATGGCGAAAAAAAATATTGGAGGGGGTGGGGGAGGGGGGCATGTACATGGTGTGCCACCTCCTGGCTACGCCCCTGCTATTGGTATTAGACTTGAAGACCACAATGTGCAGTGTACTAACAGTATATAAATTAATAAATTTATGTTTTTGTTGGGCAGCAGTGAAGGGGCTATTTACGATTTCAAAAGTTGCCAATACGTCAGACAAGCGTAATTAATTATAGTGTATGCATGTGCGTGTATGGGGGCAAAAAACAAGTGTAATTAATTATAGTGTATGCATGTGCGTGTATGGGGTGATAATTACTACTGTTGTGCATGGAAATATTCTGGGAATTTCGTCAATGTTTGCAGGGAAAAATCTTCGAAATAGGGAGTTTTTATTTCTCTGAATGGGAATTCTTCGGCTTAGTACGGAACATCACTGGGCGACTTGATGAACTTGACAGCGCGCAAGCAAGACAATTTGATAGACTACCGTATTTACTCTCATAATGAACGCACTCGCATAATAAACTAAGCACCCCCAACTTCAGTCATCAAATCTCCCCAGTGTAATAAACGCACCCCCAACATTCATCCGCTGCCGTCCCGCTAACTGGCACTTGACACTGACTGACACTGACAAAAAAATCCGCTTAAGACGAACTCCATAACAGGTCTCTTCTGTAAAGACGAACTCTCACAACGACCAACAACGGCGGATCTTTCTGCGCAACGGTCTTTATAATCTTGGTGGGGGCATTTAGGTAAACGAGAAGGGGAAAAAAAAAACTTTCTGGCATAATGACTCAAAGCAAATCGAAAGAAATTGCGACCTGGAGGGAGGAAGCGAGATAAGTGGAAAAGAAAGGTCGGCCCATAAAGCTGGTTTTTTCCTCCCCCTAGCCTGCAGGTGGAGAAAGGGTCGGCTTTGTCAGCAAACCAAGCAACAAAAAGCGTTTGTCTTTTCGTGTTCTCCTCGCGTTCTTCAGTTCCTCAACAGGAGTACAGTAGAGAATAGAAGAACACAAGAGCTTGGCCAGAGAAGAAAATAAAAGGGAAGGGGGTAAAAAAAAATAAAAGTGAAGAACAAAGAGTCTGTACATTATAATCACATCAAGAGAAACCACATATGTGGCATTTGGATTTTTTTCACCCGCATAATGAACGCCCCTACATTTATCGGTTGAAGTCCGCTAACCGACACCTGGCGCCTCTTTACTCGTTGGATCTCTTTCGTTTTTGATTACTTTGCCAACCCCCTCAACCACCTCGGCTTGCTCCCTCCGCCCCTTTGCCTGTTGGCACCGGTGCCGTATTGCTTTTCTTTCTATCTGTATTAAACGCATCCCCTACATTCGTCTGCTGCAGTCCAGCTAGCTGACATCTGGCGCCTCCTCACCCATTGGATCTCCTCTGTTTTTGATTACTTTGCTAACCCCTCAGCTACTTCGGCTTGCTCCCCCCCCTTCACCCGTGCGCACGGCTGCTGTGTTGCTTTTTTTTTTCTATCTGTAATAAACGCATCCTCTACATTTGTCTGCTGCCGTCCCCCTAACGCAAGGGACATCTGGCGCCTCCTCACCGGGTGGCTCCTTTCCGTTTTTTATTACTTTGCCGACCCTCCTCAACCACCTCAGCTCGCTCTTCCTCCCCGGTCTCGCCTGATGCCATGTGCCTATAGAACGGTGGGAGTGTAGAAAAATCGGTATTGATAAGCACACAGCGAGCGAGCTAAGGTTCCCCCCCCCCCCCCAGCCCCCTTTCTTTTTTAGCCTTCTTTCTTTTTTCTTCACTCTAACTGTCCCTTTCGGCCGCTTTGCAGCTTGCAGCAGAAGATAGCACCCTAAACCATGGAAGATAAGTAAAGTGCAACCAAGGAGATGTTTCCAAACAGTGTACACGTATGTAAATTGCGAAAGGCTAAACAACCTAACTTTTTTTTGCATTATTGCATTTTTATTTGTACCGAAAGAAATTTTCATAAACTTTACCCTGCGTAATAAACGCACTCCCCAACTTTGCTCCAATTTTTCGAGAAAAAAGTGTGTTGATTATGCGAATAAATACAGTATTTTCATGCCTAATAAAGTGCTGTAACTTGCAAAAGAAGTTGTCGCTTTTTTTTTTTTTAGCATACTGCTTCTTAAAATTTCTGAAAACTGTTTCGAGACGTGCAGTGCTTTGATATATGTCTTTAATGCGTATATTTTGTACTTTAAATTATCAATATATCTAACTATTTTGCGATCCCCTTCGAGTTCGATATATTCGGGATCGACTCTAGGCAGTGTGCACAAGATGTCGAGATAGAGCCTAGAAGATTGTGTGGTGAGTTGAAGAGGCACACAACACCAGAAACAACTGACAACACAAACTCTCAAATGCCAAGGAATGATGTCTAGCTAGTTTGTGCTGCCTTGCATACGGTGTAGCCAGAGTACGTTTATAACCACTTGTGTAGATCCCATGTCAGTGCACGAGGTCGTTCGCAGCCAAAACAGTGACCCGACTCCGAGCGTGGCTTGGCTTGACCTGCAGTTCGGCCATAGTACCCATTCAATAAACGGCTACATCTAAAAGTTGGCTATCGCGTGTGGCCAACAAGCATAGCCTTTAAGATCGGCCATTGTAATTTCTGCGTGTATAAACAGTGCAAACTTTCTACGTTTATATACCTAGCAAAAAGCATCACTGACAGCTCATCATGGCATTTGATTTGCACTTTATCCGTCAGCCGAAGTGCAAACAATAAAATGGCACATTGTGGGATGTTTGAATTTCTGGTTGCGAGCTTACATGCTTCGATGGGACAATTGACAATGCCACGAAGGTGTTCAAATAAACGAGTATGTCCGAATTTTCAGCGTCCGAATGAACTGTCGGCAACCTTACGCTTTTCTACATGACACTACCATACTGTAGCAAAAGTGACTTAGAGTTCTTTTCACGTGACTGATGATGGTCAGAAATCTTTAGAACCACTGTTATGTGTTATTATTTTTTCATTGTGTTAGGACTGCTTTTCGAGAGCATTACGGCTTAGCCCGGCTGAGGTTTGCGCAAAGCTTTAGAATCTCTAGTGCAAGTCTAGAGAGTTGGTAGTTGTGCGCGTCCTCTGTAATCAAAGGCCTAGTTTCTCCGCCAAAGCAGTCTGCTTCCTCTTTTGATCCCTTAGCCACCTTTCATAGGGTGTCGTATAGCAAGCGCATTGCTTGCATATATGTGGCACACATTTTTGATGGAGGCATTAATGTTTGAAGCTTGTGAGCTTAGATTTAGGTGCACATTAAAGAGCACCAGTTGATCAAAATTTTTGGAGCTTTCTACTGTGGCGTCTCTCATAATCATATGGTGGTTTTGGGACGTTAAACCTGTGGGGTCTCGGCGAGGCGAACGAGCGCATCGCCACGCCACGCTCTTGGAGTGAACAGACACAGTTGACGCGGTCGGTACAAAGCACACAACATACATACATTTATTAACTAATTTAGACGACGATATCGTCCGCCGAATGATACATCAATTTCAACTAACACGCTACCATACAAACAACATCACGCAGTGACACACTAAACACACAATAACATGATAAACACACACTAACACACCCAACACACTAACACATACCCAAGGTGGCGTCGCCAACGCCTGACTTTCCACGTGGGACCCCGGCGCGAAGCCCGCGGTGCCGAGCACCGGGGGACCCACGCTACAGACAACCGTTCGCGGCAGCCGCCACGCGCAGAAGAGGCTCGCTCAACGCTCGCCCACCACCAAGGCCTGCCCTCCGCCAGGGGCCACCGCCGGCGCAACCACTCTACCAACAGTGGTACTCAAAGCGAACACAACGCCATCTATCGCCCGGCGGTGGTCACCACCGAAATAAAGCCTTGGGGCGAGACACGTGCGCCACGCGGCGCAGACAACTTTACAGGGGGGATGTCAGCACCCCCACAAACCCCAACAATTATTATTATGCATCGATGTGGCAGACACTTTTTAACACAGTACAATGGTGCTGCCTCGAGTTCAGCAGCACATGTCGGTGTGTTTGAGAAAAAGGGAAAAAGTGAAACACCATTGCCGTTTGTAATTTGAATGCGAAAGTGCATTAAGGCATCCAAGATTTGCATGCACTGTCTTGGGAGGGTACAATGTTGCTGATGGTCTATTCTGACAACATGAAAGTGCGGCACACATGTCCATGCTTGGGTTTCTGCACCCACGTGCAATTTTCATGTCTTCCACGACAGTGCGAGCAGCGCCTGCTCATACCTGGATGGTAGCGTAAGTTCGTAGCAAACATCGAGGGGTGGAAATCGTTTTGTAACAAGTGTACTGTATTACACTGCAGGCTAATGAGTTTTGGCTAGGACTACAGAAAATTCTTATAGCCCTAAAATTTGTATGAACCAAGATTGTGCCACCAAGGTTCTACTGTAATTGACTTGGTAATCCAAATCAGTTGGAGTAGTCACAATTGCTGTGTAAAGGCTTGGCTGGAATTATGCACTTTCAAGGCCTCCCTATGAAAATGAAATGAACGGCAGTATACCGTAGAAGGGAAAGGATAACATAGCATCTTAACACCTCCCACTCATACTTGGTGGGCTTATTGAGTAATAAGTCTGTTGGTAGCACTCACTCGATACATTATGTTTCCGAGCTTTGAAAAATGCTTTGTGCTTTTGATAGCCGGTTGAGATTCTTGTCAATGTCACTTGCAGATCAGCAACTGACCGAGCGGCAGGAGGAGGAAAGATGGTTCGTGTTATCCACTCTGCCCACCCAGCACCACTGAAGGTAGACATTAACTAATACTAATCCATATTCGCTAGTCCCTATAGTGACGTTTCACTGTGACGGCAGTTACAGCAACACAAAGGAGGAACTAAATTAGCTCAGGCAATAAAGCACTTGATAAAGGCTACTTCTTTTGAAAGTCGTAATGTAGCTCTGCAAGCTGAAAATCTCTCGATTTAGTTATCGATATTGTTAAGCATTCACTGTAGTCTTATCATGCCAATGTAAATGCTTTACTAGTGCAAAACATTCGCCTAAAAAAGTAGAGTGGCCAGTTGTGTTCTCCCTATTTGCCAATCTATGTCTTCTTTTGAATGCCTACATTGCAGATGAGTGGTCCACCATTGGAACCAGAGGAAGAACTTCCCCCTCCGGTACCCCTTCCACCCATCCAGAAGCTTCCTAAATTCTCCTTCAACCTCAATCCACCACAAACACAGCCAGTAACAACACCGACCACTATCACAAGTAACAGCAGTGGCAAGACAAGTGGTGGAAGTATCAGTTCTGGCCTTGTAAGCTCTAGCCCAATCAACTCTAGCACCATGAACTCTAGCGCCTTCAGCCCTAGTGCCGTCGGCCCTAGTGCCGTCAGCCCTAGTGCCATCAGCACTAGTGCCTTCAGTTCTAGTGCCGTCAGCTCTAGTGCCGTCAGCTCTGGCCCCACCAGCTCTGGCACTATCACCTCTGGATCTGTCAGCTCTGGCATTGTAAACACTGGCTTCTCAGGTACCAACCTTGTAAGCTCCAGCCGTGTCAGCTCCAGCCCTATCAATTCAAGCCTTGTGAGCTCCAGCCTTGTCAGATCTGGCCCAATCAGCAGTATCCCCACCAGCACCAACCCTGCTGGTGCACACTCTCGTGCTGAGTTCACATTCAGCAATCCAAAGCCATTGGCTAGCGCTAGTGCTGCATTGGTGGCACAATCCCAGAGGGACCAGGTGAGCTTTGTTAGACATTGTCTTATTCCATACTCCATTATGTCTTCTTGCATAATGGCACATCACGAGTTGCTTATAAAGGATCATAGCAGCACATGAAAGGTTATGCAATCTTCAGTTCTATTCTCATCGTTTGCAATGGTTCAGTTGCCTTTTCAGGCATGATGCATTGTCAGTCATTTGCTTAAATAAAATAAAGAGATTAAATAAAAAGTGTTGTACCTAAAGTATAATTTACAGTAAAATCTAAATCGATATATTATCATTCCTAATGAATACTTTACCATGTTTGCAATAGAATATTGAGTACATTTAAATAAATATAACCTACAAGTCACTGTAAAACCAAGCAAGAAGGGAAACGTTGGGCCCTTTATTCTGTATTTTATGTTTGTAGTGATAAGGGCCACTCACCAGGCCTCATATCAAATTTTAGTTAGACAGTGGTAGTTGTTGGGTGTCTGACGAGGAACATTTTGCCACAAAAATTTTTTGAATCGGTTCATCACGAGCAGAAAAAAAAGCGGCGCTAAACGGGAATGGCAGGAGGCAAGCTCCAAACCCTTGCGGCTCCTCTGCGTAGCCTTCGCAAGCCAAATATCTCCCCACCCTCTCCGGCATCCGATCAAGAGGTGACGTGTGCATGACGTGCCCAAACATGTCCAACCCCCGAGCACGCGAGCAGCATTGCTTTGTTGACCAGCGTTATTTTGTGGTCTTCGCTGGCTTAGACGCAGTACAGTAGATGAGCACAATGAGTGCGCGAACGCGTAGGAGCGTTCCACGGTGGTCGTCTGCTCGCGCTGACCGCGAGGACACAAACGCATGCGAAAGGCCGACACATTAGCCCCGCATCTCGTTGCAATTCACGGGAGAAAAATGAAAAGGAGACGCCCACATTCCCTTATTCCGTCTCATTATTTTTCTAGAGTATTATTAATCTTTTTAAGCAACAAATTACATGAACTACGCATGCCGTGTTAAATAATTTTAGCCATGTCACGTGCCACTGTTTGCAACGTCAAAGCAGAGTCTTCTACGTAGAGAACCAACGTCACTGCATTGCCGTGTACGTAGGGCCATTCATACGCGCACGACTTGCCCTCATTCTCCCGGTGCACAGCGGTAGAGGGGAGGGGGAGCAGCGTTCATCTTAAAATTGACCAATTTTTGCGGCGCGTAGCGTTCCAAATTTTAGCAGACGTGATCGTGAACGCCTCGTCTACAGATTACGCTTGTCAGCTCAAAATTTCAAAGCTGGTGAGTGGCGCTTTAATGATATTGCTGCTGTTCTATTTGGTTATAAATTTAGAGCTGTGATTGTGTAATAATTTACTTATTTATTTACTGCTTAAGTTTAGTTTGACACCAAGCATGAGGAAAAAGCTTTTGCTATTCTTTTTCTTGATTTAAAATGTTTCAAGAAATTTTTGTGGTATTTTCAGACATATTTCAAATATTTTGGTATTCGAATATCTGTTCTTGACTCCATTACTGTTGTGTGTTTGGCTACATGATTGGTGCGAGGATTAATTGGCATGGTTACCTTTGGCTACTTATAGCTTCTCGTTGCATTTGGAGTTTGCCCAGTGGCAACCATGAAGCCAACGGGTTTCATTGGTGTCCCACTGTGGGGCACAGGCTCTGTGTTCTGTGTATGTATTTTATTGCTTTTCCTGTTTTGTGTAGCAGCATGTTTTTCTGTTGGATGATCAATATCTCCTAAGAAGCTGTACTGCTTTGTCACATCTTGCTTGAATTATCTCAGGTCTTATTGCAATTTTCTGTCTATATTTTATTTGCTTGAAGCTATCTTTCTAGATATGACAGACTTTTATGTTAATTGTGACTTTATTGTAGGAAGGCTTCACTGGTAAAAAATGTCAAATTTTCACTGCTTTTTTTCTTTAGGTGTTAATAAAGCATGGAACGGTGCTGCTTTTTCGTTTATGCTGTCTAGGTATATCAATTCTCTGAGCCTTGGGGGCCGCGTGGTGACGAAAAACAGAAGATGGGAACACTGAGTGACAAAACAGGTGAATTTGGGCGCAGTTTTTTTTTTTTTTTTGAATTACAGCAAATGCTCATTTAGATTTCACGAGACCAGAAAGACTGTCTTAAAGGAGCACTGACATCAAATTTCAAAATCAAGATGTGCCCTTCATTCGATTGTTCTGTGGGCATAGGTCCTCTTGGCCAAATTTGAATCGCATCCGTCGCAATGGAAGTTATTTTATTTTGACAACAAACAGAATACGATAGCTTAATAAAATTGAAGTGCCCCTTCAACATCAACACTAGTGCTATGGGTTCGGTGTGATACATTCCACGCATACCATCCTGTGTTAGGATGCGCTAGTAGCCATGACGTCTACGGTCCGAGTGTTTTTATCGTTGCGCCAAAGCCTGCAAACGTATTCGCTCGTTATGTCTGATAGTCGCACCGCTTTGAATTATTTCGTGAAATTAACAAGATGCAAGTCACCAGAGCACAATTCAACGTGTACTAGTCAGTCAGAGCGTCGGGGAACCATTGTGAGTTGCAGTAGTCTGGTTGGAACTGCGGAAAGAGTGCAATGAGGGTGTCTTTTCATTATGCGTATGACAAGCTATCGAAGTGAAGTAGCATATAAACTGATATCATTGCTAACAAGTAACACGCAGGTATCGTTAATAGTGAACTTTAGTTCATCTGTAGACTCCTTTGCATCTGTGAGACTTTTGCGTTGGGCTACTCACGCCGCCACTGTGAGAGACCGGATAGGTGGGGCTATCTGGAGGCGGGGCCATCTGGAGTCGCAAAAAAGAACCTGGCAGCAGGGAACATATTCTGTTTCTCCGCTGGTGTGCTTCTCCTATATTGTTATTCCATTGACCCCTTTGCATATACCTGAATTCTGTGCAAGCCGCACACACGCTCGCACGAGCTAGCATGGCCATCGTGCGAGCGTGGCCAAAGCATGCATCCTTGAGCACTTCCTCATTGCTGCTTGGAACGGCATTTTTTTTGAAATCGCTGTTCTGCAAAGGGTTGATGAAAGCAAAAATTATTCACGACGGCGCCAATTGCAGCACTTCCAAGCTCCAGACTGTCGTATTCGACCCTAGTGGACATTTTGTATGGCGATGACGGCAATGCTGGTGACAAGGCATGACTGAATGTATGCTCCTAGCAGACGAAATGTTGGCGGGGCAAAATGGACTCGCGTCACTCTTTTCTGTGAAGAAGTGGTCAGCTGTGGTGCTGTCTCGTGGTGACCGCGAGGTATTGATTGATATGTGGGGTTTAACGTCCAAAAACCACCATTTGATTATGAGAGACGCCGTAGTGGAGGGCTCCGGAAATTTCGACCACCTGGGGTTCTTTAACGTGCACCCAAATCTGAGCACACGAGCCTACAACATTTCCGCCTCCATCGGAAATGCAGCCGCCGCAGCCGGAATTCGATCCCGCGACCTGCGGGTCAACAGCCGAGTACCTTAGCCACTAGACCACCACGGCGGGGCGTGACCGCGAGGTAGCGCCACTAGTAGCGCTCCCAGTGCTAAAAATGGTGGGATCGCGGGCCGTCTTGAATCTTGCTAGATACTGTTGATATAAATCAATAAACGTGATAGTTATTCATCAGTTGCGTTATTGGTTGTGAATCACTACTAGGCGATTGATGATGATTGTTACCCAAAAATATTGACATGAGCAAATTTGATATCAGTGCTCTTTTAATTAACGAAGTTGGCAAGTTATCAGAATTATCTAGAAAACGTACAACAAATCTTTGTTTTATCAATGTACTTTCATATTCTTGAGGAATACTAAATCCAGTAATTACTTTAAATAAGAGCAGTGCAAAAGTCGCAATATTTTTTTTTACTTCGTTCAATATGTGAACGCAGCTCAAGAGCCTGCGTGTTAAGTCGAAGTGTGCCCTGAACCCATATATTATTACGTACTTACAGCGTGATTGTTGATGGCGGCCATGTCTTTCCGAAAGCCCTCAGCGATTTCGGCTGTCCACTAACACCGTTTTTGCTGCCTTGCATTGCACATTTGCAGCTTCTAGCTTGGCATGCTCCGAAGATCATCCAAATTAACTGAATTGGCTTAAGAAAACTTTTTGTTGGGTGAGATGGTGTTTGTTCATAATTGATTTTAAGGTGCAAAAACACAATCACAAGAGAGAAAATGTGTCGGAGGGCCCTTCCCCATGTCCTCTTTTGCTAGGCTTGTGCGAATATTCGAACGAATAGTTGAGTATTCGACGTTACTTCTATTCGAATTTAAATTATAGAATATTTTCAAAGTATTCGCAATGAACGAACAGGTGTATATTAATCTGCATGTCATCGCTTGTAAAGGTGGTTTCACTGCAATGTGGGCGTGCTTAGCCGTGAAAGCACTTATCCGGGGAAAATTTGCTTTGCCTCGAAACCCCTTTTCAAATTTAAAGGGGCCCTGCAACACTTCCTGAACATGGTCAGAAAATGCTGCCGACCAGTAGTCGAGGCTACCGAGAACAGGCGAGGCAAACATTATAGCGCAGCACGTGGCCTGTAATTAACATTGAGTTTTCAAAGTTAAAAATTGCTTTCTTCCTTCGGCAAATGACAAAAAAAAAAATCACTTGCCGGTGCCAAGAAGGAATATACGGCTCTCGTCACAGCCATTGGCTGGTTTGAGCATGACACACACTACCAGGGCCGCCGCAGGAGGCCGCCCCTTGTTCACGAGTACGTGCGTGATCGCGCTGGAAAGCTGCCCATTTAAAAAAAAGCAAAAAAAGGTGCTCAAGGTCACGAGGTGCATGTGGCGTATTCTTTTTCACCTTGCCGTTTCTCCCTGCTTAGCTTCCAGCTGTTTCATGTGCACAAGAAAAGAAAATGCAATTGCAGCGTGCGGCAAATATTTGGAACTCCGCTCGTACTGGACTGATTCTAGAAACTTTGCGGTGGTAAATCTGTGAGGCAACAAGCACGTTGACTGGCTCCATGGCTACTTGAAAAGGTGTTGCAGGGCCCCTTTTAAAGGAACATGTTTTCCTCAAATCAATTCTTCATTTGATTAAGCTTGTTATGATGTCTTATATCCTCCAAGTATAATAAATTTAAAGACGTTTAATATCTTAGAGGTTATTACTCGCATTCTACCGAAACTACTACTTAAGGTTGTTTCGACTCCCTCTGAACGAAAAAAAAATGGCATTTGCATAAAGCCCTTATTGCAATTCAAAAGAAATATTGTGCAAGTTAGGTCATGATAAATATTCCTTTTTTTTATATGTCGTACATACAATTCAAATTTTATTTGAAATTATTTGATCGAAATCGCTATTCGCTTCGAATTCGCTTCGAACCTAAAATTCACTATTCGCACAAGTCTACAGATAACACATCTGAAGTATCCGATTTTTCAAATTAATCAGTGTCGAATTCACTGACTTTTACTGTACCTTGTGTAGCAGTTTCTGTGGCTAGCAGTGTGTATGCTGTCACACACGTTTTCTAAACTAATTCAGCCATGATGATTCTTGGGCAAAGCTCTAAAAAAATTCTCAGCATTGTTTAACAGTGATGGGTTATTGTTTGAAGTAGATAGTTCTGGATGAAGCAGTGTTTAGAAGGTGAAGTTTCTGATTCGTAAAGCTGTCTTGTTTATTCGCAAAAAATACAGAAAATGTGTGCTTGTGTGTGTTTGCAATGGCTTAATTGGACCATTTAATTTAGACCACAGTCACAAGAAACCCGGAGAAGCCATTCTGACCAAGTCTGAGCCGAATGTTAGTGTACCAGAGAGCAAGAAGGCTGGAGACACAAGAAAGCCCGAGAATGCCACGGCCAAAAATGACAAGGACAGCAGCAGTTCCACAAAAGGTGCTCGCAAGTGTTCTCCTAGCTCGGCAGTTTCATGCCCGGCGTGGGCTTGATCAGCTTTAGGAGGCTGAGCAAAGTAGGGAGGTAAAGTCAAACCTTAGGTGATCTATTTTAAAGGCTTTCGTCCTACGATCACGAAAAGAGTACAAGTAGAGGTAAATAGTGCTGAGTTCCCTCCTTAAGCATGAACCTACAGAGGAATTTTCGAAATGACAAAGAAAATTTTGGCAAATCCTACGTAGCCTGGAAATTGATGTTATGCGAAGCATGCAGAGGGAAGGTGACTGTGTTGTAACTCTTTTATTGAGCAATACATTATGAAATGACGCTAAGGATATGTACAGATGTATGTACAGATGTTTGATAACAGTCGCATGCTTACTGTTGTGTAATGCTGCCAACAGCAACATTGATATTAGCAACACCAGAAGCAGGAAGTTGATATGTAGTGCTTGTGCCAGCAAGGAGGGCGGCCCTGGACACTGCTAGATTAGCTTCAGGGGATGGCCCTTCACTGCAATTGTCCTTAACTCGTTGTGATGGCTGTATGATAAGAGAACGTATGTACTGTTTTTAAGGTTGGATAATGATTGTCAAGCTTAACAGCCTCTAGCAGCACTTTGTGTCTTGGGGTGATAGTTCAGGTAAAGTGGAGTAGGATGGGGGGGGGGGGGGGGCTTAAGGGTACTAAATGAAATTTTCTGTTTTTTTTGTTTTCTTTTTTTTTTCATCAAACGAGAAGGCGAACCCACAAAAGCTCAGGAAATGTGTTGGCAAGCGGGAGTGCACCTTGAAAAAGTAATCACAGTTACCCTGATGTGGCAACATATCAGCATTTTGTCAAATGACCATGCACAAGATATGACGCTGCAATTGCTTTCTCTCTTTTCACGTATTGACAAACGCACTGCAAGCTACTAAGCAAGGCAGGATGGTACGAGGTAAAGAAGCTATGTCACGTGCACATAATGACCTTGAGCACATTTTTTGTTTGTTTGAAAGTGTCATTTTTTTTGTGCGAGTGCGAGAGCACGTGGTGGCCTGCTGTGATGGCCACGATGACTATGCAGCTCACAGTATTAACCCTTTGAGACGCTATGTACACAATTGTGTACACCACTCGTTCTTGCTATTTTCAGCAAGTACAGGCTGAGAAAGAGCAAGATATATTGTACTTCATGAGAATTGAACCTCCTGCAATATAAATTTGTCCTCGTTCAACTTCATTTTGCAGTGTATTGGTACATATGATTACCTTATTACCTTTCTGAAGACGCTACCTTGTTTGTTGAGCCGTGTGACGTGCTGATTTTTATAAGCAATGTGAAAAGCAGAATTTTTGTTTTCAAAAATGGACATAAACCATAACTGAATTTTTCACTTTATTCTTAGCCTTATATTTTATTTTGTTTATGCCAAAAGTATCAATGACTTCAGGGTAAAGAGATATTTAATTACAATTTAATTAGGATGAGTCACTGTAACACACATAAATGCAACGATTATCTCATTATTGTTGTTAAGAGGGCAGACTGGTCTTGGACATCTTTTTGTTTATTTCTTCAGTGATCTTAATCAAACTGCACAGAATTGGGCAGTTTTTTTTGTTGATTTCAAACATTTAATTAGTAACTCATCTTGTTCCTTAGATAGCATAAGTCACCCCCTATTGTTTAAGGCCACCTCGATACAGAAAAAAAAAAGTGCCTAATTAAAAGTGATATTTTAAGATATGCCAACATAGACTAATGACTATAGATTGAAAGTAAGCAAGAGTTGCAAGAGTTGTTGTTTTTAGGCCTTTCTTGGTTACATTACAGCAAAATGAAGTATTCATTTTCAAAAGCAGTTGCAATTGTATTACAGTTTTGATGAGTCATTAATTAAAAAGGCTTGGGCTCTAAGTTCTGCTCCCATACTTGCACTCTACACACACAGAGGTTTCCATTGCAAAAAGAATTATTGTTGTACCTGCCCTAGCTGCAGAGATATTAAGGCCTCAAAATTGAACAGTCGTAAATTTACTATGTTGAGAAAAATGAAAAAGAAATCTGAAAACACAGCTTCTTCAAAAAGTAACAATCATGATGCGCATGTTTTGCAATCCTCATAAAGGTGCTCATAAGTTCGTAGCAGAGGTTCAAACATAGGTGTCGGCTAATTAAAAAGAAACCTCGAAGTCGGTTCCCCATTTTTTTGCAGGCTCTGTGTGTTAACAGCACCAAGAATCTAGACAGTTAGAATGACATTACAAAAAAATTACCACTTTCTGTTGTGTGAAAATTTGAAGAGAGACGGAAAAATACTTGCAAAAACCAAATATGTCAATCTTAAAAATTGAATTTTTTTGTCACTTTTTGGTCCCATAGACCAGTCGGCCCCCTTAAAATAAAATACTGAATGCCTTGAAGCAACATTGTAGCGATTTGACACATATACGAACAGATTTTTATAGGTGGTGTCAGAAAGTGTTCAAATCAGCCACTGCCGTGAAATGTGGGTAGATGGCATCATTTGTAGAAAAAAGATTGAAAAATGCCTAGGTGACTTCAGAAATAATTGTAAATTCTAGGCCGTTTGCTGTGCTACAGTGATAGGCTTTTGTATTATAACATGTTGACCAGCAGCGGTTTCAGATGATGCCAGAAAGATGTTGAAGGTCTGCCCTGCACTAATTTCCTGCACCTGCTTCGTTGTTGCCACTCTCATGGTGGTCTAGTGGCTAAGATACTCGGCTGCCGACTCGCAGGTTGCAGTATCGAATCTCGGCCACAGCAGTCGCATGTTAGATGGGAGCGAAAATGCTTGAGGCCTGTGTGCTTACATTTAGGTGGACGTTTAAGAACCCCAGGTGTTCAAAATTTTGGAACCCTCCACTACGTCGTCTCCAATAATCATTTGGTGGTTTTGGGATGTCAAACCCCGACTTCTTGATTTTTGAGACGTTAAACCTTAACTTCTTTGTTGTGGCCAGATGGCGGAGACCTGTGGGCACGTTTCAAGCCAGCTGCCGGAAGCTGGTCGTGTTCGGAGTGCATGATCACCAATCCTGCCTCTGCAAGCCGCTGCCAAGCCTGCGAGACGCCGTGTCCCGGCTCCACACCCAAACCAGCAGCAGCAGCTCCTACTAGTGTCGCTTCAACCGTGCCTGCCCCTGTGGCCCCACCGCCTGCGAGTGTAGCCGTGGCAACCTCCTCCCGCTGGGAGTGCAGCACGTGCCTGGTGAGGAACGAGACCAGCGCAACTCGCTGCTGTGCGTGCGAGACTCCTCGGTCGTCAGCCAACAGTGCTACGGCCGGTGCTGCACCTTCCGCGGCGGCCAGTGGGTCCCTCTGGGAGTGCGACACGTGCCTGGTCAGGAACCAACCATCGGCAGCACGTTGTTGCGCGTGCGAGAATCCTCGGCCGTTGGTCAGCACTGCCGCTCTTTCCTCGGCACAGGGTGATTGTCTCCCTTCTCCGTGAACACAGTATTTTAAGAAACAGTATACAAAAAAAAAAACGGAACTTGAGTGGTAAAGTTATATTAATAAAACCTTTGGTATTTTGATAAGTAAGCATGCTGATAACATAATGCGTCGTATTTTGATAAGTAAGCATGCTGATGACATAATGCGGAATTTTCACCGCTTTGTCATACGCCTCTTTCAAAATATAGAGCTGCAAAGTAAGCAAAAAGACATTTCCTGAGTCAATTTTAAGATCATTCATAAAAATATGTTCACTACCTAGGCAAACCGAAAGTAACTGAGCACAAGCAAAACATGTGTATATTTAACTAGAAAAATTTTACGTACATATATTATACTTCATGTAACTCGTAACCTAAGAAAAAACAACTGCGCAGCTGAGCACGGCTCATAACTTTTTCGTCATTATTTATTTACTATGCTCAGGAAAAAAACAATTTTCCCAGCGAACCAATTGCGAATCTCTTTTCACTCATCAAGCAACAAATAATAAAATTTTAAATAAATGTAAGATTTCAATTGGCCGTGCATTGTTTGATCTTGCATGGAATCGCCTTTCAAAGAAAGGAAGATTTATTCTTCTGACTGGTCACCTTCGCTATTGACTAGACAAATTCAATATACACAGAGTTGCTTAAGAAAGTCAGGAACTCTTCAAGGATTGGATCTTTATTATTTTCAGTCCGCAGTAACTTTTCCGGATTGGCGTGCAGCTGAAGGTCTCTATTTGTGCCACTCACAGTCATGCTACTCATGGGCCCTCAAAAAAGACATGATGCAGCTATATATACTGTAAAGACCAAAATATAGGTCGACCCCCCAAACTTTGAATCTTCAAAAAAAAAAAATTGTATCAAAATTCCAAAGTATTGCGGCGCACCCTTACCTTAGTAAATATGAGACGCAACCAGCTGCATTATGGTGACATTTCTTTTTATTTAGACACTAATCTTTTGTAGGTAAACGCCAGAAGGCTACAAAGCGCAGTCACTCAGACTTATCCAAACTTGAGTCCGACGACGTCTGTTTTTCACTAGTAACGTCCCAGAGTGCATCATGCTCCGTTTCATCCTTTGAGGCTGCGCACTTCCAGGTGGAAGTGCGCAGCCTCAGCGCAAAGCCCATTCGCTTCATAAATCGGCACGCCCACAATGGCGATCTCTTAAATTGCACCCTCGTGAGCACAGAATCGCCGTTATCTCGAGAGCTTTCACGCGGATGCACTCCCTTGTTACGGATAGCGACCTTGCACGCAGCTCTTAGACAAATTTGGCGAGTAGCGTTTTCAGTTCGGAGTACAGTGCAGTCCGCCTACGAAACTTTTTTGGCTGCAGGATGCAATGCACTGCTTTTGGCTCCTCCTGTACCGAACGCTTTTCAACGATGCACCAAATTCCCATTGTGCCACTAGTTTGCCGTGCACTTCAGCATACTCGGTAACTTTTTTCTTAAAGCCTATTGTAAACTGCCGTCGACTACCGTTTTTCTGACGGAAATATAGAAAAAAAAAAACAGCACACTGACAGCAGATAACCAAGGCAAAATTGTGTTGCTAAACACTGTAAGCCTTGCATAGTCTTGCAACCACGCCGGTGCTGATGCTCACAATGGCAGTGGAGGCTTTCGACTTCAGCTGCCCATAGTTGCGAGTCTCCCACGCTTTTTTTTTTTTTTTTCTGCCAATGACCGCTATACAAGACGGGGGTCGACGTTACATTGCGTGTTTTTTTTTTTTAAGTTTAACTTATATTCTGGTTTTTAAGGTATGCGAACAGTGATAGAAAACACATTAGAGTTATCCAATGTTCCAAATCAGCGAGGATTGAATTTACACGCTTTTGACGTACACATTATCTGCCCCTTTAATTTAGGGCTATTAAAAGAGAACAACTTATGTGAAAATATAAATGATTAAAAATGAAGGTATTTACATGTAATAAGCTCACCAGTGGCAGCCAGGAATGTTTCAGTGGTAAGGTGTCAGTGTTACCAGGAAGAGAGTGCTAAAGCTTGTTTAGCATTGTATTAGCATTGTTTTCTATGGGTTGCTATCGCACAAGTCTCTGCCTATGCTAGTGCCTGAAATGCAGGTGGTTGTTTTATCAGATGCTGTGTCCTTCATTGCAAGCCTTTTAACACATTTGAATATTTCATTTTCTTGTCTCTCTTCCTTTTTAATCTGATTAACGTAGCTGCATTGTATTACAGTGACAGGTGAAAAGGGGGGGGGGGGAGAAGATAAATGTGTAAAACGCTTCCAGCTGCCACTCTTTCTGCATTCTTTGTGTCTTTTTTATTTTATTTTGTGACTCCCATCACTTCTTTTTTACTTTTTCTCTGAACAGCGGCTGCTGCAGCATTCAATTTCAAGTTGCCTTCCTCCGAGTCCAGCGGTTTTGGTGGTGCGCCATTTGCTGCGGCACCTGCGCAATTCAAGTTTGGCATACCTTCATCGGGCACTGCGAAGCCATCCGAGGCTGTTCCTTCTGTGGAGAGTGCAGGGAAACCTTTCAAGTTTGGCATTACTAGCACTACCACTGTTACAAGTGCCCCTGCTTCTACAACTGCTGTGGCACCTATGAAGGACTTCAAGTTTGGTCCGTCCTCGGAGGAACCATCAAAGGCCATCAATTTTGGTTCGTCAGCTAGTGAAGCATCAAAGGCATTCAAGTTTGGCTCGAACACTGAAGAGCAAGCTACGCCTTTCAAATTTGGCACCACCACTAACGAGCCTGCAACAAAGTCATTTAAGTTTGGCACAACGGCATCTGAACAGCAGACAAAGTCATTTACATTTGGTGCTAGTTCAGAGGAGCCAACGAAGAAAGCCAAACCAAACACAACTACAGAAGAGGCAGCTAAGCTGTTCAACTTCGGTTCGTCCTCAGAGCAGCCCTCGAAGCCTCTGAAGTTTGGCTGCAACACAGACGAGCAAGCCAAGTTGCCTCAGACTGGAAGTGGCTCAGAAGCTTCTACAAAGTCTTTCAAGTTCAGTGCCAGCACAGATGAGGCTGCCAAGCCATCCCCAGTCGCCAACTCTGCAGAAGGTGCATCGGGTGGCTTCAAACTCGGCCACATGGCAGAGCCAAGCAAAGGATTTACTTTTGGGTCAACTACTGTCAAGGAACCAGCAAAACCGTTTGCATTTGGCACCACCCCTTCGACAGAGACATCCACTGGAGGCTTCAAGTTTGGCGCCACTGCAGAGGATTCTACGAAGAGTGTCAGGCCTGGTTCCTCCGAAGAACAGCAACCACCTGCAAAGACTTTCAAGTTCCTCAACCCATCGGGTCCCACCGAACCGTCTAAGCTGTTTCAATTTGGTGCCACTGTAGAGCCAACACCAAAATTAGGTGCAACTGTCGACACTCCCACTAAGCCTTTCAGTTTCGGGACGCTTGCAACTACAGCAGGAGCAGCAGAGACAGCACCAAAGCAGTTTTCATTTGGCTTGGCAGCAAAGCCCAGTGAAATGTCAGCCCCCCCAGCGGCAGTGCAGCAGCCGCCTGTTGTGCATCCGGGAGGCAGCCAGACTACCACTGCTGGACAACTGGCTGGCTTCCTAGCGCCAGCTACTACCGCGCATGCGGCCATTTCCCTGCCGGCAGCAGCACCAACCATGGAACCTGCTAAGCCGGCCTTTCCAAGTTCCCAGTTTGTCTTTGGCCAGAAGAGTGATGCCAGCGCTGCGACATTTTCATTTGGCTCCCAGCCTGTGTCGCCAGCTTTTCCCCAACCTGCCAGCGGTGCATCGACCCCTCTGCCATCTTTTGGCACTCTGGCAAACAAGCCCCCAGAGCCACATGTGGCAGCACAGCAGCCGGCATTTGGCATTGGGGCTACACCCACACCTGCTTTTGGTGCCCTCAACCCTCTCAAGCCTGCTGCCGCGCCTGCAGTAGCACCCACGGCCACCAGCATGACAAGTGAGTTGGCTCCCCTTGAAGTTGTTTGGCATTTCTTGCGCCATTTGTCATAGTCTGAATTTTAGTGTGACTTGCAGTGGCTACGTTTTCAAGCTTAAAGGGCACTGACACAAATTTTAGCATCGCATTTTGTTGCTACGATGTGTTGCTTGGGGCCCGTTAGTCATAACACAGTACATTGTTTAGTGCTGTGTGTAAGAGACAATTAATTACAAGCTCCTCTTTACCAGACAGTCAGTTTCGGTTTTAGAGAGCTTCAAAAATGACAAGTCACTGGGCGCAACTATCACCATCTAGCGTGTGAAACGCAAGACCACATTGGCACACAAAACTGTGACGCACTTCGTGCGATACACATCAATCGTTCGATCAGGAAACTGGACAGATGTCACCAAACACAAAACATTCAATGCGTGTGCCACTGTCACAGACTTGCGAGCTACCTCCACATAATTGCCTGCTGCAGCAAACATAGCACAAAGAAGAATGGCAGCTATGACATCATCGTAGCTTGTACCGTATTTACTCGTGTAATGATTGCACTCGCATAACGATCGCACCCCTAAATTTTGTCGTCTAAATTCGACTTTTTTTTTCCCCGGCGTAATGATCGCACCCTGAACTTGCCGCATCATGTCATGTGCCAAGTCTAGCTGAACGCGTCTATTATTGTTTCTGTGATCTGAAAGCGGGCATCACTATGCTAATGCCGTAAATTTACTGATTTAAATGAAAGCATTCCTCATTTAGATGGAAGAAACTGTTCTGACGCGCTCGACGTACTTAAAACCTCCAGAACTGACGCAAAGAAGAAAAAAATGCGGTTTGTTTAACATAAAATGTTTGTTTTAACATCCCGCACTGTTACAGCGGCAGCCGCGTGTTGGCTGACCTGTGTTCAACCCGCAGCAATGTTTTTTTTTTTTTTTCCTGAGACCACTTTTTTTTTTTTTCCTTGGTGTGCTTTGTGATCGTCTGTTGAAGCGCCGTTTCACCATGGGGCGGCTCGCATACCGCCCCATGGTGAAACGGCGCGTTCAAGCTGAAGGCGCTTGACTACGCGCTAGAGTACGGCAACTGCACTGCCGGCAGACATTTTGGTGTCGACGAAATCCGGATCCGATATTGAAAAAAACAGCGCGACATGCTCATGGCTACTAACAGCACGCGGTGGGCTTTCTGCGGACCAAAATCCGGCAAGTTCGCTGACATTGAAAAGGCAGTCCTCAAATATGTGAAGGACATGCGCAAGGACGGTTATGCAGTGTCATGAGACATGATACGGACACAGGCGTTCACAGTTTCCCGGAGGCTGGGAATTGCCACAAAGGATTTCCGCGCCAGTTCCGGCTGGACGACACGCTTCATGCGGCGGAATGGACTGTCGCTGGCATTTGCAACGCGCTCGACGGAACGGAAGATGACCCTCTGCGAGACAATGAAGACTGCCGGTTCCAACAGGGAATCGTGCGGCGACGACACTGACGCCGGTGATGCTTCAAAGTCTGAATGAACGTTAGGGGGTCAGAGAGGTAAAAAATTAAAGGGCAGTGTGTCATGCATATAGCTCCTGCGTAATGCGTGTATTTTATTACAAAGGTAAACCTAAATTTACTTTAATATATGGTTATGCTCATGATAGCTACCGTAAGAATTCTGATTAGCGACTTTTTTGCGTTTCCGGTGCTCAGAATATTTTTCACAGAAAATTTACCCCGCATAATGATCGCATACCGAAATTGGAGTCAATTTAAAAAAAAAGTGTGATCATTATGCGAGTATATACGGTATTGACTGCAGCGGGGTGACATGAGGGAAGAGGTCATCGCGGTCACTTTTGAGGGAGTGGTGTCCTATCACGCACACAAACATCAATAGAGAATACCTTCCAAGCTATGTTCGCAGTTGGTATTTTGCAGTCGGCGTCCGATTTGCCACACTTTCAAGGGACCGTGAAACCGTCCGGAAAATCAGACAGTCCAGAAAAATGAATGCAAGTGAAAACACTTTTTAATAGGTATTTTTCGATGACGAAGAGGGTTGCAGCAGGAGTACAGGGTGTCGTTACAATGCATCGTCGTTTAGGTGGCCCTGAAAAAAGGAAAGAAAAGAAAAAAGTCCGATTTGTCCAGTAATGCCACATTTGTAAACACTTATGTACAAAAAGAAAGAAAAAAAGGTCGCTTATTTTTGTTTGCTCGCCGTTCCACTTGGCCGCTATGGTGTCTGCCTCAATTTCAGTTAATGCAATCCTGTCGTGCACCGATGACAGTGTCGGTGCTCGTGTCATCCCCAAGCTCGTCTGTTGCGTAGGCACTGTTTCTTCGATCATGGTGTCGGAATCCTCCGTGGCTCAAGGTCTTTGTCAGCGTTGGCGAAGCCCTCAAGGGTTATTTTGGCTGGAATCAAAACACTGGCAACATGCAGATAGTTGAGAGCAATGTCCGTCTTGGGTGGAAGTTCGTCGCACACGCTGTCCTCTGCGGGCAAGACGGCCATCTCAGCGTCCAGTATGAAGCTTGCGTAACGAAAACAGTTCCGCAGGGTCTGTTGCGTAACCACATTCCACGAGTCTGCAAGCATGCCGATGGCAGACCATAGGTCAACAGCGTAGCTTTTCTGGCTGTCAGAACACATGCTGCACAGCACCATAACAGTAATAACAGCACCATGCAGCCTAAGCTACGGCTGGCAACGGATTGGTGTGAACTGGATTGCGGCCTTTTCGGTTTCAAGGGTACGGCAACTGCGGCGTATTGGGTTCGAGGGTCCGAACAGCCAAAATGGTGGCGGCGATGGTGACTAAGTCTGTGGTTTGCGGTAAAAAGTTTGGAAAATCAGATGGCAAAAGCGATAAACGTCTGGAATTTCGGACTTTTTGAGACATTGACTCTCTGGGGAACTTGATGGTGCCACATATGAGCTCAAGAAATCAGGCATGTCTGGAATTTCGGGCGCCGAGAAATAGGATGTCGGCTTTATACGTACGTTCATGGGAATCGATCCTGCAGGCTGTCTCCGCCGCGAAATGTTTTGTCAGTAGTGGCACAAATATCTGCTTCTTTTATTACTATTTTTACTAATATTGTTTTTTTTTTATTCGAATGAAAGGCCGGGCCCTTAGAAGCTTAGAAAACATGTTTGTAAGCATGAGTGCACCCTGAAAAAGTGCAGAAAAATTAGATCGAGTGCAAACTCGGATCTGTTTAGTAAGGCCTCGGTATCATTCAATGGTGGAGAAGTGCTCTTTGGGATGAATAAGGTCCATTAGCACATGATGTTGCTGGGCACGTCTGCACAGCTATGTTTGGTTTGCTTATTTAACAGACGCTCTGCAGTCAATAAAAAAGGATTGGTAGTTTGCACTCGATCTGTTTAGCGTTCCATCTTTTTGGTGTCCTTTTCTATTTTAGCGAAATGTTTTCTGCATAGAATAAACCAGCTAGGCGCCCTGAAAAAGTAATTACAATATGTTTCGGTTCCTACTGTACCCTAACGACACAACATGGGATTAGCTTCATGACACGTGCTTGTGTAAAATGTCGTGACATTTCCGCAGCCACTCTGCTCCACGGCTGTTTCGGCGATTTTCAGGCGGCCATATTGAATGTCTTGGTGCCTGACGTAGTCCCAATTAGCTATACTGGCGTGCAAAGTCATCAGAATTGACACTGTAGCCTGATGTCAGGTTATTGTTGATGTCTGTAGGAGCCATATGCGAAACATGATTTGAATCTCAAAATAATTTACTGGACTTCATGCTTCCGCATCACCATTCTTCTCTGTATACAGGACATTTTTTCGCTGCAGCGAACTTGTACATAAATGTGCGTGTCCATAGACACACACATATTTGTTTGTTTATTTATAGGCTTGAAGGTTGTTATGTAACACTTACTCATTTTTTTTTCTTTCTCGCTTAAATTTCCAGTATCCTAGTAATCTGCAAACTGGAAATGAAGGGCGCTAAAAGACGAATTAAAAGGTGCAGATGAACGGCGCGGCATAGACGTCGCTCCGCATCTTTCATTCCATCATGTCCAATTTTTTCGTCTTCCACATACCTGCCAAATCTTCCTGATTGTCCAGGAGATTCCCGAATTTTGACCGTTTCTTCTGTTTGTACGGTTGTCATGAAAATCTCCCGGAAATCCACATTTGTGTGCAGGATCTGGTTGGATTGACAAAAATGCGATCACAAACTTTTCAAGAAATAAATGTCTGATAGTGTAGAAGACATTTTTGAAGTGTTTTGTTCGTACTCTTGCAATTCGGACATTCTCTCCGGTCCCATAAAGTCCAAATTGTCTGTGTTTTACTGTATTGATTTCCAACCTGCCCAGAGTTCAGATCTTTTCATCTGCAAACACCGGAAAGCTTGGGGACAAACTATAACTAATTTTTGTTCCTTTGCCAGGTGGCTTTGGTATGCAACAGCAAACGTCCAGTACTGGATTCGGGGTGCCTGCTGCAACTGTTCCCTCCCAGTCAACGTTCGTTTTTCGGCCACCGACGGCCGCACCACCAGTGACCTTCCAGTTTGGCAGCACTGGCCCAACCTCGGGTGGTGTCTTCCGCTTTGGAGCTCAGGTGACTGCGGCCTTGTTGGGAATGCCTAATGGATAGCTTAATAATCACATTGATCTGTAGCAGATGCAAGCTACCAGATGCAGAGGAGACATTAAAGTAAAACATTTAAACAAACATAGGCATAATAAGGAACAATTTTCTAAAAGACTGTGTAGAAGTTAGCTCCATGATAAAAGCTTACGATGCTCAAAATGAGTAAGGAATGTTGCTGTAGCTAACATTTTAGCAAGGTTACTTTGTTAAGCTATCTATTCTAACTAAAACAACATTCCTTGTTCATTCATTGTTCAAAGTTGAAGTGCTGCACCAGGCTGTGCATAAACGGAAATTTTCTTAATAATTGTTAATTTGAAGTGTGAACAGCCAAATCTAGCTGTTTATTATCATCGAGAGCAACACTGAGCATTGACTACACCAAGGACGCGACCGCATTCATATCCAGCGGAGTTCGATCACGTTGTAATTCGGTTGATTCATGGGGCTCTCATTGATGTCATTTCCCCGCAAAAGTGCTGGCACCAAATGAGTAATTGTTAATTATCTAGTAATACTGTGAAACCTTGATGATTTGCCAGCTGACAACGCGGCACGATCATTCACTGAATGGCAGTGCGCATTTACTAATGCAAATGTGCATCTACTGATGTGCCCCATCGCCACAAATAAAGGAATACAGTACCACAGCGCGTCACCCAAAGTACCATCCAAAAAGTCTTTTTTTCCTTTTTGACAGAGTGCGGAAAAGATTATATGGGGCTGGCACTTTGATTGTTTTGAATGATTGTTTTATCGCACTCAGTGCCAACGCCTAGGAGCATTTCAAAACTATTACAGAGTGCAGGATACACAGTGACTGAAATAGCAACACAACGGACACTATTGGCTTTCTGCGATACATATTTGCGCTACTTTACTGTGACATATGATACCAAGCGACAACTGGCAATTTCATTGAAACACGAAGAGGTCGTGTAGACTCTTGATTATCTCATGATTAGTTGCGTGCATCGCGGCGCCTATGCTGCCTACACTGTCATTGCCAGGCAGCTCGCTGTGCCATGCACGTGAATTTGCTGTGTGAATTGCTCATCCCCACTTTGCTCCAGATGGAGCAAAGACGAGCAGAGTGGTGTGTTTAATTAGCATTGGGATAACGAACTGCCGCCAAGCTGCTTCAAAACAGCATTATTCCTGCTCCCTGAGCTGCTCCAAAACACCGAAGTCCTCTTCCTGATAGTTAATACAGGCGAACCTCGTTATAGCGAACTCCACGAAATAGTTCGCTGTAGCCAAAATTCACTATAAAAATTTGCACCAAGAAATTGCCATAGTCTAGCTTGAGTGGATCTGCAGCTTGACAAAAAATGAGGAGACACCTACTTGAACAAAAATACATTTATTGGGGCGAAAGAACCTGTGCAGTGTAGTCTGGCTGCATGTCGTGTAATGCTTTGCTCTCAAGGCATTCCACTAACTTGAGCCCGGCGTCTTCTATTGCGCAACAGTAGCGACTCGCCAGGAACGAACCAGCCACAGCCTCACTAAGAAGTTAGCGGTGGAATGTTTTCGGGCAGCTTCAACTTCCGTGGCTACATTTCCGAGTTGCTGGCGTGTTACCTCAGCAGCCATTTCCACATCAGTGAGTTCGGCAACCGGCTCTGACGTGTCGTCGTCGCCAACAAAGTCATCCAGTGTCAGTGTGTTCAACACGTAGCCTCCCAACTGTGAGAAATCGCTCCACATTTCTGAACTTGTGAACCTCTTTAAATAAAGCCCTCAACCAAACCATCTTCAGTGGACCCTTCAGTAGGCTCTTCAACTTCCTCAGCGCCAACAATAAGGCCAGCATGTTGGAAATAGTTAGCAATCGTTCCATATATTCCTGCTCTCCCATGCGGCTTTCAGCATTCCTTATTACGCCTAACAAATTAATTTTAACCTCCTCATCTATGCAAAGTTGAATGAGCAGTGGCTCGTTAAGCCTTCATTTGCATATCACTTTAAAAGCACAGATGATGCCTTGATCAAGGGGCTGGAGCTTTGAGGTGGTGTTATGGTGGCAGAAACTGGAGCTGAATGTCACTCACCTCAAGATCCGCTAGTGTGCCGAGCAGTTGTCGACACGGAAGCACACTTTCCTGCCCTTATATTCAAGCTCCCCATCCCAGTCTCTGAACCATTTTCTGAACAGCTCACGTGTCATCCATGACATTCGGTTCGAAGCATAGGTGATTGGGAGGTCGCGACAGTTCCTCGTGCAGTTGGGCGTCTTAAATTTGCTGGTCGCAAATGTACGAAGCTTTGTCAAACCATGCATGTTTGCCTCAAACATTAATAATCAAACAGCATTAAAAATGTCTCTTGGTTGGTACCTCAAGCAAATCTGAGGTCACTCTTTTTTGAGCCACTTGTAGATCACTGCAGTGTTCTCAGACCTGCTCTAACCCAAGACTGTTTTTTCAACGATGTCGTAGCAGTTCTTAAATCGTTCGCAGCAGCCCGGCACTGGCACCTAAATATATAATATCAAGGATGACTCAGAAGTCCCTTGCCGTTTGCTGCAGCATTGGCCCCAACACCAGAATATTCTGAGCCCTTACATCTACGAACCAATTGAGAAGACATTCTTCGACATGTTCGAATGCCACAGATTGAATACACCGTGCGTGCTCATGCTTCTCGTCATGTTTCTCCAAATTCTTTTTCTGAGTGAGGACTGTTCTCAACATGCTGCTCGGTATATTGAAAGCTTCAGCAATCGCCTGTTTCTTTTCTCCTTTTTTGACATGTCGAATGATCTTCAGTTTTGTCACATATGCCAAGGCAGTCTGTTTCTTCCCGTTGTGCGCCATGGTCATGGCATGCAACACCACAAAGCACCGCAAAAACGTGCGAACAGCAGAGACACCACACAAACTAGTACAAAAGACCATAAGCTCGAAATGGTAACGCATGAAGTGGCACAGTTACGCCGTCAACCGTGAAGGTCACTCCATTACACTAGCGCAACAGGTGCATTAGATCGCTAAATCCACGGTTGAAAAAACAGCCGCATTCTTTGAAAATGCAAATGCCAATCTCAGAAGTCAAATTATGCCTGGGACGTCGTCAGCTTTGCCATAGAGGAACGCTGCCACACGTTTCCAGCGGGCGCTGTGTGGTGGTGTTAGCGACAGTACTGCCGAAGCCAGCAGAAGTGACGATGTCGGCAACATCGTGTTGATGGAGTGGCGCAGCTGGCTGCATCGTGCGGTTGGCTGGTTGCGCATTCATGAATCCCCTTGGAGGAGCGTCAGTTCAGCAAACGCCAGTCATTTCGTGGTAGGAACCTCGGCTGCAGTTTAAGAGCTTTTCGCGACAGGGGTTTCGAGAACCATTACGTGTTGACGCCTGGTCATCTCTCAGAATCATCTCAAGTCACTTAAAAAGCCCTCCGAAGGTATGTGCAACTTTTTCCTGAGGCTCAGGCAAGCATTTGGGCATGTTGCGAAACTGGATTTCTTGGAAAGGTGAACATACGGCTCGAAAATGCATCACTTTTTTATGAACGCATGAAATAAAAGCAAGACAAGCTCGCCAAGAACTGGCGTGTTAACTTTTTCTCATGCGTTTATTTTTCTCGGTGCCTATTTTTATGCGGTAACGTCTACTTGTTGACCGCGTCATGTTGCTAGTGCCTTCGAGGTGCGTTTCATCACGCTCTAGTTTGATCAACTCCTCCGTTGCTTTCAGCAACACCAGCATTCTTCCTGCCGACGCGCGTCGTGTCATGTGCTTGAGTTGCCAACGGTGCTGCTTCAGGTTGCAAGGAATTGCCGCAAGAGGATCTAGCAACTGTACCAGGTCGGCCGTATGAAAAGGAGGGAAAGTGGAAGGGTAGAGCAGCGCTTTTGTGGCTCATGTCACAGGCATAGTTTTTTCTAGGAGGCACTGGCTCTAGAATGAGTGGATGCTGGGCAACAATCCCAAGACCACCGCTGGTTGCATACAACGTCCGCCGCTCGCGACCATTTGTGGCTGGGTGTCATCAGCTTGGAAAGCTCTTCTACAAGAGATGGTGCGCAAGCCTTTCCGCAAATGCTGCATTAGCAATGCATTAAATGGAACGGAGGACAATGCACTCTGGAACATAACTAGTGAAAAACAGATGTCGGACTAAAGTTCGGATGAGTCTGAGTAATAGCAGTTTTTGGCCTTCTAGCGTTTAACTACACAAGATTAGTGTCCAAATAAATAAAAACATCACCACAGTGCAACTGGTTTTGTCACGTATTTATTAAGGTAAGGGTGCGCCGCGATACTTTGTTTAATATTTATTTTTCGGAGATCCAAAGAAGGGAGGGTAGACCTATATTCCGGTTCAACCTATATTCATATTTTTACGCTATGTTAGGTGCCAAGGAACACACACACAAACTGGCGAGCTTTTTTTTTTTTCATTTCTATTTTCAATAAACTCATATTCAAAATCTGAACTGCAAAAAAGTCTAGGAGTAAGCTCTGTTTGGCCATCTTGCTCATGTTGAATGACGGACAATCGTATCTAGAGGGCTAAGCATAGTGCGCAGTACATGCGGGGCCAACAGTGGTAGTGGACAAACGAGAGTAGCAGAGGCGCAGAGCCTAAGCATAGCAGCACCTATCTTCAAATAGTCGAAATGCACATGGTGGTAATATAAGCCCCCCCCCGCCGACAGCTGAGCCACCATGCGTTCCATTTTCGGAGTCTGGCTGGCTACAAACTGCTGGCAAAATTTACTGTGCAGCTCACACGTTTTCGTTATGCACCGAGATGTTTCCGTTACGCACCGAGATGTGCCTTTTGACGCTCTGGCGCTGATAATGGAGGTTCCCTGGATCGATCACACCTTGGGATCCCCATCTAAGTGAGTTGAAAGGGCTGGTTGGGAACCAGGGAAAATTTATCAACAGGCTCGCGGAACCCATTTTGAGAACCCCTGGTTTAGATACGAAGACGCAAACAGAGTTGAACGTCTTCACAGCTTTAAATGATGCATTTTTGGTCCAATGGTGCAGCCCAGTCAGCCAGCCACGCCTCTGCAGCAGCAGCCACAGCAACAGCAGCCAACCCTTGAACCTTTTGGCGGAGCCCCATTTGGACAGACTCCCCCGATGCAGTTCGGCATGTCACCTTCACCACTTTTCCCCGGGTAAGCCTCATTTTCCAAATGGTGCTTTTCTCCACAGAGCTTCCCAAAATTAACTAGAGGGGACTCTGGCGCTGCGATCGTTCAGCGACCATGGGAATGATGGGTACTGGTGCAAGGATTTGCCCGGTCTTGATACTTGCAGGCCTCAAATCGCACTTGGCTTTGTTTATTGCTAGGCTTCAGTTTTGTTTTAAACGAAAGAACAAACCCTTTTTAACTTCGTAACCCGATTTCAAATAGTAAGCCTAAAAAGTTATTGTAGTAAAATGTATCTGCTAAACATTTACTGATTTTTGTTTCGTGACTAAGCAACTTCAAGTCATGCAAAGCCAACCAGAGCCAAAAAGTACAAAAATTAGACCAATCCATAAACTACCCATCATTCCCATGCTTGCTGAAGCGCCATGCGTTGCAACTCCCATAGACACTAGTGCCAGAGTTTCGTCTAGTGGATTTATAGGAAACTCTATGCCTTTTACGAACAAACCTTCGATTGGTCTTGCTCATCATGTCGGGCTTTTTTTCTGTATGTGGCACTTTGTGTGGGGTTTGATTCTGAGCAGTGCGGATAGGCTGCACTTTGACTAGAGGCAACATGCAGAAATGTTCCTGCTATTCAGAGTTTAAGCGAGAGAATACCAGTTGGTGCCTTCAACAAAATTTATCATAACCTACGTAGAAGTTAATAACATTATGCCTCATAGACCCTGTGAACCATTATAAATAGACTCTCTCGTTAATGGGGCTCTGCAACACTTTTTGAGCATGGTCAAAAACGCTGCCGATCGGTAGTAGAGGCTCCCGACAACACGCGAGCCAAATATTATAGCGCAGCACGTGGCCTGGAATTCAATATAAATTATCAAAGTCAGGTAAAAATTGTTTTCTCTTCTTTCAACAAATGACTGAAGAGGCTGCTCAAAAATAACCCAAAGCCCATCTATCAGTCATTGGCTGATTTGAACACTGCGCGCTCGGTAGTTACAGAGGTCACCGCGGGAGGCCACGACTTCTCCATGCGTGTGCGTGTGGTCACACTGAAAAAGCCGCGCCCTTGAAGAAGGTACTCAAGGTCACGTGACATATTTTTTCCTCCTTGCTTAGTTTCCAGCGCCTTCGTCAAGACGAGAGAACGTGATTGCAGCATGCGACAAATCTTTGTAGCTCCGCTCGTTCTGGACGGATTCTTGCAATTTTCGTGGTGTTGAATTCATGAGGCAATGGGGCACCTTTAAATCTAAAGGGGACAGAACATGTTCCATTTGCCAAGAAGTTAACAAGCGTGTAGAAGGCGGTACTAAACCAATCATATCATATAGTTGTTCCATTTAAGCAGCAGTTCCATATCAAATTTTTGTTTATGGAGTGTACTTAATTACATAAGCCATCATAATCATCATCCACGTGACTACGTCCACTGCAGGACAAAGGCCTCTCCCATGTTCCAGCAGTCAACTGTGTCCTGTGCTTGCTGCTGCCACTTTTACCCGCAAACTTCCTAATCTCATCTGCCCACCTAACTTCCCGTCTCCCCCTAACCTGCTTGCCTCCTCTAGGAATCGGAATCCAGTCAGTTATCCTTATTGGCCATCGATTATCCTGCCTCAGCGCTACACTCCCGGCCCATGCCCATTTTTTCTTCTTGATTTAGCTATCATATCCTCAACGTTGGTTTGTTCCCTGATCCGCTCTGCTCTCTTTTTGTCTCTTGAGGTTACACCTATCATTTTCTTTACCATCGCGCACTGCACCGTTTTCAATTTAAGCTGAACCCTCTTTGTAAGCCTACAGGTTTCTGCTCCGTAGCTAAGTACTGGCAAGATGCAGCTGTTATATACCTTTCTCCTGAGGGATAGTGGCAATCTACCAGTCATGATATGAGAGAGCTTGCCGAATGTGCTCCACCCGATTTTTATTCTTCTAGTTACTTCAATCGCGTGGTTCGGCTGCGCGGTTATTGGCTGTCCTGAATAGACATAGTATTTTACAACTTCAAGTGCACTATTACCTATCTCGAAGTGCAGTTCTCATCCGAGGTTGTTGTACATTACTTATGCTTTCTGCAGATTACATGAGTCATCATTGCGTTTATACATGACAACAAGTATGGCAGGAGGTTCTGTGACTAGCCCGGGCATTGAAAAATTTTTGGAACACAGGGCTTCGCTGAAACCAGTGTTTCGGCAAGCGGAGCTTTCTTGTCTAGGCTGCTTTTCAAAATGTTGGCTCTAGCAAGACATTTTTTTCTTCAAGAAATTTTCATTTCTTCAAGCTTTGATATTCGAACTCCTGTCTTATTTAGATGGCCCCGACACAGTGGCATTGTACAGAGGTGCCTTCTTTGCACATGAGACTCTCAGACCATTGAACAACGGTAGGAAAGGCAAAGATCGAAGCCTGTGATGAAGAAATTCATAAATAGCGGTGTTTCAACAAGTCCACTTATTGAAAAGTTAACTGGAGCACACAACCCCAGTTTAGATTTTTTAGACCATTAGGGCTTGTGGTCACACGCCAACTCATGTTTTCCCTAAATTTCTGTGCAATGTGCTTATGTTAACGGTGCAAAAAATGGTAATAGGGTGAAAGAGAACTACAAGATGTTTAAAACTTGTTGGGCTAGTTGGTACATGCTTACTGAAATACGAAAATGCCCATACCATCAAGGAATATAAATTAAAGACAGAACAGAAAGATCAAGATGTATTAGGTGCGAAGCAGCTCTTTGACTCGTGTGTTACATACGTGCGTCTGTACGAACGCGCCGCAACGCGTTCCCTTCGCCGCAGGTGTAAAAGTGGTGCCAAGTATGTCACGCTGCAGCTGCACGTTGACGTCACGCTCCCCTCGCAGTGCACACCGACGTAACTATCTCCCTTGCCTGCTGCACGCTCACCGCAGAACCCAAAGCTGTCGCCTCGTCCATTCGCCCACAACGCCTGCCACTACCATAACCACCGACTCATTGGTTCACGCCCAATAAACCTGATGCGCGCCTAACGTACACGTTTAAACATGTCTGTAGCTGTCGCCTCTCTTGCTTCACCCTCTCCGCCGTTTGCAACGCTCGAGAGCACATCGAAATTGAATGTATGCAGAAAACTGTCAGCATTCACTTCACCGATCCCTAGGCCGTGGTAGTCGAGGCAAAACGTGCGCCAGCTCCAGTCTAGCACCAGTGTCTACTGAGAAGAAACGACACCTACGCCAGCCAGCGCTGACCGCAGCACTCGCGTTAGCGCCGTTCAACCCGTGATGCCACCTGTGCGCAATGCTGTTGCTTCGCATCCCATCAGGGTTTCCTCTGGGAAGATGGTGTGAATTTTTTGTGAATACTGATCTATTTATTTTATGAAATGTACTAGAGGCACAAGACACGTAAGGAAAATGCAAAATATAGGCCTAAGTCATATATAGACAGACAGTGGACAAAAGTGATGGAATGCGAGCTCGATGTTTTATTAAAAGCTCCACTTGTGGCTCTGCTTGCCATCTATTAGAACTGCTTTTCTCAAGAATGTACAATAGACTGCCTATGAAAATTCAGTGTACCTCTTCAGAGCTGTTCATACTCCCTGCACTGTACATTGAGTTTGCATTCTTTGCCTGAGCTTGGCTTGCAAGCTGAGGAGAGCAGCAGGCACGACTCAATTGCCTGCATCTCTAGCGGGCAGCGTTGGTGCTGCCTCCGTAAACTGGAGTGTATCTTCGTTGACGGTGTTGTGTGTTGGTTGGTCCCTGGCCCACGCAGGCCGGATTCCGAGAACCCATTCAACGCCACCAGCGGCAGCACCACACAGCAGCGTCGCATTCGCAAAGCCATCCGACGAAAGCCCACACCGCGATAGCTCTGAACTGTCTCTGGCTGCTGCCGCCACATGCATTAGCCGTGCCCTCAGGTCCTGCTGAAGCGCTGTGCCAGGGCCCGCACTATGCTGCCTGGAATCTCCTGGTGCTGCTGTATGAGGGCCTCCACGGCACTGGCCGCCTGCAAGATTTGACGTGTGGCAGATGATGCTGTAAAAAGTGGGAATGGCCTCGCACTGTGCCAGTACGGAACTTAACGGCACTGAAAAAAAATTGCCCCACAATTGGCCCGATATAAAAACTCATTGGCATTCTTTAACTTATATGCCTGTTTACACAGTGTGGTGCTCATCTCCCACTTTCACTTTTTTGCATAGATGTGGGATTTGATGCATTTTTATGTTGTTGTGAAGACTTCCAACATGACGGGAAATTCTAGCGCAGTTGTTAAGTTAATTGTGAAAATTTGGGACGAAATGATGCAAGAGCAGTGCTCCGACATGAATGCATCGAATACTCTATCTGTACAGTTTAGTGTAGATAATTTTTATTTGAATTTCGCACCAGAATTTCCCAGAACTGTTGGAGTAGCTGAACTTTTTTTATTTGAATGCTAGGAGCCTTTAAAGTGGAGGTACGAATGCAATGGCAAGTTCAGCATGCATGTCCCGCAAGATGCAGCAAACTGTAATTTCAGTTGGTGCAATGCTCTTTGTCTAGCCAATGAATCGACGAAGCGTTGGGCCACTCACCTTGTGAGCGAGCTCCTGAGGTGATGCATTGGGGTCAAACGGAATAGGAGGCCCAATAATGGTTCTGCAGCAAGGGTGTGATGGTTATAAGGGTCACCAATTCAACTATAGTATTCCGCTAGGCATTTACCTCAATTTGACAGGAAACCCTCCGTATATTGGTACAATGGGAAGCCTTGTCTTGTCATATAGCCACTTGAACAGACCTGTGCCAGCGGGAGAACACCCCCACCCCCCTTCATTTAGAGGCCGTCCTGCAGAACGATATTGATGCTCTCACAATTTTCAAGACGTGCAAATAAAATGTTCTACATGCAAAAATTCTTGACCCTGTTTCAAAGCAGTCTTCAATAAATAAAACTTCAAGTGGATCTAGAACATTATATGTACTGCTAGCTGTCATTGACTTCTTAAAATGTGATTCTGATCTGAAGCAACCAAGTTGCCTGCCTTGCAGCACAAGGATAGGTAGGTGGACTAGTTGGTGTTACATCATGAAAAACCACAGCACACATAGAGGGGGACAAAGAAAGGCTTAAGGCATGGCACTATGTCTTGTGTGTTCTTCCTTCTGTGTCGCTTTTATGTACCCATATATGTGCGCTGTAGTCTCTCATAATATGAAATGTGTAGTTCTCTTGAAAAGCTTAGTAAAAAGTTGATAGAGAAAATAATTAATAGTGGCACCGAGGTTTCCTTGAGCAAAACTTAAACGATGTGCCAGGAATGAGACAGCTAGGCACTAAATTGTAGAACACATTGACTACCATGTACAAAAGTGCATCTACCAACATGCCGCTTCAAACAAAAAAAAAAACAAGTCAAAAGCCACATTAACTGTTACATAAAACACTGACAAGAAGGCCTCAGTTATTTATGCACCAAAGCACTGAAGAAAAAATTCTGGGTTTTACACGATGGCATGATACTGCACAAGAGCAATGCCAAGAAACATTGTGATGGGGAACACACTGCTCGACTTCCCAATGCATGTGTGCACATCTGTACAATTATTTACTACCGACTGAAAACAGGCATCGTTTCAACAAAACATGGTGCAGCAAACTGCCCCCAACTATTGGTGCTTAGTGCATTGCCAGCAAAGCTAATTCCATCAGTGCTGTGCACATGCTGTACCACAAAAAGCTCGTTGGCATGGCGTTTTTACCCAGTCCACTCCTTGCGGGTATGGTAAGAATCTCATTGGTTCAACACATCATTGACAAGCTGCTTTCATTTCTCCAAGTGATACAAACTGCATATGCCTGAAGCACAGAAGGACGTAGCAGAGAGACAGCTTGGGTCGTCTTCTATTCAAAGTACACAGTCCATTTACAGCAGATGACTGAAGACATTGTGACGAGATTGTTAGGGATACGCTGTATATTGGCATATTTGTCCATTCCAATATAAATATGTGTGCATAAAGCCACTCCTGCATAATGGAGTAAGACCTTTTGGGGCATATGGTGGCATCAGCCACATTAAGTTTTGGGGAGTGTTTAACACGTCAGCAGCAAAAAATGCTTGCTTTATGCTCTAACCGTTGAGCATAGGAAGTCTCTATGGCTTAAGCAGTCAGCAAATAAATTCTTTGGAGACTAAAGAACTACTGTTTTAACAGTATGTACATTCAGAATAAGGTACCTGTCAATTCTGTCATGCACTACAGCAAATGATTTGACATGTTATGACAAGCAGGTCTCCAGCTACGCATAGCAGCAAAAAAATAAAGAGGCCAAAATTTTTGTGTCAGTACCCCTGCAAAGGTCACAGTAGCTAAACGTCACTGGCAAGTGCAAAAGCTCACCAAGAGCTCAAGCGGAAAGGTATCTTTTGCAATCGAATACGTCACATTTATATTTGTGTATTACAAGCTATTGCTGATTAAGCATGAATTTGATGATGCCTCTCATGGCTGTATGTTAACGTTATGAAGTTCATCGCCCTTATATGTAGGTGGAACTGTGTTGAACACATATGGCCAGCACAAGGTTGTGACAAAATAAGTGTTGAAGCATGTTGGTTTGACATTGCAGTGAACACAGCGTAAAAGAAGACTGGTACAAGGCAAGTCGACGCACGCACAGCACTGACTGGCAACACTTCTACGCAATTTTTAGCATACGCCACTGTTTTCCACTCTGAAAAACTGTTAAAAATCTGCAAATTTCCTTGAAGTGGCTGCTCTGTGAAAGAGCAGTTTGCGCCCTGTATCACTGCTAAGGTATACGCGATTCTTCTGCGGGAAGAAATATGTGGGACAGACTGGCAGGTGCTTAAGTGACTAAGAAAGCGCCACAACACTGTGTACAACATGGTCCAAGGCCACTTGGGTATCCATTGTCCCGACTGTGGTTGTGCACCCTTGGAAAGAAGCAAGGTCCTGGTTAGGCATAATTTTGGTTGACACATGAAATCAATGTGGTTGACTTCATCAGAAAGTTACGATAGCATGTGCATCAGTACTCCTTCAAATGCATTCTCATCTCAAAATATTATCGTAAGCAGGCCATGAATGATACTTCAGTTAAAGTTCATCGTCCCTGGTTGTGGCGCATGTAAGTGGCATACGCATAAAAGTTCATCCTTCCCTTCCTATGAAATAAGTGTTGCAAGTCAGCACTGTGTGTGCATCTCCCTCCTTGTCCTAAACTTGTTTTGCAGTGTGTTCCTTTCAGTGGCAATATATTCCCCTACAACTATGGCGTAAAAGTATGTGCTTCGATTCCCTTCTTAATACGATGCATGCACAAGCAGTACCGCGGCCAAAGGCGACTGTTCGGAAGGCTTCACGGATGTTCTCGGTGAAGACGGGCACGATGGGCACTCGAGCCTCTATGGCTGCCTTGGCGAATCCAAGTCGTTTCTTCCAGAGCAGGCGATACCGCTCGTCTCCAAACTGTGCCTCGAGCACACCTCCGGGGGCAATGGCGAGGAGGTTGCCATCACGCATAACCTGGGCACAGCTCTGCACGGTGCCAGGGCTCACTTTGAACACCTCAGTCAAGATCTTGAACCCTGCGTCAAGCAGTCGCAATTGAGAGCTGCGGAATTCAGCAGTGTTAAAGGAAACAGTTCATGCTTGCTAAACCTTGCAAAAACTGGGAATTAATTACACCTCCAACTACCGTAAAATCCCAGGCAAGCGCCATTCCCACAGTGAAAGGTATTCTGAAAAGATTTGGAAGGAGTATGCTTGCTCGGTCATGGAGCAAAATTCAAGATGGCGGAGAAAAAGCTACTAAGAATTAAAAAAAACACCAGGCCTGTGTGGAAAGTCGAATTTTTAAAGTAAACTTCCTAGGCGCTACAAAGTGTGAGGAACTCCTACACCAATATTGGTTATTTTTCAGAGAAGCGAGGTACCCACTACACAATTGCAAGGCATTATGTGCACTCTGCTGATGCAGTGGCTACTGACAAACAATTTTTGCCGAGCCCTTTGCGTTGGGTTGGACGCATTCAATGACCCACTAGTTACACAATGTGTATTGCTGGCCGTTTGGTAACGGAACTCACATTGAGCCACACCTGGTTTACTTTACTCTTCCACCACGCTATATTACACATGTCAACGTGTCTCCTTCCCAACATAACATCTGTATAAGGTCTTTTTACAAGGGGGTTCCGAGCACTGGCATGGCTCTGTGGTAGAATACAGGATTACAACAGAGAGGACGCAGGTTCAAACCCCAGTCCATCTCGAATATTTTTTATTTCCTTTTCTTTTCTCTCTGTCCATCTTGTATCGAGCGGTAACTGTTACAGCCAGCGGCGGGCAACTACAGCGCCGAAGATGGCTGTTGTGATTTCATAACTGTTGCTGTAAAGAAAAAAACACACCCGTGGTCCTAATAAACTTTTTTGAATATGCATGCACTCATCGATTTCAAAACAGTAAACATTGAGGAATATTGAAAATTTCTCCCTTCTTCCCCCAAAAGAAGGCGGCACTTGCTTGGGGTTTTACGGTAGCGCCGGACCATTTCTGACTGGTGAAAAAAAAAGCGACTCAAGTTGACAGACCTGTACCTGTCGTCACAGCAAATTCACGTCTGCTTGCATCGAGATTGCCTTGCAAAATAAACCGATGTCTTGTAACTGCTAATCTGATTGGTTCAGAGGTTTGAAACTGCAGTTGTGAGACCGAAAATTTGAGCAGTAAGTGGCTCAGACAAAGCAGTCATTTTTAGACCAAAGCGGTTCTTTCGGAATCGGCAACTAACTTGGTGATGCAAACAGGGCTAGTAGATGGGAATAAGCCATCAAATGCAGACCATACAAAAATGCAGAAACCCACAAAAGGTTCATTATAAACAAGTAAAAATATTGACTTCAGAAAACACAACTACCAGCCAGTTCAGTTACAAAGAATTGCAATTCAGTGGAGGATACTCGTTCGTTTTCATGAGTCGCCAGTGGGCCATGGCCTGCGCTCTCCATATACGCTGCAAAGTTGCATGCATTTCTCCTTGTTGCGGCTGCGATAACTTTATGACATGAACGCAGAAAAATTATTTTTGTTGTAAAAGGATATACACATCCAGGAGAATACTTTTCTTATGTTAAAGACTGACGAAATGATGACCCACAATGCACTCGGCAAAACTTCTTGTGCTGTGTGTTGTATGACCCATTGGTAAACTACTTGTGAAAGAAGCACAATGAAGTTGAATGACCGTAAGTCAGTACAACTAGAAACACTTCACTTCAAGCCATTTGAAGAAGCCTTCAGTGCATGACGCACCTCCATTGTTCATATGTACATTTGTACGCACTGCTGCTAAAGGGGATAGTCAAAATTAAGGCAGCCTTCATTGTTACTCTTCGGTTTTCCCTTTTTTCCTCCTGTCTTTTTTACTTTATTTTCCAGTTTTTTCTGTGTTTCTCTATTTCAACTTTTTTTTCTATATTTTTTCCTTTCTCTTTCTACTTCTTACTTGCTTCCTCTTCAATCTTTTATACTTGGTTTGCGCTGTCGTGTTTCCCTGCCCATAGTAGTAATGTCGACACATTGTATCAACACCAAGGCACTTGAGAAATCAGATTTCTCTTTTAGCACGAGCATGCACTTAATATGCTACAGTTGGCTATGCTATATGTAGTTTTGCCTGCATTACGCTAAGCGACAATAACAGCACACAACAGCCTAAGGTGCAATTGTGGCATGATTTTATTTGTTCATTCTATGCTTTTTGCCGCCATCAGCCGTCTGTGATTAGTTGAAGCGAAGCTTCGACCAATGTTAGACTGCAAATGTCGCGCTTCGACCAATCGCAGACAGCTGGTGGTGGCAAAAAGCATAGAGTAAAGGAATAGAATCGTTCCATGATTGCAGCCCTGGCACCCTAAAGTGCTCCGCACTTGTGGCATACTGGCCTCTATGAAATGCCCTTGAAGGGGTTCAAGTAGATAGAATATTAGGGGCTATCAGACTTAAGTGTGTTACGTAAACCTCAACGCTGGTTTCACTACAGTGTAGGCACACACCTGGCACCATGAACAGGAAGCGGTCACCAACAGCCCTGATGAGGCGACGCTTGTGTAACAGGCAGCTGGCCAGAAGGTAGTAATAGTCGAGTGGCAATGCACCATGGTAGTAGACGATTAGTGCTCCACCAGTGTCTGGGATGTTTTCCATTCCTTGGACCTCATAACCTAAATCAAGTGGGGCAAGCAGAAGTGAGTATACGTTAAGCAAATGAATGTGAACGCATCATTCACACTCTGCTGCATATCTTTTGGAACACCAAACCTGTCGGCAAAAGAACACGGGGTTTAATTGCTTGGCCATTCACTTCACAACAGAAGTGTATAAGTGCATTGTGACCATTGCAGAGGGCAGTGCTGGCAGAACCTGTTTGATCACAATACGAGTTGAACACACTTGAATTCGTTCACAGCTTCTGCATACAGTTTTGTTATCAACAGCTAATACATGCCCAAGTATTATGTATTTCGCCATTGTGTTAAAACCAAGAGAACAGACGACAAGCCATTGATGCAATGAACCACGTGCAATGTAGTTGTCTAAATGAGGTTCATACTGTTCCGGGAACAACTTGATGCTGCGTAATATATGGAGGTATTTTGTGTTTAACTTACTCATTCTACAGGCATTTTCTTGCTCGAGCATGCTGACAAGGCAAGGCACCACATGCCTACATCATTTTGTGACCGTCATCTTGGGGTGTGCAATGCATGCGAGTGGACGCCTCGTGTTAGTAATCGGCGGCCTCTCTAGACACGACTCCATATTTTTCAGCTTTGGACGCACGTGTGCGGTAGTTGCATGTGCTCGCTCACCGTGCCAGACGCGGCCGTGGCCCGACCACAGCAGCGCCAGGGTGTAGCGAGCGCCGTCCCAAAAGTGCCGGGCGTACGCGTCTCTCAGGGGACGTCGGTAGCGGTAGATGTGCAGGAAGAGTATGGAAATGTACAGCAGCAAGATGACGAGCGTCGGGAGCAAGAAGGCCACCTGCAGCACAGCATGCGATCCACTTAAACCACCCGAGACAACGCCACACGGTGCCAGGAAAAAATGTATATATGCGAACGCATGCCTATGAAAAACGTGCTGAGTGGTAGCTCGAATCACCAGGGCACCGGCCTGAATCATCCGTGCAATCGAGACCGAGCGAACGCGGTCAAGCCGCAGCAGTTCGCTGCGCGAAACTAAAGCGCAGTTCGTTCGCGCGGGAAAATGCCGCGTGTCTTCTAAACGGCATGCGAACGCTACATTTGCACGCGCGTTAACACGAAGCACTCAACTGCCACAGGGGTGAAGAGCCAGACGAGCCAGTTGAAGTAGTCGATGTCCGATACCCAGTGCAGCAAATTCAGCGCCTCCATGGAGCTCACCTGGACGCCGCGGCGGTGGCTCGGTTAAGCAACGGCGACCGCCGCCGGCAACCACCTGGGTTGCTGCAGCAGCAGCCGCTCACCTAGGCATTTCCTCCTCGGGGAAAAGTGCTACCCGCGGGCCACGAAGCCCCACAGCATATACCAGAGACGACACCGCGGTTACGCGCACTCCTCTCAGCCCGTTGCGTAGCCGACAAACACAGGTTCTTGTCTGATCCGATCATCTACGATAGCGTGCTCATTTTCCTTGCCGCAGCAGTAGACCTTGCACCCAGCAGGAAAGCGCAACGGAAACTAGTTTCTTCCATGCCAGCGGCGCAGTGGTGTTTGTTTGCAAATGCGCGCACGCTCGCTGAACTTATCAGTTGCGAAACCCAAACCTCAGCAGTCCCGTTATCTCTCGCGCTCAAATTCTCAAAACTAGAGATATTGGCGTCATATGCCGATATAAAACAAAACAAAATAATCAAGCAGATATTTGTTTATGCAAGTCAGTTGTATTGTTTTATGATAGGTAACGCTACAATCGGCAGCTTTTTTTGTGTGTGTGCAACTGAGTGACAAAGGTACCAACAAATGAAATGAATTGTTTCGCTCATAAGGCTCATGAATAGCTAAGCGCTGTTACGTTATGTCACTATGGTGTGCTGGTCGTCACTGTGCACGCACAATTTGCCACCAGCTAGACCATGTGGCATACAAGTTACACCACCACTCACGCACTTCATCTTTGTATCCAAAATTTTATATACCGTGGCCTCCAAGACGGCAATTGCGTGCTTGCTATCTCACAGGCCATGTATATACCTGCAACTTTCTCGTCTTCTTTACTAGGTGCCGCCACTTCTCCAATCAATTTACTACCTTCCTCCGTGATTTACTACAAGAAACTCCTTTTCACAGTTACCTACTGTACTCCTGACCCACTCAGATAGCAGGGTTCCTATGGAAATGCGTGTCCCCGCTCTCGTTCAACCGCTCACCATTAGTGGCGCTACCTATAACCTGTTCGTCTGCTACTGTACGGTTGCTTTGACGGCGCTGAAATAAGAATGCCTGCATTCTGTGATAAACTGCCGGCATATATGTGCGTATTTCTTCGCTTAGATTGCTGGTCAAGTAAGCTGTTTAGTTCGCTTAATATTTACAGCACACTGGTTGACTAACGTGGGAACCTGTAGATTTAAAGCGTGTAAGACAACCTGTGTGTTGTCGCGTTCAGTTGAATGAAAAAAATTAATGACGTTTAGTATATTTATTTCTGAATAATTTTAAATTGTGCCTAATTAATACGCACTATGAGTGTTTTGTTGGTTGAAATTTGACCACAAACATTAAAGATGACGTCAGCAAACAGATGTCGACTAGCGCCACGTTGTTGTTGAGTTTTGGCCCTAGCGGCAAAGTGTATGAACTAGAAGGTAGGCGCTGGAGAGAAGTTTTATGTGCTAGTCAAGAGTAGAGTAGGTCGTGCTCTAACTAATCAAACGATCGAGCAGGCGTAATGCTCATACGATTCTTACCGAGGAGCATTTAATACATTTTTTGAAGTCGTTAGTGATGCCATCTTCTCGCGATCATTGTATTTGTTATCGCGACGCGAACTGGGCCGTTCCTCTCTCATGTGACTTCTCTCATGCCTCCAGGGATCGGCGCGGTTTCCATTTCCTCTCACTTTCTCCCATGCTTTCTCCCCACCATTCCTCCTTGCACTTTCGGGCGGCGAGGAAGCGCAAGAGAGGCACCGCTCGTGTGTGTTCGCAGTGAATTCTAGTCTCACATCATAAATGCTTAGATTAATAAGTCATCACTAAGTACCAAGCAAACTCGGTCACAAGTAAACATGAAGTACCTGTCGGAAGAAGAGCTCAAGGGCTTCGAAAACTACGAGGTAAGGCGCTACCGCCGAGCCAGGTTGTCTTCCGATGTGGTACGATCACGCGAAGCTCGCTGCCTTGAGCCAAACTGGAAGCCCAGCTGCCGTGTTCCAGCCTTCCCAAACGCGTCGATATCCTGCTTAGTCTAACTAGAGGCAGGCTATGTTCAGCCCTGTGTGTGCCTCGAGTGTGGAGCGGGGTTTCGAAAGGACGGCTGTTTGAGATCCTGCTCGTGCTTATCGGTGATGCGGCGCCCGGTCAACGTTTTTGTGTCCTCTGTGCAGTACACGTGCAAGGATACCAGCCCGCTGAGCAACTACGTGATGCACCCGTTCTGGGACCAAGCAGTCAAGGTAAGAAGGGACGCATTGCGAAACGTCTTCGAAGGACGCACGCATTTACGCGACGATCACGGCCCGCGACGCAGCTCGTGCCGCGTGGGGTGGCCCCCAACGTGCTCACGATGTCGGGGTTCGTGCTAACACTGGTTAACGTGGGCCTGCTGTCCTACTACGACTTCGCCTTCTACGCGTCGAGCGACCTGCACCCCGAGGCCCCGCCGGTGCCGCCGTGGGTGTGGCTGGTGTGCGCGGTGAACCAATTCCTGGCGCACACGTTAGGTGAGTAACACCGCTCTAGTGGCACGCACGCACAAACACACGTCACACCCCTCTAGCGACCATGTGGTAATTGATCGCCCTTGAGCTTGGAAACAAGGCTCCGGCCAAGGGCCGCGCACCGCGTTTTGTAAGCTGGGCGTAATTATAATAGTCGGAACAGTGGCTATGCTTCTCCTGACAGAAACTGAAGTAGATGGTGTTTTGTTTCAAATTCCTCACCACTTGAAATTGAAGTAGAATCTCTCTAGGTCACCCGCTTGTCTAAAGAGCTAGCTGACAAGTTATGCCTTTGGTGTTGGCTACCATCTGCACTCAAACAGAAGACAATAGATATATACCGCATGATGCGCATGACCTACTAATTTTTATTCAACCTGTAAGCAGCAGGTGTGGTAATGGGGTCATCATGAATACATCAGTAGGCACTTTATTGCAAGCTTACAGCTGTAGTAATAAAAAACTGTGGCAACCTTTCAAATATAACATACACAAATGAACATGCACATTTTATTGCCAGATAGTTGCACACCTTGAAATGTTTTAAGGGGGGTTCAAAGTAGGAGTTCAGACTTTTTGCACCTTGGGGGGGAAGGGGGGAGGTTAAGCTTGACCATGTGGGGTTTGTATGTTAGGACACCTTGCTCCTAACTGAATGCCACTGCTGTGGGTGTGAATTGAATCCACCACTTCATGCTCATCAGTGCAACATCTCAGCTTGCTTTGCTAACACGGCAGGTAAGGGATTCTCGATGCATACACGTATATTCACAAATGTACAGAACTAAGTCGAAGGCACAAATGGGTTTGTTTGTGGGGCTTACCGATTGAAAACTCTGAATAGGTAACAAAAGACAATATACAACACTGCACCAATTGTATCATTGAATAATGCAGCAATACTTTATCTCATCTTTTGCACCGTTCTATTATAACAAGAATACAAGCTTTGACTACTTAAAGGGGCCCACGGCACTTTTTGATCATGGTCAGAAAACGCTGTTTTTTAAGGTTTGAAGTTTCCAAGAACAAGCAAGCCAAGCATTATAACGCAGCATGTGACCTGAAATTCAGAATTAATTCTCGAAGTCAGCTATAAATTGCTCCCTTTTCTCTCTAAATGATGCCATGTATGCAAATTACTTTGTCATATATTCAAAGTCTACGGCTGTGGGCTGATTCGAGCATTGTGAGCTCCATAGTTACCATTGCCACCATGAGATGGCACCACATGCTAATGCTCTAAATCACACTCAAACTGAGCTGAACATTTCAACAGAAAAGAGAAGTGCTCAAGGTCGTGACATGCACTGATGGAGGGTTGCATATCTTTGTCTCCATGCCATCCCCCAGCCTGCATAGCTTTCACTGTACTTGTTGGTATCAAAGAAGTAAAATTTGAGTCGCTGCTCGAACTTAATGGATTCTAAACATTTTTGCACCGTGTGATTCATTAAGCGTTATGCACCAACAGTGAGACTATTGCATTATAGCTAAGAAAAATGTTCGAGGGTCTATTGAAATTTTAAGCCAATACACACATGCAAATAATAATTTTTAATTGCTGTATTCATTTAATATATTCAGGCTTGTTTGTTCTTTCTTCACAAGCAACATCATACAAACATAATACAGCAGATGCAACTAAAAGAAGTGGAGGAAAACGAATTGATAGTTTATTAGACAATGAAAACATGGTTTACTTAGAAAGTGTTTCCAGAAATATTTTTTTGAACACATCAACATATCTTGTGGTGATGACTGTACTCGTCAGTGGGAGGCAAGTGTTAAAAGACTCCTCCGTTCTAATGTAGTTGCACTGAGTGAAAAGAAATAATTACAAAGATAACAGGACCAGTAGTGTGCAAACTGCTTATTTTCATAGAAGTACGTCAAAGATATACACGAAACAGTAATGATAGCAAAGAACTATACCACATCATCTTACACATAAAAGCAAGTCACTGTAAGCCCTCGGGTTCTGCATGGGTAACTGCATTAGAAGGTCGTACCAACTTAAGTTGAAAGTTCACTGAACTACTATGTATAGCCCCTTAACTGCTTAAGACGACCGGAGCCAGCCGTAACCTCTATGCTCATCGTGACTCTTCAGAAATGTTTCGAGATGCTCTTGATGAGCCCAACTTGTCAAATGATGTTTTCATATTTAAAACATAGATGGCAGCACAGTTTCAGTGGTTATCACTTTTTTTAACACTAAACTGTGAAATGCACATCATATGTCTGTCATGTGCTATAGATGACTATGACCACATCCATGCGTCCATCCATGCATTCTCGCATGGCAAATCTTTTTCCTTTGAATGATGAAAACACGAGTGACTATGATGTTGGTGTTGTGTTTATTTTTGTTATGTTTGAAAGATATCGCAGAAAATTCTAAAGTACCCCAGGGACAGGGTACTACATGACGGTGCAAAAAAAATGAATAATAAGGCTTAATTGTCCACTGCAAAGTTTTTCACAAGTATTTTTCTGTTTTGAATGTGTTACTGAAGCATTTTGCATCGTAAAGAAATTTGGCAATTTTCTAAGAATTTTTTGCGATTTAACTGGCGCCTAAGGAGTTACACCTCCGTAATAGCCTCCCTCATAGCTCCTTAAGCCCAGGAAACCGCATCGACCTTTTCTATGTTGCAGATGGAATAGATGGAAAGCATGCTCGCCGCACTGGAAGCAGTGGTCCACTGGGCGAACTCTTTGACCACGGCCTGGACAGCTGGGCCACCCTGTTCATGCCAGTGTGCCTGTTACTCGGTGTTTGGTCGAGCCGAGATGAGCTGCAACACGTGGCGCTTCCTGCTTGTCCTGTGCAACATCCATTTCTGCTTCATCCTCTCCCACTGGGAGAAATACAACACGGGCATCCTCTACTTGCCCTGGGGTTACGACATTTCCCAGATGGTAGGAGCCACGCACACGCTGTTTTCAGCCTGTCATTGGGAATCAATTGTGCTCTCCCTTCCCTCTGAATGGTTTAAGGGCTTTCATGGAGTGATATGTATAGTCTCTCATACACAGTCTTCCTTCATGGGTAAATCTAAGTCCTTCGAACATACTGCCATGCACGTTTTTTATTTCACTTCTGCTGTATTCTGTTTTTACCTACTAATACTGTATGCAATGCTCAGTACAAACCGCGCCTGCAGTGCTCGAGAAGCTTCATAACAGTAGTAAATCCATTTGTTAAGATTGTGCTCATCGTGCAAAAACTCAAGCTTATTCCAAAACTTGCGCGACCACCAGTAATAAGGCTAGAAAGTTGGAGGCGTGATGTGTTAAAGATAGTGCGTCCCAGCGATGATCAGTTGATCGACGGCCGACACTTTGTTCGTTGCTGTCAGTGCCATTGCGTTGCTGCAATCTGACTTTCCATTTATCGGCCACAAGTTCGGCCAAGTAAACATTTTCACCTTGAAGACGCGGACTGTTCCCTTCGTCCAACTCACGACCCCGTGACTATATCAGTTACGAAACACTGTTCTGAAATCAAAACAGGCCCATGAACAAATTTGCGGTATAGAGTGAATTGACTTGCCACCTGGGTGTGACGATAGGAAACGAACTGCATCGCCACAATCACTGCACTCTTCGCTGTTGTTGCATAAGTTGCCTCTGCAAGAATTAGAAGTACTTTTCAGAAAGGTTTAAATGTACATTGTCTGCATTATCGTCTTCAAAATGTGAGCCCCGAGCGTTAACACACTGTTCAATTAGTGTATGCACGATTGCTTGCACGCTTGTGAATTGGAAACACAAAAATGCCATTTACGAGTTTTTTTTTTTTAAGTACAGGTGGTATTGCACTCAGCAGGCCTCCACAATTTCGGTCAATGGCATGTCTGAATGTTGATACAAGGAGTGACTGAAAAACTCAGCTGGTAAATTACTTTTACAGAGATGCATAAGGTGCGAGTGCTGCGGCCTGTGATAGCACATCAAGATACTTGAGTCTAGAAATTTTTATTTTGACGAAAATGAATAGTAATAAAAATTAATACAAGGACTGTGATGCTCAGATGTTACCGATCATTAACCAGACCTTCCTCTATTTTAGCAGAATATTTGGTTGTGAGAGGGTCTACCCTGCCTGCCACTAGCAGTTGTTTTTAGTTGGCTCAGTAGGAGGTGGACAAGAAGAAATCAACAAGTACTAGCCTCATTGCACAGTGAAGTTTTTATTAATGTTTACCAGATTTACACCAAGATGAACATGCCCAGGCTTTGGATGCCATTCAGTATACTATATCAGTGGGGTAATAAGCAAAAATGATTTGCTCTTAGCTAGTTTTTAGCAAACAGTGATTAACCGAATGATTATTTACTGAAAACTAGTTAAGCGTGATTCTGGATGTACACTTGTACAGCATGTAAAACCACTTGTGTTTCGTCCGTCTGGTTCGTACATTCTTATGCACCAGACAATTTACGCACCAGACTGGTTCCACACTACTCAATGTGTCAAAATTTTTCAAAAGTATGCCTTTTTCGTAACATTTTAGTAGTAATTAAAAGTAAACACTGTGCTATCAGCTTTGCTATGCATTTATAACCGATGTCATACCTCTGAAATTTCATGCATTGATTGGCTTTGCATCAAACGTCAGCTAAACTGCTGCTTCTCTCCCCTGTGTGTGCAGATTCTTCTTGGAAGCTTTGTGCTGACCTACTTGTATTCGTACCGGCTGTGGAAGTTCACCATCCTTGGATGGGGTGCTGGCGAATGCCTCGAATTGACACTACACGGTCAGTCACTGGTGCATTGTTTGTCTGCTGAGCTTTGGCTGTGCCTACTGCATTCATACAGTGGAATGCTGAAGTGCTCACTTTCTCACATTTAAGTACATGTTAACAACCTACACCCAGTTAAATTTTGTCTGTAATCAGACTACGGTACAATCTTGGTCAAACGAAACTGTACAAGAGTGGTGAAGTGTGTTCCAATCAGCAATAATTATCTGTACTGAGAAAATGTTTGTGCGTACAGCGCGGTGTGTCAAGTTCCCTCAAATGCTAAACATAAGGAAGGAATTATGCGTGTTGGGCATAAGAAGCCGCCATAAACCCTTCTTGCATGTTAAGCATAAAGAAGTGATGTATCTGCTGTTCTTTCTTGTGGTTTGGGTTGCAGTCATGGCTACCGAGTGGACTAGGCTTTGTTAGCTTGAACTTGGAAGAGATGCTGATGATGTGGTGAAGAAAAAAGAAAGCATAGCTTTTATTGCCCCAATCAATGGCTGAGAAAGCCTTTGCTGGTTGAAGATGGTATTCTGGATAGAAAGGAAGTATATATTTTACATCCTTTCTTTTTGGAGAAAAATATACAAGGTCTAGAAAATTTACACTCTGATTGACTGTTCTGCATTACTTTAACACGGAACTAAGAGCACTTCAGGGTTTGTTGTTCCATTTTCGCAGTGGTGATTCTGTTTAAGCGATTTCTGTTTGTTGAGCTCCCACTGTGTATGTTTCCTTACATATGAGAAACGAAAGAAGAGAATGTGCACTGTTTGATTGGTTCAGTCACACCTTAATAGAGTGAACTATAATGAAGTGAACTCGAATTGTTTCTTGGGCCAGAGATTGATAAAATATACATCCTTAGTTGCTAGAATGAGTGTTATGGAGCCATCATCATGAGACATGACTGCAATGTAAAAGCTGAGTCAATTTTAGAAGCTCATCCAAAGTGTCCTTGCTTTGCGTTGTAAGTGGTAATGTATGGTGTCTTCTGGTTGATTTTGCTGATTGGGAATGGGGTGCTTTAGATGGCTCGGAGTGAGGTAAAGTATTAAAAAACTGGGCAGCAATTCTGGCAAGAAGTATTTTTCTGGTAAAGGCATTTCTATGAAAACAGAAAAAAAAAGGTATCATTGAGTTTCTCAAGACAAAAATATGTGGCACTTGGGTTTGTAATGCTATTAGAAAAATTTAAGCTTTAAAATTGTTCAGATACACTTCAGCAAGGGGGAAAAATGCACACATGTAAAAATTTGCATCTATTTAGAGTCAGGCATGCATTAAGAATGTCCAAATACTTCTGGTAGGTCGAAATTGGCCTAATACTAGAACGTGTTGTTGGGATAGTTTGCTCACACTGAAAAAATTTTAAGTACGCAATACACATAGATGAAAAAGAAATAAAGGGGACAGGATAGGTCCTATCCTGTCCCCTTTCTTTTTTTGGTCTATGTGGATTGCGTCCGTAATATTGTTTCAGTTACCCTAAAACCTTGCATTGTGGCATGCAGTACAGTATAGTTATGTAACTCTGGAACTGAACTTTAATTCATTTTGAACTTCTGTTTCACGGTATGTAACAGTGATGGTTCTTGTTTTTCAGCTGGTTCTTTCTTTATGACGATACCCATGTGTCTGTACAACATTCATCGGTAAGTGCGTATTCATTTGTCAACACAAATAAGGTATGCAATACGTGGGTGGGGATATGGACATGTCTTGCTTTGGTCTGCCCTGTTTATAAAATACTAAAGATTCAATTAGTATAACCGTGCATAATTAATTTGAGGTTTATGTAGTCACACACATAAATATTCTTACAATTAGTCACGAGGGAAAACTGCTGCTGCAATGCTATCGTCTGCATGGAAATGCTGGGATATGTCTGATTTGCACTGACATTGGCCATGAAAAGCCAAGTCATCGTGAAGATGTTTCTAGCTGTAAGCGTTCTTTTCGTCACAATGGTTGATTTTTACTGAAGCAGCATGTAATGAGCTATATATTTTTTAGTGTTACACAGAAACAAGTTTATTTAACTTTGAGGGATTCTGCTCCGTTTTACTTACCCTGTTGATTTGGGATGCTGAATTCCATTGGAGCTGTTCATACATATCTTGCTTTTTTTAAGGGTCAGTCACCCGCAGGGCGCGGGTTCGAATCCCGGCTGCGGCGGCTGCATTTCCAATGGAGGCGGAAATGTTGTAGGCCCGTGTGCTCAGATTTGGGTGCACGTTAAAGAACCCCAGGTGGTCTAAATTTCCGGAGCCCTCCACTACGGCGTCTCTCATAATTATATAGTGGTTTTGGACGTTAAACCCCACATATCAATCAATCAATTAAGGGCCAGTCAGCAGGCTCCGACTTCTTTTATACACGCCTCAAAGACGCCTGGCAATTCGTACAGTAGACAGCGGTGATGACGTTTTTCGAATATTGCAGCGCTGTGCACTGCGCAGAGCCTCCATTTCCAAATACGAATTCCTACGCTCCTTTCATACGCCTGACCAATCCTTCTTTCATGCGCAGCGATGCAAAGTCACTGATTGGCTACTTGACATAGCACACAGCTCATGGATTGGTCTAAACCGGTCACGATTACTAGCTGCACCTTCCCTCTCTGTGAGAAAGAAAAGTGGCAAGGCTGCGGGAAAATTTGAAGCCAGCTGGAAACGATGTTCAAACCCCTGGAACTTTCTTAATATAGCATGTATTTGCAAAATTCTTGCAGCAGCAAGTTCACAAAGCAAAACTGCACATATCCTTATAACAATTTTTTAACCTTAGGGTTCTTTACTGGCCATTTAATAGAATTACTGAACTCATTGGTAGTAGTTACAATCCTAATCTCCTTGCGATCCCAGTGCCTGGCAAGACGGGCGCCTGCGACAGCCCAGTCTTTGGGAGGCGGTGCGGCCTCTGCTCTCTGGTGTGGTGCTGTTTGTGCTTGCCATGAGCTGGGCAGCCGCATCTCCAAACGACGTGCTGAGTCATCAGCCACGTCTCTTCTACTTTCTGCTGGCACCCTTTTTTCCAACATATCGGTGAGCCACATCATCTCTCACATTAAGGGGAGATGAAATTCTAAAAAGAAAAGTTTCGTTAATTTGTAGCCTATCGCAATGAAGTTCTCGCTGTATATATTGGCTTTTATGCTGATTTCAAATATTTAGTTTTATAGCGAATTGCACAGTTTTCATTTTGTGCCATGACATTGTGTAAATATAGTTCGTTTTGGATCAACTTTTTATGCCACTATACTTTTATGGTTCTGAGCCATTTATGGCTCACATTAACTGTCGAACCCAAATCACTGTCAAGAAAGCTCGTATAAAACATTTTATTTGACAACAAAAGCTGTAGTGTAAGAATTCTTAAAATGCTCAGCCCGTACTAGTTGTTTTTTTTATTTGTGATAATTATACTGGCTATTACAGGTTTTGAAGGAGATACTTACACTTTTCACGTGTTACAGAATACGTGGGCTAAATTTCATCCTTATCTGGCTATCAGAAGTACCAAAATATGATGTCCTAACTGAAGAAGTTGCCCAAAAAAAGATCTTGAGACAAACGCATTTTAAAGCTATAAGTGCATCCATTCGGCAAAGATATGTTTCTTTTAAAATGATTTCTCTTTTTATGAGAGCTTGGCAATCATGGCAATTTTGAGCACATATATTTAGCGAGCTTCTCATGTGAAATGCAAGGGCAAGCAGCCAGGTGACAATTTCCAGGGGACTTTATACAGTGAGTTCTCTTCATTTTTTAATAGCCACTTGGTGCTTTTCAAATACAATTATAACCTGCTTGTAGCTTTACTACAATCTTCAGTTTCTTTATCATGAAAGTAGAGAAAATAAACATGTGAATGTAAATGAAAACAAAAATACGTGTTCTGGAAAAAAATACTTTTGCATCTTCCCTTAACATTGCAAGTCTGGGGAAATTTTATTTGGCTGTTGCCAGAACATAAAAAAAAATTATTACATGGATGACCCACTCACTGCCTGTAATGTGGAAATAGGACATTTAACAATGATGCATTAGTGGCAGCTGTTATGTGAATTCATTGTGTACTCCTGTAACCATCTCACATAGTGCTGTCTTTCAGGTGGTATGCATGTGTAAAGCGCTAGAATTTAGGTTTTAAAACTTGAAATAATTGCCGTCATGAGGTCCTACGGTGTGTGTCAGCAGCTGATGCATGTACATAGCGTAGGCCGGTGGCACTAAAAGCACAGTAAAAATGTGTTAAGCTGGTGCAAAATAGATGTAACTCACGCTTTTGTTACTAGAGTTTCTCTAGTAAAGGGAAAATCAAGTGGCAGGCATAAATCTGTGGATATTTTGTAGTAACTGCTCTGATGCTTTTACCCTTTTTTAGTCTGAACTCACTCGCAGTTCCTTGAGTCTTGGAACTCACGCTGCAACTTCAGCATGAGGGCTGCTACACATTCCGTCCTTTAGGCAGCACATGACAGCAGTGTCTTTGTTTGGCTAACTTCCATTCGTGCTGACAAGGCTGGAGCATAAATTAGAACTGCACACCTGTTGCCAGTCACGTATTTGCTGCCAGCTGCATGTCGCTCTCATCAACGGTGTTTGTTGGTTGTGACAAGTGCATCCTACTCAGTCGCTTGTTGTTTAGTTATGAAAGAGACCAATTGTTTGAACAGCAGCCCCACTGCCTTATGCCTACATAAAAAAAGAACAAACACAGACTTGACTCTGTGAATTATATTTTTTTTGTCTTTTGTATTTGTACTGTGCAATTGTCATTCACACAGCAGAGGATGCTCTACTACAGGCAGGATAGTTACTCATTCACTCATCTGCTATAATTCCTTGGTCGTTGTTGGCACTTCATTGTGACTGTGATGTGATATCATAAATTTGATCATAACATCAAAAGCTCAAGTAGGTTGCAAAGAACATTTTAATGAGGCAAGACTGCCAGTAAACCTACTTGACACGATTTACATGCCAAAGGGTAAAAAATTCTCATTAGTTCAAGTTAGTGTAGATATCTTCAATACATTGTTCAAGTGTAGTTTTAGGTTGTTAATGCTTTATGCTTATGAGTTGGGACTCCTCTAATCATGCAAAATGATCATGCAGTTGTGTGCGGTGTGTGCTCATTTTCTCTGTGCATGCCATTGTACTTGCTGTGCCATATTCTGAGAATCGCTCTCCCAGCTTCTGCACGAAAAAGTCAGCACCTTCTTTACAGTGCATTCGAAGGAATTAGTATGATGGGCCTTTTATGGCGTGATACACTGAGAGGATGGTGATGTTTTTTTTTTTTTATGTGCATTTCATAGAATAAACTCGTGCAGGTCGAGTGAACCTGTCAAGAGTTCAGTTCAGTAAAGATGGAAATTGTATCGCTTGACAGCTTGGAAACAGGGTGCTGACTTATGTTCTTTGGCAAGTGAAAGCAAGTCAGCCGAATCTGGATGAAAGTTAGCGTCTTGTTGCTACAAATCGGAACGTGACTTATAGGGGGACACTGCTGTATAACATCTTTTAAAAATTCTTCATCAGCACTAATAAAGCTTGCTGAATTTGTTTGTTTGTTGATTTTCATTATGCAATTATTTTTCTGTACTGAGAGAGTGGCAAAGTAAATCAGCACATAACAGTAATCTGGAATGACACTTGTATGCAATAAAACAAGATGCTCTAAGTTCATTCGAACAAAAATTGTGGTTTGTTGAACATTACCAAGAGAGTCTATGTTAAGCTGAGATTTCAATCACAAATGTTCAACATACCATAATTTTTATTGAAGTGAATTTAGAGCTTGTGCTGTTGTTTTACTACATACAGCTCATTCCAAAGTGTTATATGGACTTATCTTGTAACTCTCTCAGTTACAAATATCCTAATAAGCAAGCACAGAAGTTGGTTCAGTTGTCCTGTTTTATAGCATCTGTAAATGCTAGATCAATGACACCATTAAAGAAGGACACAGGACAAACGTTTGATTTTTGTAGTGTATTTGTAGTGTATACGCTGTAGATTTTTGTAGTGTATTTGTAGTGTATACGCTGTAGTGTATTTTGTGCTTTGGGGGGCTTTGGCAAAGTGTCGTGCACTCTTCGAGCTCACAGAGACAGCAGACGTGGTCCTACAAACTAACAAACTTCTCTACACTTGTTCACTTGCTTTGTTAACGATGATATCACTATCCAAATAATATATATATCACTAATGACACACTAAACAACCTTCCAGTGCGACATACGAGCAACATAACAAGGTGCCGTGAATGTGGCATTGCCAACGGTCGACGCACCACAAGAGACCCACGGGAGATGACCCAGACTCACCTCTGGAAACATCCATCAACGCCAGCCACCCAACCCTAAAAGACTCCCAGTTTTTTTCTGTGTGCTGGCCTAGCTTACCGCTTCAGCCATGTGGTGGTGCCAGCATTAACCCTCACCCGCGCAAACACAGCGCCACTTTATGCTTGGCAGCTGTTGAAGCTGAATGCGGCATCCTAAATGCAGTTTGGGCGGCTGTTAAACCAAAATATACAAAATTCGCGCAACGCGCAGACGACCTTACGGGGAGTGACAACACCTTCGCTGCTTTCAGGAGCGATGTGTTAACTCCGTAAGGTTAATAAAAATTGATAGAGAATTGTTTTTTAAATTTTGAGGTACCCCTTTTCCATACTCAGTGATAAGGACGCTGGAGAAAAGCAAGGACAGAGACACCAGAGAAAATGGTTCCCACAGTGCTGACCTAGAATGTTATGCTGGTTAGAGATTGTGAACTGCAGCTTAGCGATAATAATAGAATGGTAGCACACGGGGAAATGGCAATGACCATAAATTATTGAAACCTAACCAATTGGTCTTCCTTTGTTCTTTAGTGCCGTCTCATCATCAGCCAGATGACGTCAACGCGGTGCGAAACGTTGAACCTGCTGCTTCTCCCCGTGGCACTTGGCGTGGCCGGCTGCCTGTGGTTGCAGGCCGATGAGACCCTTGTGCTCTGCTTGCTGGCCTCCTTGGTGGCTCTCGCACATGTCCACTACGGTGTCTGTGTGGTGAGAATTTGCTCAAAGTTGGTTCAGCTTGGTTGCTGTTTGGATGCATGTGTTTTTCACGGCCATATGTGGTGCTGGTGGCTTTATAGCAGCAAAATGGGCAATAAATTTGCCTTATGCTTTCCCTGACGAATTCTTGTGAGCACAAAATGAATGTGAGTTATATGAAGCACGGGCTAACCATTTTTATATGTAGGCTATCATCGCATTGCAGTGGCCACTGTCGCTCAATGTTTAAAGAGTCTTTGCATGGTTACAGAAAGCGATTAGAAGAAACATGTTACAGGTATTCCTTACATTCATTGTGTATCTCACTGACTAAAGAAAGTAGGAACCAGATATGGCATTGATGTTGTTTTTATGGCTGCTAATAAATTGGGTAAAATTTGTGTCGCTGCGCAGAAGAAGAATGAGTGAGTAATAGATAAGAATCAGACTGAAATTTGTTTCGTAAAGCACGCCAACAAATTTACTGACTGCCATTACTTCCGTTTTACTGCAGCTGCTGCTACGTAGGTCGGATGGGCCACTCTATCAATCAGATTATTGAACACAAACGATCTTATAACCTTTCTTTACATTGACGAAGGTTAAAGTGCATGTTGAAGTTCAATGAATGCATTTTGTGCTGGCACAGAAATGAAAAAACCTGCTTAATTATCTAGGTTTAGCATATCGATAATGGTGGTGACACATGGGAGTTAATCATTGATTAACTTGCACAAAGACAAAATCAAGTGCCTTAATAGTTATCTGTCACATATATAAATAATAGTTATCTGTCACTATCTATCCCGCACGCGTGCCAGATTGATAGGTTCACATTTTGCATGGGCATACCTAGGCAGTTTTTTGCTCCTTTTTTCTTTTCCGACATTGTGTGCCTTTGCAGTTGTTAGTCGGCAATTGCGATGCTGCGAATTCCTTCTTGTGTCCGTGCTTGCACGACGTGTCTTTTTAATGAAATCTCACTGGTTACTTGCCATGTGTAACCTGATGAAGCCAACAGACAATGAAACCATAAAAGGTATAGGGAACGGTAATTTTAGTCCTTTAACTACATCTTAATAATTATGATATACAGCTGAACCCCTTTATAAAAGGCATGCACATGGGAGCAATTCCTGTCCCTTATGGGAGGTGTCTCTCATAAGCAGAATACCACATGTGCATTTCCTTATCAACCCCTATTTCAACATAAGCAAACCGATGTCTCTTATACCCATTTGTCTGTTATATCAGTGTCTCTTATAAAGGGGTTCGAATGTATATGTGAAGTCCGCAAAGAAAACCGGACAAAAAGTGGATGAAAAGAACAACAAGCCCTTGGCAGAGGCCCAAGTTGTAACCATTGGATAACATGTCCGATGCTCTTCCAATTAAGCTACAGTGACTATCGTTTTTGTGTCCACTTCATTAGGTATATTTTTCTGTGAATGAAAATTTGGGAGCGATAGCGCCACTCATTGCCATGGCAGCAAGTATAGAACACTTTTTTGCCAGCTGACGTCATGTGGTACATATTTTTACGAGCTTGCGGCTGACCAATACAACGAACCATCAATTTTTTAGACAAGTTTGTAAGTTTGAACCTTTTTGTAGCACCGTCATAAGTCTCTTGGAAGTCAATGTATAAGAATGTCAAAAATTTCAGATGCGCTTACTCTTAAGCTTCTGACTTTTCCGTCTTTCTGCCTAAACTTCAGGTCCTAAATAGCAATAATTAAAGCCCACATTCCTTCCACGTCTGTTGTCACATAGGTTTGGCCAATGCTTTTGTAAGTTGATCCATTTGCAACCGTAGCAGAGTGTGAAAGACAGTTTTGAGAAACTTCAAAAGTGTGATGAAGTAAAACATTTAGTTTCATACAATAATACCTAGAGAGGAATCTAGCATTGCAATAATTCTATCCCCACCGAAGTTTTCGGAAGTGCAGGCTTCGGATTAGATTGCATTAGCTGGTGAACTGTCTACGAGTTTTTTCCTACAGTTTGTGGGGTCTCGGCGCGGCGAACGCGCGCATCGCCACGCCACGCTCTCGGAGTGAACGGACACAGTGGACACGGTCGGTACCAAGCCCACAACATACATACATTTATTAACTAATTTTGACGACGATATCGTCCGCCGAATGTTACATCAATCTTTCATTAACACGCTACCATACAAACAACATAACGCAGTGACACACTAAACACACAATAACATGATGAACACACACTAACACACCCAACACACTAACACATACCCAAGGCGGCGTCGCCAAACGCCTGACCTTCCACGTGGGACCCCGGCGCGAAGCCCGCGGTGCCGAGCACCGGGGGGCCCACGCGACAGACAACCGTTCGCGGCAGCCGCCACGCGCAGAAGAGACTCGCTCAACGCTCGCCCACCACCAAGGCCCCCCTTCCGCCAGGGGCCACCACCGGCGCCACCACTCTACCAACAATGGTACTCAAAGCGAACACAACGCCATCTACCCGCCCGGCTGTGGTCACCACCGAAACGAAGCCTTGGGGTGAGACACGTGCGCCACGCGGCGCAGAAAACTTTACAGGGGGGGAAGGTGTCAGCACCCCCACATTCCCCCAACCTTAAATCAAACCATATCTCGAAATCAAAAATTAGCTACACAAGCTTTAACAAAAAAAATGATATCGCACGACCATAATGTCCTTGCACCACGACACCACCGCCAGTCGACGCTGCTGCACTGTCCGGCTCGACTTCCCCTCAGTACCGGTCCCGCAACAGCAACGTTGCCGTCGGTGCGACGATCCGTCGCTAGCGCCGACACGTCTTCCAGTTGCGACCAGCACTCGCGAGGGCGCCGGACTGCAGGCAGTTGCGCAGGTCCCAGGCATCTCCATCGCCCGACCTCACGACCGCATTCCTGGCCAACGACGCTGACGATGTGCAGGACAGCCGGCCGTGGATGACATCCCTCCCGCTGAATACATCAACAAAAAACAAAACTCGAAAGAAACAAAGGAGCGCGGCCCAGGGGAGGGAGCTTCAGGCTTTTCGGCCACGTGGTACGGTGGTCAGTACTGCTAGCTAATACATCGGTGGCGGCCGAGACGCCCATCAAAATAAAACAAAAATCACTTTTCCTAACCCTTGCATCGCAAGATAAAAGAAGTGAGGGAATGCAGAGCGCAACACCTCAACGCCACGATCCACCTAGTTGTGCCACGTGCGACAGGCGGCTGTGCAGAGCCTTAGGCCTAATGAGTCGCTCGACAACAACCGGCATCCACCCAGCACCCAGCCTAGGCGCAGAAGAGGCAGCCGCGAGAAGACGTCCACTCTGTGAGGTGGCCCTATCGCTCGCCGCACACAGCAGCTTACCGAGCGATCGGCGTCCACCGCCCCGGGCGGTGTCACGACGCCCCGGCGTCGAGCCGCAATACAAGTCAGCAATGACGCCCGGCTCCCTGAGCCCAAAGAGATAGAAGAAGCTATTTACAGAAAATCGGACCACCCACGAGGCTTCCGTACTCACTCGCTTCGGGCCTGGCCTACAAACCACGTGCTCTAGGCCTTGCTCACCCCAGGATGCGGACCGCATGGCTCTCGTCCTAATTCAACAACTTTTTGAAAACTAACAACAACAAAAAATAACGCTTGCGAGCAAAAAAAAAATAAATAGAAAGTCAACTTGCCGACAAATTGAAACACGTTACAAAACCAATCTCCTCACTTCTGAACAAAGCACACCACCGACGCTAGCAAAGAAGTCCCCCCTAGGCCTACTCTACTCCAGCTCTAACAAAATCCCTGTACTGAACCAAAAAAACTGTCGTCCGATACTCCAAGAGCCCCACGTTGGGCAGCCAGTGTGGGGTCTCGGCGCGGCGAACGCGCGCATCGCCACGCCACGCTCTCGGAGTGAACGGACACAGTGGACACGGTCGGTACCAAGCCCACAACATACATACATTTATTAACTAATTTTGACGACGATATCGTCCGCCGAATGTTACATCAATCTTTCATTAACACGCTACCATACAAACAACATAACGCAGTGACACACTAAACACACAATAACATGATGAACACACACTAACACACCCAACACACTAACACATACCCAAGGCGGCGTCGCCAAGCGCCTGACCTTCCACGTGGGACCCCCGGCGCGAAGCCCGCGGTGCCGAGCACCGGGGGGCCCACGCGACAGACAACCGTTCGCGGCAGCCGCCACGCGCAGAAGAGACTCGCTCAACGCTCGCCCACCACCAAGGCCCCCCTTCCGCCAGGGGCCACCACCGGCGCCACCACTCTACCAACAATGGTACTCAAAGCGAACACAACGCCATCTACCGCCCGGCTGTGGTCACCACCGAAACGAAGCCTTGGGGTGAGACACGTGCGCCACGCGGCGCAGAAAACTTTACAGGGGGGGAAGGTGTCAGCACCCCCACAAGTTTCAGTTTCATTTTTCGCGCAGCGTGGGTAGTGGTGTGCGGTGCAAAACACTAAGGCAGTGCTTTTGTTGCTCAGAGAGGCTGAAGACCGCTAGGTTTCTTGATTTGCTGTAGCATTGGAGCTTTACAAGTGGTATTTAACAGTTTTAGTGAAGCGTTGTCCACTCACCGCTGTGCATAGATGTAACATCCCATGCCAGTGTGAAATATTGCATCGAGTTACACTTCTTCATAATCGCTTCTTGCCAAACTTGAAGTCGACTGCAAAATGACGACGAAGCTAAGTAAACTCACCGTCACCCTCCCCTCGCTTGAATTCACAACAAAACGAGAGGTGCATTTGGGGCAGAACACTTGGGCAGACGCACCTGGCTTCGCAGCAGACGATTTGTTAAATGTTTCTCACTTAATACTGTACTGTTATTTCCATAAATAGATAAAGCCTACTTTAGAGACAAAAACAAGGATGTTTGTTTTCAAGTGTTGCAAAAAATGATTCATTGTATTTTGATGCCAAATGTGGAACAAAATGGCAGAGCAAAATTTGTCGAGGTTTCACTTTTACCTCATGGTCATAGAAACTTTTTGCGACAAGTTTAATGTGTAAAAGAATGAAGCAAGTTTCAATTGAATATGATTTATAATTACTTTGTTTTACACTCAACAAAGCAGCGTCATGAATGACAATAACACGGTCCGTTCGAAGCCTGTACTTCCCATAATTCCCATGGGTGTACAAGCCCGGCTGAAGGAGCCCACATAGACACTAGTGCCATATTCCCCTCTAAGTATTATTGTACGAAACTCTATGGGGTGAATCATATAAAAAATTTGAAGGGGTCGCTTTCACGGCACTGTGTGGCGACGTCTTTACGGATGAGCACAGAAAGTTCTATAAGGCATGATGACGACAGGTGGGAAACTAGCCAGATTGGCTGGATCTCTAACAATCTTTATGTGAGCATCTTCAGCTATTTGCTCGGTAATGCATGAGGCCTAGTGCTGTGGTATGCGTACCGCATGCATTTAACAGGTGATAAACCAAACTTGCCACGCCGCCAGTGATGCTGCCTTACTGTGTGAGAAAGCCTAGTGATTTTGTGAGACCGCTTTCCTAGGGAGTTCATTAAAATTGGGCATGGGCTGTAATCCCTCTCATACTACACTAAGGCATCGAATTTGCCCAAAGGAAACCATACCTAGGGTCTTGCTCTTAGCTGTGGTCACATTATTATAGAAATATGTAGACACTTCAATGTCTAATTGAAAACTAAACAAAGTTGGTAATGATTCATAGCTGGTATAGGCATAAGAGTGTTCAAGAACAAGGGCTAAGAAAGGGTGAACACAACACAAGCGCATGTTGTGTTCACTCTTTTGTAGTCCTTGTCCTTTTGTGCTGTTTTGCATCTGCCAGCTATAACTCTTGAATGTCCTTACACTTATATTGTAATTACTACAGCACAGTTAAATGAATGTAGTTTAACACCCTTACACATAGCTTGGCTTGATTTTCTGTTAGTTTCATTGGATTTTATGTCACGAAAATAAAATGAGCCCTCGATAAATTTATTTGATTTGTTACCTGTGTTGCATCTGCGCTTACCAGTTTTTCGTGTCTCAGTGCCACTTGCAAATGTGCACAACTACAATGCTTTGCCTTCTAGTACTAAAATTGCATTGTGGCAAGATATGTGGATGACAAAGGAAACCATGAGACAACTCCACTGAGTGATGTCTTCAGCGCCGAAAAGAAAAATTCGTTGTTGTTTCTATAGTGCAACCAGCAAGTGTCACAACCTTGTTCTTTAAGCTTGTGAGGACATCCACCTGTATTGATGGAAGGGTATGCGGCGCCCCCTGGATGAGTTTGCAACAGTGGACATCAGTCCAGTGTGGGAGCAAACAGTGTGGTTATATATATATATATATATATATATATATATATATATATATATATATATATATATATATATATATGGGAAAGAGGTGTATACCTAAGCCGTGTTTTTCCGTGTTTTGACACAATATTAATGAGATGTAACAGACAATAATGCCAAGGAATGTATAGGGGAAGTTATTAGAACAAATGTAATGTAAATAAGAAGAAAGAAAAGTGGGTGAAAAAATAACCAGCCGTGAGTGAGCAGGAATCGAACCTACGACCTTCGAATAACGTGTTCGATATATATATATATATATATATATATATATATATATATATGCACACACTGATATGCTACATCATGGCGGCATGTGCTCATAATCTTGTGTCATAATGCAGGTTCAGCAAATGTGCCATCACTTCCACATCCACTGCTTCTCCCTGAAGAGGCCACCCGTGGAGTAGGCTGACGCAGGTGCTGTACAGAGATTACAAAAGACAGAAAAGGACTGCTTTTCATGGACCCCACCGATGCCCTGTGTGGGGGGAGGGGGGTACAGTGCTAGCACGAACAACAGGTGTATGTTTTTGTGTGAGAGTGTGCGTGCCATCATGGGAGGGGCCAGAGTGGCAGCGTTGCAAGCTGCTCAGGACAAGGCCAGGCTGCTGCAGAAGTGCGGGATGCCGCTGTGAACAGTGCGGGCAGGACCGAGCTTGAGCATGAGGTTACTTCCGAGGTCTGTCTGACTGAGCTGCAGGAGGGCATAGCCATCTATTTCCTGCATCGCAGCAGAGAAAAACCACGTGCTGTGTTCGCACAAGCGAGCTACCATTGATGACAGCATACAACACGACTGTTGTGGATAGAAGGGGGCAGGGTAGTCACAGAGACCATGAAGTCTCTGGTCACTGCACTGTCTACGTAGTCTGGAAACGGAGGTAGCCAGCCGGCTTTCTTCTCTCTGTAGCCAGCATCAGTTAGTGGGGGTCTGTGGAAACGAAAGGACTGAAACGCTCTCCAAAGATGCCGTAACTGGCAGTTACCAATGAAGCAAGTGTCTGTGTGAAAATTGTGTAATGTATTCGTCTTGTATCATCCAACTGTGCGAGGACAGGTTAAAGCTTGCATCTCGCACACCGCACTGCTATTCTAGTGAAAATATAGTGCTGTATATGACGCATGAGCACGTCTTCCAAAGATACAGGCCTATCCCTCCCCTATGACATTTAGATGCATGTCTAGAACAGCACGAGACTTGTCTCTGCCCCTTTCTAGCCACATACAGTCTCGGCACCTCACGCAAGCCTGAATGTGCGGCACTGCTTCCCGGCAAACACCGTGACAGTGATCCACGAAGTCGTACGTCTTGTGCCATTACTTTCTGCTGCACGCTTTGCACAGCTGGAGCATACGACTGGCAACACATCCCAGCGTGATATAAGCAGCCATGCTGTACCTGTCACAGGGTTACCAAGCACTCATCTAACACAGCCAAAAATAAAGCCTTATCACAGAGTCATCTTCTAGTTTATTTCTGTGAAAGTGTCATGTTAATTGCATCGAAAGGCAGCGCTTACAAAAGTAAGTGTTGCTGCTCCGCTCCACATGCTCAATAAATGGAGTGAGGTGAACATGAAAAAAGAGACAGTAAGTAAATTATTGCAGGCAGGGCCCCTCTTCCAGGGTGCCACAGCGACTCAAATGTTTAGCAGTTAGTGTTGCCGGCTGTGCAAGACAAACTGCATGCCTGTGTTTCAGTGCCTCAAGATTCACTGTGTTGCATCATAACTGGTTTGATTACAACTGGTAGTGACGACAGTTTGATATGGGCACAAAGCGATAGTGCATTCTACCCTTATTGCAACTGATGTACTCATCCATGGTGTCCAGAATGAGTGAGTCATTAGAACAACCATTGACCTACCGTGCTTCATGAGTGCGCAAACTTGCTTGCTATCACTTGTGATAGCACTCATGGAGCACATAGGTTACCAAATGCAGAACTTGCAATCGTTTTTGAAAACAGTCCCATCATTCTGGACATCTGCGGACATAGCAGTTGCGCTCTTCGAAGCGCCGGCTTCGATTTTACAGGCGAAATTAATCGATGTTCAATACTTCATACGAATTTGTGGTGGCTGATGCTTTGAAATTTCGAAGTGACACTGGACTCTTCACAGGTAGGCCTTCATTCAATTCATTTTGAGCCAACTGGAGTCTCCATTGCTAAATAGGGTAATAAACTTAATTTACACAATCGCTGCCATAATTAAATTCTGTATTCGTCTGCTGTTGCAGAGAAAGCATTGCCAAAGGTAGTGAGCAAACATCGCAATTCTTTTGAAGAACCTTGCAACGCATTTATTGAGACGCCCCCGTGATGAATGGAGCGTGTAGAGCAAGCATACCCAAAGCATTACAGCACCTATCGATGTCTGGAAAGCAGAAAGTATTCAATATTTGCATTCTATCTGCTATACTAACCTGTAGGGCATAAACTTTGAGAATGTTAAAGAAGCCCAGGTAGCAGTCGAGAATGATGTGTGCAACGAAACAGAATGATGGGCATGAAACTTGACTACCATGAAACTTGAGGAAGCACCGAAAGGACTTTTTGAGCGGATTGGTGCTTGCATTGCCTAGGCACACTTTACTGTGGTGCAAATTGCATATCGTGAAAAAAAAAAAGGTGGGGGGTTGGGGGCAGAAGAGAACAAAGAGTAGAGAAGTGCCAACTGATTCTCGGCAAAAGCAGAAAAGAAACCGAGTTGTTGGAAGCACTCATTAGGGGGGGGGGGGAATGGGGGGGGTTCAGATTGTGTCAGTGACACTTATACAACTTTATATTCGGCAAAAATGCGCTTTCTTGATAAAATGTCTTGACCATGTCGCTGCACGTCATATGATGATGGCGATGCTTGTATGATTCAACGTTAAGGATCTAGTAACGTTCTGTATGATTGGCATCTACGTCATATATTGGCTGTTCATGCATGCGCGGACATATCTTCTTTTTCTGGTACGTTTCTAAGGCTATATATTATTTAGCAGTTGATAGTTCGGCGCTTCACTTTCTTCTCTTCTGACCCTCCCCGCAACCGCTTTTTTTTTTTTTGCAGAATGTATTTTGCACCACAGTAAAAAAGTGCATAGAGCTGGCAATGCTGGCAACCCAATGATTTCGCATTTCGTTTGTGTCAGTTCTAGTACAGTGTTCTAGAACCTTCTAGAACACTGTAGTTTAATAGTTTTAGGGACCACAGTGTCATTCAACGCGTCTGCGTAGCAACAGGTGTAATCACGTATAACCGGGTAGAAATAAATGAGAAATTATACATACTGGAACGCCATTAATCTTGCAGGCGCCCAAGCAAAAACCGACTGAAGAACGAAACCGAAACTTCAATGCATCACATGGTTGTAAAGCAAAAAAAAAATTGAACTTAATAACACTTGTGCAAGTGTGACCTCCGAGTTTCAGAGGCTACAGTGCAAGAAAAAAAAATTACATATTCCTGCAGTGCGGCAACACTCGCAAATCAAAAGAATTGGAAAAGGCGCGCTTTTTAAACAAAGTATCTTGCGTGCTAAGTTTCTTCTTAAATTTAGCTTCACTGCAACGAATTCTGAAAACCAGTCGAAAAAGTTGAGGCCCTTATCAGTGATGATAAGGCTCAACTTTTGACTGACGTCATGCCTTGCAAGGTGACCCTATATTTCAGTTCCTGCCGAACTAAGTTTTCCCTTAAAGTTCGCTTCACTGCAACAAATGAAGAAAACTAGTCGAAAAAGTTGACGCCCTTATCAGCGATGATAAGGCTCAACTTTTTTTTGACGCCATGCCTTGCAAGGTGCATCTATAATTTCAGTCGCCTCCATGTTAAGTTCTTCTTAAAGTTCGCTTCACTGCAATAAAGGCCAAAAGCTAGTCGAAAAAGTTGAGGTCCTTATCAGCGATGATAAGGCTCAAGTTTTGTCTGACGTCACACCTCTCACTATGCGTATATTTTGTACCGCTGGGGTCAAAAACGCTCAAAAAAATTTTCCCACGGTCTGTAATGTTGAGAAGCCAACTTCCTGTTGCGTACGGCGGTCTGTGCTGCAGAAAAGCCAACTTCCTGTCACGTACAACTCGTACGCGACAGGAAGTTGGCTTCCCAACATTACAGACCGTGGGAAAATTTTTTTGAGCGTTTTTGACCCCAGTGGTACAAAATATACGCATAGTGAGAGGTGTGACGTCAGACAAAACTTGAGCCTTATCATCGCTGATATGGGCCTCAACTTTTTCGACTAGCTTTTGGCATTTATTGCAGTGAAGCGAACTTTAAGGAGAACTTAACACGGAGGCGACTGAAATTATAGATGCACCTTGCAAGGCATGGCGTCAAAAAAAAATTGAGCCTTATCATCGCTGATAAGGGCATCAACTTTTTCGACTAGTTTTCTTCATTTGTTGCAGTGAAGCGAACTTTAAGGGAAAACTTAGTTCGGCAGGAACTGAAATATAGGGTCACCTTGCAAGGCATGACGTCAGACAAAAGCTGAGCCTTATCATCACTGATAAGGGCCTAAACTTTTTCGACTAGTTTTCGGCATTTGTTGCAGTGAAGCGAGCTTTAAGGGGAAACTTATTTCGGATGGGACTAAGATATAGGTGCTCCTTGCAAGGCATGACGTCAGACAAAAGTTGAGCCTTATCATAGCTGATAAGGGCCTTGGCCTTTTACACTGGTTTTCGGCATTTGTTTCAGTGAAGCGAACTTTAAGGAGAAACTTAGCTCGGAAAAGACTGAAATAAGTGCATCTTGCAAGGCATGGCGTCAGACAGAAGTTGAGCTTTATCATACGTGATAAGGCCCTCAACTTTTTCGAGTGGTTTTCGGCATTCATTGCAGTGAAGCGAACGTTTCAGGGGAAACTTACCTCCGACTACTACTTAAAGTCCATCTTGCAGGGCATGACGTCGGACCAAAGTTGAGCCATATTATAGGTGATAAGGACCTCAACTTTTTCGACTGAGTTTCAGCATTTGTTGTGGTGAAGCAAACGTTTCAGGGAAAACTTACCTCCGACTACTACTCAGGTCAATCTTGCAGGCGTAACGTCAAACAAGTTGACCCTAATCATGGGCGACTAGGGTCTAAACTTTATTGACTGGTTCTCGGCATGTTGCAGTGCAGCAAACTTTAAGGGAAACTTAACTCGGAAGGGACTGAAATAGGTCCATATTGCAAGGCACAAAGACAGACAAAAGTTGAGCCTTATCATAAGTGATAAAAACCTCAGCTTTTTGACAGCTTTTCGGTATTCATTGCAGTGAAGAAAACGTTTCAGGGGAACTTACCACCTAATCGACCACTAGTTTGGTCCATCTCACATCAGACAAACGTTTTGCCTCACCATTAAGGTGATAAGGGCCGCAACTTTTTCGATTGTTTTTTGGCATTTATGCCTATAGAAATCTTGGAAGCTGCATTGGACTTCGATAAAACTGATGTCTTGATTCCATGATCGCTCACTTGACTGGCAAAACAATTTCCGAACTACCCGGCCCAAAGATGCCATCTTGCCACCTAAGACAGTACATAGTTTTAGCCTGCCCACAGGAGCATACCATTCTTTAATTGGAGATCACAGCAGACATGGCGAAATGCTACAGCATCTGCTTTCCAAGTGGTAGGTTCTGGGTGCGAATGGCACATTAAGTTAGAAACCCAACGGTTTTCTCTTATAGGTAGAGGTGAACCCTTACCTGGAGCATGGTTATTTGGGTGTACAACCTCGAAATGCTGCCAAGATAAAAAAAAAGGAGGTACAATTGCACGTCGGCCTGATGCTCTTCAGCTTGAAGCTTCAGTAACTCCTGAGGACAACCAAATTGGCCATGTAGTCCTAGACCTATGTCGCAGAAGTGGGAGTCTTCTTTTTGTTAAAAATGAACACCATTGCAATGCCCCACTTCAAGGTTAAATGAACATATTACCCTCACATTGATTCATCATTTTTGTAAGTTCAAAGGCTTGTTGTACTGGCTGATGTGTTCAGAGCAAGTTTCAATAAAACGCAACACATTTTACAAATTATCCCTTGCATTCTACCGCAGGTCAAATCCTTCTAATATTATTGCAAGTTGCTTCCTATTCCTTTGAATCAAAAAGAATAACATCTGTGCATGCTTTGTTTCAACCAGAAAAAATATTGTGCAGTTAATTGGGTCATGACAACTATGCTAGTTTTTTATAATATATGTAATATATAATATTCGTATTCATTTTAAATTTACTTGACGAAATCTTTATTTGCTTTGCATTTGCTTAACCTAAAGTTTACTATTCACACATGCCTAGTATTAATCCATCAGTATTGCACAAACATGCATCATGCGTCAATGCAAGACTATCTGCACTTGCATGGAACTATAATTTTCTTTTTATTCCGAAACACAATGTCCTGGCACGTGCTCATAATTTTATGTCACAATGCAGGCTCAGCAAATGTGCCATCACAAACACGTCCACTGCTTCTCCCTAAAGAGGCCACTCTTGGAGTAGGCAGATGTAGCTGCTGTACAGAGATTACAAAAACAGAAGAGGACCATTGGGGGGGGGGGGTGCACTGCTAGTATGGACAACAGGTGTATGTCTTTGTGCGAGCGTGTGCGTGTCATCATGGAAGGGCCCAGAGCAGTACTGCAAGATGCTCAGGATGGGGCCAGAGTGCTGCGGAAGCGCAAAATGCAGCTGTGAACTTTGAGGGCAGGACCAAGCTTGAGCCGGAGGTTGCGCACCAGGTCTGCCTGACTGAGCAGTAGAAAGGCCTCACCATCGATTTCCTGAAAAAAAAAAAAAAGAAAAACGTGCTGCATTCACACACGCGAGCTACCATTAATGAAGAGATGAAGTATGTACCTGAAAATTACCCAGTTTACACCATTAATCTTTCACCTATGGACATGGCAATTCGGTTTATGCGTATTTTGCTGGAGGACAGAAGATATTATACATGCATAAAACCTGTGGTGCAGAGTAGAACAAGCAACATCAGGCATTTTTTTCCTCTCTAGCAGGCTCATACATGGACAGAGAATAATACAGTGTTCACTTGTGCTTTGTTGCATATTTTTGTTAGGTTTAAGGAGATGTAATGCAGGTAGAACAGATCTGTTACAGTATTTCTACGGCTCATTGCATGGTACTGTCACATTCCATCTACTAAAATGTGCCACTTCAGCAAGCAGTCTGCTATTGAAGTCAGTATTAGAGCAAGATAGCCAGTTTAAACCAAATGTTCACCATCATCATCATAAGCCTGACTACGTCCACTGCAGGACAAAGGCCTCTCCCATGTTCCACCAGTTAACCCGGTCCTGTGCTTACTGCTGCCAATTTATACCCGCAAACTTCTTAATCTCATCTGCCCACCTAACCTTCTGTCTCCCCCTAACCCGCTTTCCTTCTCTGGGAATCCAGTTAGTTACCCTTAACGACCAGCGGTTATCCTGTATACGTGCTACATGCCCGGCCCATGTCCATTTTTTCTTCTTGATTTCAGCTATGATATCCTTAACCCCCGCTTGTTCCCTAATCCACTCTGCTCTCTCCTTGTCTCTTAAGGTTACACCTACCATTTTTCTTTCCATTGCTCACTGCATCGTCCTCAATTTAAGCTGAACCCTCTTGGTAAGTCTCCAGGTTTCTGCTCCGTAGCTAAGTACCGGCAAAATACAGCTGTTATATACCTTCCTCTTGAGGGATAGTGGCAATCTACCTGTCGTAAGTTGAGAGTGCTTGCGAAATGTGCTCCACCCCATTCTTATTCTTCTAGCCACTTCAATCTCGTGGTTCGGCTCCGCTGTTATTACCTGCCCTAAGTAGACATAATCTTTTACAACTTGAAGTGCATTATTACCTATCTCGAAGCGCTGCTCTTTTCCGAGGTTGTTGTACATTACTTTCGTTTTCTGCAGATTCATTTTAAGACCCACCTTTCTGTTCTCCTTGTCTAACTGCGTAATCATGAGTTGCGATTCGTCCCCTGAGTTACTCAGCAATGCTATGTCATCAGCGAAACGCAGGTTACTAAGGTACTCTCAATTAACTCTTATTCCTAACTGTTCGCATTCTAGGCTTCTGAAAACCTCCTGTAAGCATGCGGTAAATAGCAATGGGGAGATTTACACCCTTCTTGATTAGTATTCTGTTGCTTTCTTTATGAAGCACTATGGTAGCAGTTGATCCCCTGTAGATTTCTTCCAGGATGTTTATATATACTTCATCGACGCCCTGATTCCGCAGTGTCTGCATGACGGCTGATATTTCTACTGAATCAAACGCCTTCTCGTAATCTATGAAGGCTATGTATAATGGTTGGTTATATTCTGAGCATTTCTCTATTACCTGATTGATAGTATTAATGTGGTCGATTGTTGAGTCGCCTGTTCGAAATCCTGCTTGTTCCTTTGGTTGATTGAATTTTAAAGTTTTCTTTACTCTGTTAGCAATTACCTTTGTATATAGCTTGTATACTACAGAGAGCAAGCTGATCGGCCTGTAATTCTTCAAGTCCTTGTCATCTCCTTTTTTATGTATTAAGATGATGTTAGCATTCTTCCAAGACTCTGGTACTCTTCCCGTCAGGAGACACCTCGTAAACAGGGTGGCTAGTTTTTCTAACACAATCTGTCCTCCATCTTTCAGCAGATCTGATGTTACCTGATCCTCACCAGCAGCTTTGCCTCTTTGCATGCTCTCCAAAGCTTTTCTGACTTCTTCTATCATTACTGGTGGGGTGTGATCTGGGTTACTGCTAGTTCTTATAGTATTAAAGTCGTGCTTGTCCCGGCTACTGTACAGATCTCTGTAAAACTCCTCCGCTATATTAACTATCCTATCCATATTGGTAGTTATTTTGCCTTCTTTGTCCCTTAGTGCATACATCCGATTTTTGCCTATCCCAAGTTTCCTCTTCACTGCTTTGACGCTTCCTCCGTTTTTCAGAGCGTGTTCAATTCTCTCCATGTTATACCTTCTTATGTCGGATACCTTACGCCTATTAATCAACTTCGAAATCTCTGCCAGTTCTATTTTGTCTGTTGTACTTGAGACTTTCATGATTTGACACTTCTTAATGAGATTCTTCGTTTCCTAGGAAAGCTTGCCAGTGTCCTGTCTAACTACCCTGCCTCCAACTTCCACTGCGCACTCCGTAATGATACTCGTCAGATTATCATTCATTGTATCTATGCTAAGGTTGGTTTCCTCACTAAGAGCCGAGTACCTGTTCTGCAGCGCCACTCTGAATTCCTGTACTTTCCCTCTCAGTGCTAGCTCATTGATTGGCTTCTTGCGTATCAGTTTCTGTCGTTCCTTTCTTCAGTCTAGGCGAATTCGAGACCGTACCATTCTATGGTCACTGCATCGTACCTTGCCAACCACTTCCACATCCTGCACGATGCCTGGGTGTGCACTCATTATAAAGTCTATTTCGTTCTTATTTCCGCCATTAGGGCTCCTCCATGTCCACTTGGGGTTTCCTCGTTTTCGGTAGAAGGTATTCAAAATCCGTAAATTATTGCGTTCTGCGAATTCTACTAGTAGTTCTCCTCTGGCGTTTCTAGTACCGATGCCATAATCTCCTACTGCCTGGTCTCCAGCCTGCTTCTTCCCTACCTTTGCATTAAAGTCTCCCATCAGTATTGTATACTGTGTTTTTACCTTACTCATTGCCGATTCCACGTCTTCGTAGAAGCTTTCAACTGAGGCGTCATCATGGCTGGATGTAGGCGCGTAAGCCTGTACCACCTTCATCTTGTATCTCTTATTAAGTTTAATTACGATACCTACCACCCTTTCAATAATGCTATAGTATTCCTCTATGTAGCCAGCTATGTTTCTGTAAATTAGGAACCCCACTCCCAGTTCTCTTCTGTCAGCCAAGCCCCGGCAGCAAATGACGTGCCCATTCTGTAGCACAGTATAGGCCTCATCTGTCCTGCTAACCTCACTGAGCCCTATTATATCCCATTTAACACCCTCTAGCTCCTCGAATAGTACAGCTAGACTTCCCTCACTAGATAAGGTTCTAGCGTTAAACGTTGCCAAGTTCAGGTTCCAATGGCGGCCTGTCTGGATCCAGAGATTCTTAGCACCCTCCAGTCTGCGGGGTTATGGTGAACAAATGTTCACCATAACCCCGCAGACTGTCTTTTACAGTCTACTTACAAGGCCTTTTTAGACCATTGTATAAGAAAGGTACAAAAATAATGCACCACCAACTCCAATCCATGTTCCTTCCGATCTGCCCACTCTGACATAGATTGGCAGGAAGGCACAGCTTTATTGCTACTAGCTCACACATCATTACTGCCACCTACACTAATGATTTATGCTCCCAAAGTACAGTGTACAGCAAAGGCTTGTCAACAGAACCTAGCAGACTACATTTGCAGCGGTTAAGTTCAGTGTTCAATTGCGATGTAGGGGAAAGAAAAAAATTAAGGCAGCTTTGCACAAGCGGTGTCAAGCCGCTAAAAAAAGTGGGGGGCTGGGCCGTCCTTTTTGTTTTTCTGCGGCATTTTCCTTTTCTTTTTTCCTCTGCAGTATTTTTTATCTTTTCTCATTTTAATTCTATCTATTTCTTCTTTTATATAAATTTTTTTCCTATATTCCCCCTCTCTCTTTTTATTTCGTGCTTGCTTTTTTTTCTCTTATGTTTTTGTATGCAGTTTCGCCTGGCTTATGTAAAGCGTACTAGTTATTTTTGCCAATGAAGTTCATCAACAAGGCGTTCAAAGAACGAGAGGAAGACTTCTGCTTGGTGCAAGTAAACGCTCAACATGCTACACATGGAGCTTTACGCCAAGTGATGATGACAGCATACAACATCCCTCCCCCTCAAGGTGCTCCACATTTAGATGACAAAATTTAGGGGTGTAACCATTACTAAGCAACCATGATTGTTAAGTGAGATATTATGGCACCCCTTTTTTCTGTGATGTTCTTTGCTGTGAAATCCGAGACAGACCATTTCCACAGACGTCTACAGTTTACAAATCACTAGTAATTCCTTGTTGAACCTTGCCCGAACTACTTAAATGCCACTCACCTGTTCTTTAAACGTGGCAGCGAGGCCTTGGCAACCTGGCAGGGAGCTGACAAAGTGCGCTACTTGGTTCAAGGACCAGTCGATCACGAGCGATCCCGGCACCAGATCCAACTGCGGCCAGTGCTGCTCCAGACCCAAAGGACGCTCTTCTGACCGTGTTGCTCCAAACACGGATTGATGCACTGTTTGGGGAAGCTCTGAAAATGGGGTCGCACGACTGGTCTCACAAATAGGCACACAAAAAGCAAAGTGTCACACGACGAGAGGAACATACAATCTTGCGCGGTGAGCAAACTGAGACACACTGGCACCACTAATTAAGGGGGCAGACTAATCTTTGGGACCAAAAAATGACAAAAAAAATATTTTTTTAAATTAACATATTTGGTTTCTGCAAGTATTTTTCTATCTCTCTGCAAATTTTCACACACCAGGAAGTGGTAATTTTCGTGTAATGTCATTCTAACTGTCCAGATTCTTGGTACTGTCAACATTCAGAACCTACAGAAAAAATGGGGAACCAATTACGAGGCTTCTTTATAATTTGCCGGCACCTGTTATAGAAGCTCTGCTATGAATTTATGAGCACCTTTATGAGGATTGCAAAACATGCGCACCACGATTGCTGCTTTTTGAAGAAGCTGTGTGTTTTCAGTTTTTTGCATTTTTCTCAAAAAAGTAAATTCACGAATGTTCAATTTTGAGGCCTCAATATCTCTGCAGCTAGGGCAGGTACAAAAATCTTTTTTTTTTTTTTTTTGCAATGGAAACTTGTATGTGTGTAGAATGCAAGTATGAGAGCAGAATTTAGAGCACAAGCCTTTTTAATTATTTACTCATCAAAATTGTAACACAATTTTAACTGCTTTTGAAAATGAATAGTTCAGTTTGCTTTAAATAACCAAGAAAGGCCTAAAACCAAAAACTCTTGCATACTTTCAATTCATAGTCATTAGTATATGTTGGCATATTTTAAATGTCACTTTTAATTAGGCACCTCTTTTTCTATAGCTGCCTTAAACAATAGGGGGTGAACTTAGGTTATCTCGGGAACAAGGTGAGTTGCAGGAACACTAGTTAAATATTTGAAATCAGCCAAAAAAACTGCATAATCCTGTGCAGTTTGATCAAGGTCACTGAAGAAATAAGCAAGAAGAAGATGTTTAAGACCAGTCTGCCTCCTAAACATGCTCTGAAAATGTTGTCTAGATGCTACACACTGAAAACTGCACATAAAGTACTTTCTGATGAAGGATAAAAAACAATCTTTGGGCATGCATAGTATTTGTTAACTGAAACACGTTGCCATACAATGTACACAAACGCAGTCCTTAGTTAATAAAATTGGCCATGAGCACGAGTCTTGCACATGTATGTAGCTGATGCAGAAAGCCCACTTGTGTTTTTTTCACTTTTAAAACTTTTTAACTATAAATTTTAATACCACAACTCTCCAAATGACAACCAAGCCGACCAGTAAATTTCAATGATACATCATGAGCTGGCAACAAGTGAACACTACAGATTTGCGATAAATGAAAATCGTTCAAGTGGAATCACTGTTTGAAGATAATAATAGCTGGTTTTACATTAGCATAATGCCAAAAAACTTCATTAATCAGAATCAAAATATGCACAGATTTTTGTAAATGAAACTAAGAAAGCAAGCTCTCAAGAAATTTTCCTGAATGAAGGACAATTGCAAACACAGGATGTTTCAAAAAAGTGTGCGAAAATTTTCAACTTAGGAGTATTGTGGTATTTGCTCAAACCTTTGGCATTACCTATTCTGTGACAGCAGAAATGTTAATGTGATTGAAGAGATAATAATTCTCACACTAACAACAGAAATTGATGTAACTTTTTAATTTATCAAGACAGGCAGTCGAGTAAAACTGGAAACCTGAAAACCTCGCTGCAAAAAGCCCCATGCCGCTTTGACATTTCCAAAAAGTGGCCACTGGTGATTTTTCCAGGGCAAATGACATTTGACCAATTTTAGTGGTGAAACCGAATCATTTAGATAGAAACACTGATTAGTTTGTAGATCTGTGTCACTCCGACAACATTCTTACAAAAGCACTGGTGCCATCCCAGCAAGCCTATACCGCTCCCCCCCCCCCCCCCCCAAAAAAAGTTAAAGCTGCTTCGTTTGATACGTGACATCGCATTTCACCCAACAAGTACTGCCCATGTGGATTAGTTATGATGTACGATTTTAAAATGGCAAGGTGGGTGCATTGGTGTGTATTCATTAGATTAAAAAGTCTCTTCATTGTCATCGTGCACTGTTCTTTCCCTAAATGTAAGTATTTTAAAAAATATAATGACAGATGGGGAACCAAAATGTATTAGTATTCTATACCCTGTGTTATGGTATAGGCCCATAGCACTAAGTTTTTTTTTTTTCAGTTACGTTTCTAATAACTTCCTTTAATAATTATCTAAACTTGGCTTTTTAACCGATATAGCCTTAACATATACATTACAGTTGGTGGAATCAATAACTAAAGTAACCTTTGCAATAAGCAAAATGTAAGAAAAGTGCAGCTCTTGCAAGTAATGGCTACTATCATAGGCACGGTAGCAAGCTACCAACCTGGTGGCCGTCGCATCTTCCTCACAGACCACTACTTTGTCTACTACACAATTTGGTCAGTTGAAAAAAAAATTCAGTGCAGTGTCATAGCCAGCTTTATTCATTACATACAATTCAACCTGGATATAACGAAATGAACAAATTCCCAGAAAACTTTGTTATAAAAAGGATTTCGTTATATCCAGATTCGGTATGAAAAATCCGAAAAATAAATGCACAAATTAAACACAATGGGAACTGAAAGGAGAGCTTTCCCCAAACACTTAATTGGCGGTAAAAAATGTGTTATTATTGCGCTCTCGGCAGGTTTTAGTCGTCGATGCCATTGCCCATAAGAAGTCTAATTTGAGAACACGCCCCTATGCATCGTAATTTTAGGAGCGGGTAAAAGAGCGCGAACGCTGCTAAAGCAAAGATGAAATAATCCGGTCCTTCTGTATATCGCCTGGATTGTGCACATAACTTCCCCCCACATGTTTAACTGCTGCCGAACGCTCAAAACAGAAAGTAAACCAGATACTTGCCTTGAACAAGCACGAAAAAACACAGGGAAGGGAGGGAGGATCACTCGCTAGTAGCAATGCTGAACATTAATTTTAAGGAAACGGTCGTGATCGCTGGCACGCGTGTGATCTCTGCGAGCATCAGTGTGCTTTCAACGTGAAGAGACTGAGTGAAAAGAGCACTTCTCCCTGGAGCGGCCGTATTTGCTTACACCAAGGTTTTGTATAAGTTCCGCTATATCGAATCCAAAAAGGCTGGCTGACAGCCAATTCGTTGCTATCACATTCATTGCATTGCATTCAACGCGTTGTCGTGTTGCCAGTGCTAATCGCGAAGGCTAGTCCCTCAAACTCGCAGCGCAATACGGAAGCACGGGACGAGTCAACCTCAGATTGTCACTGTGGTGTCGGAGAGTTTCCATCAGCACTTAATCTGACATCCCATCAGTGGTGACGACACGGTTGTCTGCGTTTAAAGAAGACAATGAAAAGAAGCAAAGCTGAACGTCATCGATGGTCCCACCACGCGCGTGCAATGAAGCTATGCAAGTGCGCACGGCATAGAAAATGAAAAACAAAACAACACGGATACCACAGAAAGCTATTCGGTAAAGCGCCCTTTATATGCAGCGCGATCCCACATACGCGACACTAACTAAAACCGTAGCCCTGCCAATGCAAAAGTACTTTTTTTTTTGGAGGGAGGGGGAGGGCACACCCACGCATTCACCCGCAGCGATAAGACTAGCGGCAACGCCGCCTTGTGGGGCACAGGCCTGCCTGCCCGCATGCTCGCCTCACGTCCTTGCCAGGGAGTTGTCGGGGCCACGAGCGCGCCGTGGGGCGGCAGGGCAAATGCGGAAGATAAATGCTTGTGCGAAAATGAAAAAATCTGGGGCGAATTCCCAGATTGTACATGTTTTTTGTTATATCAAGGGTGTTTCGCCCTGCCACTATTTTACATAGAGGTTGCGAATGCATGTGCTTCCATGGAGTAACGGCAGAGAATAGAAAAACTTCGTTAAATCAAGGAATTAGTTATATGAAGATTTAACTGTATTAGCATGCTCACGATCACATTACAGGTTGAATAAATGCATAGCCATGTATAATAATCTGCTGAGTGCTCCCATCTCCATTGATTGACTCTCACCTTGATTCTTGAGCCGCACGGTGTTGGGAACAACATCAGGTGTCCGTATCCTACGAAGCCGAAAATTTGACAGCATATTTCAGCATTGATAAAATAGTAAACAAAAGGTTGTAAAGAAGCGAAATATGGGTAAGTTGGTACCGATTAATGTTAAGAAAACATTTCATGCAGTTGTGGTGGGTCAGCTGTCAGGTTCAGTCAAACTGCCAAATTGAATCACAAGACGTGGTTCGAAAATACAAATACACATGGATGAGCACAGACAGAACGCAAGATTACTGGCATTCTCGGTGTCTTTGTCTGCCGATTCATGTTTGTTTGTGAGCAGGAATAGTGTTCCATTCATGATTCTATTCACAACCTTTAAAAGAGTTGACTGTTTGGCGAGTTCAGCCTTTGACATAGAAATTATCATGAGTAGCGAACTACATACCATTCGCAACAATCTAGTCCAGCTGTCTATACTTAGTGACCCACTGAAACAGCCTTTTGTAAAACTGTCTTTTTCCATTCGACAACATTCGTTAACTTCACCAGTCTAATCCCTCATTCATTGAGCCTTAAGTGGATAATACAACTCAGAATGGTGGCTTCAGCATATACTGCTAATTACAGTCAATATTATTGAGAATAAAGAAACAACGATGCCAAGGAAAGTGTAGGGTATGTTATTTAGTAGTAACTGTAATGTAAATGTGGGGAAAGAAAAGTGGACGAAAAGATAACTTCCTGCCAGCAGGGGCCGAACTTGCGACCTTCACATGACGTGTCCGATGCTCTACCACTGAGCTACGGCGGTGATAATCTTTCTGTTCACATTATAGGGCATATATGTGCATTTAAACACGGGGGCTTTGATCAGCGCCACCAGTAGCCATAGTGACAGTTATGAAACACTTTTTTTTTGCTTGTTCGCATCATGTAGCATACCTTTTTACATCGGATACCAATCAACTTTGAAAGCTCTGCCAGTTCTATTTTGTCTCTTGTACATGAAACTTTCATGCTTTGAGGTTTCTTAATGAGATTTTTTGTTTCCTGGGTAAGCTTGCAAGTGTCCTGTCTAACTACCTTGCCTCCAACTTCCACTGCACACTCCGTAATGACACTCGTCAGATTATCATTCATTGCGTCAATGCTAAGGCTGTTTTCCTCAATAAGAGCCGAGTACCTGTTCTGAAGCGAGACTCTGAATTCCTGTACTTTCCCTCTCAGTGCTAGCTCATTGATTGGCTTCTTGCGTATCAGTTTCTCTAGTTCCTTCTTCAAGTCTAGGCGAATTCGAGACCGTACCATTTTATGGAGAGAATCGAACACGCTCTGAAAAACGGAGGAAGCGTCAAAGCAGTGAAGAAGAAACTTGGGATAGGTAAAAATCGGATGTATGCACTAAAGAACAAAGAAGGCAAAATAACTACCAATATGGATAGGATAGTTAAAATAGCGGAGGAGTTTTACAGGGATCTGTACAGTAGCTGGGATAACCACGACCTTAATACTATAAGAACTAGCAATAACCCAGATGACATCTCACCAGTATTGATAGAAGAAATCAGAAAAGCCTTGGAGAGCATGCAAAGAGGCAAAGCTGCTGGTGAGGATCAGGTAACATCAGATATGCTGAAAGATGGAGGACAGATTGTGTTAGAAAAACTAGCCAGCCTGTTTACGAGGTGTCTCCTGTCGGGAAGAGTACCAGAGTTTTGGAACAATGCTAACATCATCTTAATACATAAGAAAGGAGATGACAAGTACTTGAAGAACTACAGGCCGATCAGCTTGCTCTCTGTAGTATACAAGCTATTTACAAAGGTAATTGCGAACAGAGTAAAGAAAACATTAGAATTCAATCAACCAAAGAAACAAGCAGGATTTCGAACAGGCTACTCAACAATTGACCACATTCATACTATCAATCAGGTAATAGAGAAATTCTCAGAGTATAACCAACCACTATACATAGCCTTCATAGATTACGAGAAGGCGTTTGATTCAGTAGAAATATCAGCCGTCATGCAGACACTGCGGAATCAGGCGTAGATGAAGTATATATAAACATCCTGGAAGAAATCTACAGGGGATCAACTGCTACCATAGTGCTTCATAGAGAAAGCAACAGAATACCAATCAAGAAGGGTGTAAGGCAGGGGGACACAATCTCCCCAATGCTATTTACCGCGTGCTTACAGGAGGTTTTCAGAAGCCTAGAATGGGAGCAGTTAGGGATAAGAGTTAATGGAGAATACCTTAGTAACCTGCGCTTCGCCGATGACATTGCATTGATAAGTAACTCAGGGGACGAATTGCAACTCATGATTACGGAGTTGAACAGGGAGAGCAGAAAGGTGGGTCTTAAAATTAATCTGCAGAAAACGAAAGTAATGTACAACAACCTCGGAAAGGAGCAGCGCTTTGCGATAGGTAATAGTGCACTTGAAGTTGTAAAAGACTATGTCTACTTAGGGCAGGTAATAACCGCAGAGCCTAACCACGAGATTGAAGTAACTAGAAGAATAAGAATGGGATGGAGCACATTCGGCAGGCACTCTCAAATTATGACAAGTAGATTGCCACTGTCCCTCAAGAGGAAGGTATATAACAGCTGTATCTTGCCGGTACTTAGCTACGGAGCAGAAACCTGGAGACTTACAAAGAGGGTTCAGCCCAAATTGAGGAAGACGCAGCGAGCAATGGAAAGAAAAATGGTAGGTGTAACCTTAAGAGACAAGAAGAGAGCAGAGTGGATTAGGGGACAAACGGGGGTTAAAGACATCATAGTTGAAATCAAGAAGAGGAAATGGACATGGGCCGAGCATGTAGAGCGTAGACAGAATAACCGCTGGTAGTTAAGGGTAACTAACTGGTTTCCCAGAGAAGGCAAGTGGATTAGGGGAAGACAGAAGGTTAGGTGGGCAGATGAGATTAGAAGTTTGCGGGTATAAATTGGCAGCAGCAAGCACAGGACCGAGTTAACTGCCGGAACATGGGAGAGGCCTTTGTCCGGCAGTGGACGTAGTCAGGCTGATGATGATGATGATGATCATGTAGCATGTGATCGTATTACGAGCTGACATCTGACCAAATATCTCTAGCATACTCTATGAAGGCATCATGCCAGAGCGATACCCTCGCTGTGAATGAAGGAAAGTGTAAATTTAAGGCCTCGTTTATCTAGCAAAGAGAAACGAAGACGTAAATTGGCACTTTTTTCCTTCAAACTACTGTCAAAACTACAGACTGGCCTGTGAGATGTCTCGCTGGAAGTGCACTTAACCAGAGAAAACAGCATGAAAACATGAAAAAAGTAGGAAAGACAGGAACAGTGCTTAAAATGTGGATGAGGTCAGCATTTGTGTTGTGATAGAGGGGTGTTCGAAACTTCCCAGGCCACGCTGCCTTAGGATTACATGGGATAGTGGCCTAGAAACTTCGTACGTGCCGCTGGATCGGAACAAGTTGGTACAAGTTCTCGATTCAAGCCAGAGAATAAGCGTTCTGGCCAAATGTGCAACTGCACACCAACGCACTTCGAGGCAACATCACCTTGTTGATTGATATGTGGGGTTTAATGTCCCAAAACCACCATATGATTATGAGAGACGCTGTAGTGGAGGGCTCCGGAAATTTCGACCACCTGGGGTTCTTTGACGTGCACACAAATCTGAGCACACGGGTCTACAACATTTTCGCCTCCATCGGAAATGCAGCCGCCGCAGCCGGAATCCGAACCCGCGACCTGCGGGTCAGCAGCCGAGTACCTAAGCCACTAGACCACCACGGAGGGGCGACGTCACCATGTCTTCCAATGCAAATGAAGAAGGCGCTGGAGCCCCACCGTGTGTGTAGCTACAACTACATCCGTGGCTGTATGCCAGAACCAAAGTTGGAAAAGTCATGTATCAGATCTCTCACGCTCTATGGTCAGATGAGAGCACTTCGAAGTGCACTGAGGTAGAGAGTGGTGCTTCGAAAGAGCCAGCCAAATGTATTCAGAGCACTTGAGATTGACCAGACAAATGTACCCTTAATTTAATTTCCTTGTCAGTGTTTTCGGCATTTTTTTCTTCGATGGATTCATACGAGCAGGCTCATGCTCCATCTTCTTTAAAAAGAAAAGTGAAGGTGGCAAGGAATGCAGATGTCGGCTAGACTGCGTGGCTAAGGCATGTGTCTAGCAGTAATTTCACTACTTGACCCATGAATACCAAAGCTACAGACACAGAAACTGAAGATTTATTCATTTTTGAATATCTTCATACTATGATACGATAGACAGCCATTGTGGATTTCAGAGTACCCTGCCACGATTGCCTATAGGCATAGAAAAGGTTTAATGATACAGTACTTGCAACCTATTCTTGTCTCACACCTCTTAAGATTAATGTAGTGCAGACACATGTACTTATTTCTTGCAGTCTATGTGCGTACCCTCGCTGAGAATAAGGGTGTCAAAACAAGAGGTGAAAGGTGTTATGAAGGGTGTCCAAACAAAAATAATATTTTCAGGCCACAGGATTTCAGGTTGCTGATAGCAGCTCTTTATTCCTGTGTAACTACTCACTTGCGAGGCCGTCCTCTGCCTCGTGGCTGGGTTGGCACTGCTGTCGAAGGGCTGTCCTGGCTGCTGTCGTCCCCTGCATGCGCCGTTGCTAGAGGACAGCCAGATGCATTGTGGTGTACGGTGTATTTCTCCTTGAGGTGTCCACTACCATTGCAACCAGGAGTGGGGCACCGCCTGTGCAATGTCACCCGTGACACGCATCATTTACTATTGGAAGTACAGAAGGCATGTCACAAAGGACAATGCATAAGTGCTACCCTTATCTAAGGGAGGACGTGACAATGAGAATGGTAAATTTGGTCCAAATCTTCAATTTTTCAATTAATTGCTTCTGCAATCTTGAGACCATGTTTAACATCATGGTGAAATAGTAGACCAAAATAGGCAGTAGAAGGGGATAAAAAAAGCATATTACTTGGAGGCTGTCATCAAAACCTACAAGAAAATTGGGCTTTAGAAAATGCAAATCTGCAGCTTTTTTTTTTTTTGGAACAGTGACCCCATAATAGCCTCATCGTAAAGAGGACAAATCAGAGCTGAAGATAGCCGCAAAGTTACATTTATCCAATAGAAAATAAAGCCAGCTCCCATTCAAGTTCTGTTTTGTTAGCTTCTAGCTTCAATTTGCTTGAGTTCTATTGTTTCAGTTTTCATTTTTTGAACAGTTGCTGTCCCTGTGCTATTTTGCCACAAATGAAGGTATAGCCATTACGTTTTCTGCACTTAGACTCTGAGACATTGGTGGGTGCTATAAATCTGTCCATATTTATTTGTGTGCACATCATATAGATCTTTATTTTATAATTGTTTTTTTTTTGTAAAAATTGTCAGTAAGAAATTGTGCCCAGGACATTTCAAAAGATTTTTTGTATGCTTACTTAAAAAATATTAATAAATAAACCAATGCCATTACAGCCAGGAATAGGCCCTTGTGAATATCCTTATTCAAACATTTTGAGGTACTTATAGCTAATTAATTAATTAGTTTATTTTGAGAGTTCATCAAGCATTGTAACTCAACTACATTAGGTAGCTCACAACAAATTTCAGTAATGATATGAGTACAACAAATGACATCTGCATGCCAAATTTCATCAATGTCTCTTCATAAATAACAAAGACAGTTTTTATTTCCAAGTTGCGCTTTAACAATTCTTAGCTCAGTTCAAGAAGCTGGTAAAAAAATGCCAAGTTCATAATGTACTATATTAATCCCAGGTAAGACTACATAACGAGAGCCAAAGCTGAAGGAATGTGTACCATATAAAAGGAGGGCCCACAACACATGAAGTCCTGTTTGCAGGAACTAGCAGCACAACAGCTACAGCTTCTCAGTTCTAACAAATGCCTACAGAAGGTAAGTTAGAAGCACTTGTTGCTGGGCTGGTGGGTACAACATTTTCATGTGCTTATTCATTCTTCTGGTGGTGTTTTAGGCATCTAGAATCTTTCCTCGTAAAGAAGACAAGTGCCCAATATAAGTTGTATGAAGAAAAACTCGGACGTTAATAAAGCGCCTTAAAGGGACACTATAGTCAACTATTAAGTCGACACTGATTGTTGAAATGGCGGTCTATAAACCTGGTAGTGTTACTTTTGTGCCAAGGAAGGGCCTATTTTGAAATAAAATCACATTTTAGTGCTCCAAATCAGGTTAGTGCACTTCAAATTACCCCCCTCAAGAAGCAGACCGACCAGACCGACTCACGTCACTGTTGCCGCGCACAACGTTACCCGGCTTTAATGCGCTAGTAGCAGCAGACCGAAAGCAGTGGGAGCCACAGCAGCAACAATGGCCATTGATCATTTCCCCGTCATTGGCTTCAAAATTGCAGTCGCTTTTGTTTAAATTGCTCCCCGCTAGATGGCACCACCTGTCCCGTGTAACCACGTGAAAATTGAATTTTTGAACCACTTGCGCCATTCCTCATATTAATGTCCGGCAGTTTTTTTTTTTTCCGTGAATCAAACAGAAACGATCAAGCAGCATTTTATTGCGTCTATTAATGCGGGCAAGGTTCTTTATTTAGTGCAGTTAGATAGATTACTAGTGATTAATTGTAGGCGGTCCGTCTGATATCATTGGGATCATTTTGAAAATGTCCTACTGTGGCGCTTGTGTTCTTGTGCCGTTACCTTAATTTCTCGGTAAGTAGGGCACTGTTGTTGATAATATTGTCATTTTAGATGTTGTCATACATTGAGCTTTCACTCTGACATAAATTGTTATTTGAATTTAGTGTCTCTTTAACACTGCTCTGTCATTAACTACATTTGTTCAGTTAGAAAAAACACACATTATTCTTTAGCCATTTGTTGTTAACTAGTGATTACACTTTATGGCATAAGGTATCGTCTTTTATTTTTAGAAATACTACTGGAATGACTATACTGACTGAATTAGCAGTGGTCAGTCATCCACTGAGCAGCATCACATCTCTTTCCAGGTCCCAGAGTGCTATTTCTTGGGCTAGCCAGAATTACATACTGCCTTTTTGTTTGCGAGCTTCTCTTTGTGGTTTTTCCATGTGTCTTACTGTGCCCTTGCTTTTCACAAGGCCAACCACAAAAACCATTTTTCAGGCCCAACTGCTACAGCACCACCAATGAAAAGTAGGCAGTAGTGACGCTGAGGGACACGTAGGGGACATTAATTGTGCTGTTTCAAGTGCACGGTAGTGACACAGATGTGAAGAGAGTAAAGTGAATAAAAAGGCAACTCGCCGCCGGCAGGGACAGAAGCTGCAACATTCAGGTCGGGGGCTGCAGGTTCGGCCGGTTGCTAGCTCGGTCCCTGTTGGTGGCGAGTTGCCTTTTCATCCATTTGACTTTCTTCACATCTGTATCACAATTAGCAGCGTACACTCGAAACAGCACAATTAACGCACCCTATACTTTCCTTGACTTCACTTTCTGCTGATTTTCAATCAAGTTGTGTAAAACAAAGAAATGAACTTTCAAAATTCATTCCATTCACGCTATAGCATAAATAAAGGTTAGGTTAGGTTAGGTTTCGGTACGGTTCAGTTAGGTTAGGTTAGGTTGGGTTGGGTTGGTACTGTCTAGATGAGTCACACGATACTAAAGCCTTGGCTCTGGACGAACAAATGGCCATGCACTCCCAGGACTGGGTGGTCATGCTCACCTTAGGCCGTCTTTAGTTTCCTGGGGTATGCTAGATGGCATGTTGAGCCGATCAGGCAACTCCCGATTGGCAGCTGAGAAGGGACACCCATAAACGCTGCAAGAGAGACATGCCTGAGCAAATCTAGTAATTCGGTGTTTTGTGGGCATTGGGTTAAAAATTCAAGAAGCTATTGAATGTAAACATACAGTCACTTCATAAGCACATGGCTTGTGATGTGGCTGTACAAAATTATAGTGTGATGTGAAATTCCAGTATTTAACAGAAACAGTGAACAGGAATGTTAAATCAGCATAGACTGATGAAACAACTTTGGACAATTTCATCTTTGTTATCATTGTGGTAAGAAGTTGACAGTCATGGAGCAACAAATGAAGTTTAATAAGTTCAATCTACGATTCCCTTACAATACATTAGCACCCCATCTTTATTGGCAAAATAGAATATGTGAAAAAGAAGTCACTGGTACCATGATGGAAAGTTGCAGACAACCCGTTCATACGTTTTTCAGCGGACCGGGTAAGAAAAACGTGACAGCCAAGAAAACGCAAGAGTAAATAAAGCTCCGAAAATGAATGAGAGCACAAGCGCTTTGACTACAAACAATTTATTCCGTCAAGGTGACCCTAAGACTCAAATTATTCAAAGATAGTTGACTGCCGCTTCTTTCGCTCACTGGTGAGAGAGAGGGTCAGGGAACAAACCGTTGTTCAGGACATCTTAATCAAAATAAAAAAGAAATGGGCAGGGCGTGTTTAGCGCATTGGCAAGATAACGACTGTTCATTAAAAGTAAAAGACTGAATTCCTAGCAAAAGAAAGCACTGGACTAAGTTGATTCGTGAAACATGGGAGTCACCTTTACCTTGCGTAAACCTTACACAATCACGTTAATGACGATAACAGCATGATCACTGAAAAATACTCAATGACATTGAGATACTCAAATTAAGGATGATACCTAAAATATGAGAGATTAGATGTAAACAATACTGTGCATTTTACCTGTGATGGCTAGCGAATCCTTTCACATGTCCAAAACCATGGCAACCTGGTGTGGGACACTCAGTGTTAAAGGGCAGAGCTCCTGGAGGAAGAGGGGCCAGGGCGCCCGGCGGCTCGAGCGGGTGACCCGTGCGGGTGCACCAACCGGCCGGGTGCATGTCTGGGCTGTCGGCATCCAGAAAGAAGTCCCGTTCCGGCGGCCAACCGTCCAGATGGACCAGAAGTCCCCGCGGCCGCAATGCAGCCACACTTGCGACACGCACGAACCGCCTATCTCGGGGATCCACCACTTCGAATCGGTGCCCCACCTGGAATCCCTGAGGCCCTGCTCGTGGTCGCAGGGCTCGCACGGGTATACCCTGAGCCCGATGATCTGAGAGGTAGCGCTCCCATGAAAATGGGCCCTTCCAGCCTGTGCGTACGAGAACAGTACAAGTAAAAAAAATTGCACGAACTGTGCACATATATTTCTGCAAGTTAAATAAACAATTCACTCTTTATAGGGTGTACTCCGCGTGATATCTTGTTGTCAGAACAATCCCCCAAACATGTCATAAGGACAAAGTGATCTATTGGTAGGCTGCAAGCCCTATAAATAATATTTCTAGCTACATCAGTGAACCACGCTTATTTAAAATTATTTGCTCCAGGTCGTTGGTATTAAAAATAATAATTTTAATTGAGACAGGCTTCTGTAGAGACATCGAAATAGTACAGTACTAAAGGGTAGATGCAAGTCGAAAAACTAAAGTTTTTTCCAAACTACATATTTTTTGTTCTCATTTGCTTTGACAAGTATAGTTTATTTACTTTTATTAAAGAAAGTTAAAGATTGTCATTAAAGTCAAAGTAGGTTAAAATCACTTTTAAAGAGCACAAGGTGGCTACTGAAAACTAAAAGAAGCCTATTGTCTAGAGTACCGTATTTACTCGCATAATCCTCGCACTTTTGTTTGCTGGAAAACCAATGAAAAGTTGGGGGTGCGAGAATTACGAAGGGAAAACTTTCTACGAAAACGTACAGAGCGAAAAAGAAAACGAAGTGGCCGAAAATCGGGATTCTCACACCAGCAACTTACAGCAACCTTTAGGAAGTACTAATTAAAACTTACTTCAACAATAAAAGCAGAGGTTCAACACAAGGCAAAATTTATTTGAGACACAAAAAGTTCAAGCAAATAGTCGAGAATTAGAATACCATACGCAAAGCTTGTCGGCGTTGCGGGCGTAATGGTAGCGTTCGTCGCTCTACAGGAGCCCTCAAAAGGTAAGCGTGGGACGTCAGTATTGGACTGATGACTATTAAACAGAATTGTCCGCAGTTTTCTTCTTAAGAAATGAAGTTTACCATCAATCCCAGTTTTAGGCACACGGCAGGCCCAACACGTCTGTGTGGCTTTCAGCAGCCATCACCAGTAGCGAACACAAAACTCGTAGGCTCCGAAGGGCCTACTGGCGGCCCTGTTGCCATTCTTTAGTGCATGATCTATCACTTGCAACTTGAAAGCAGCCGTACAGCTTCAGTATCGCCTCATAACTTGACAAGGTTACCGACGCAACATACAAAACACGCCGTAACGCACACTGGCCACTTCGGCTTGGCTTGAATTGGATTGAATCTCCGTGCAATGTACGCTTGATGCTTAAGAGATGGCGCCAGATGACGTGCGGTATCATCATCAGTGGCTGGAAAGAGCAGACGACATTATTGCAGCAGTTTTCGGGAATGCGATAATTACTCGAGGAAAAAAAGAAATCGTATCTTTGTTAGGCGATGTGGGGGGTGCGAGAATTATGCGAGTGCGAGGATTACGCGAGTAAATACGGTACCCAGAAAATTGTCACCTCGCTACTTGCCATCAAATTTCACATGAGAAATCACTAAAGCCACATGCTCAAAAAACCCATGATTTCCAAGATCTGATGATAAAGAAAATCCTGTTAAAATAAAAAAACATATTTTTCTGCATAGATGAGCTTCCACTTATGCCTTCAAAAATGTATTTTTCTCAAGATCCATTTTTGGGCAACTTCATGAGTTTGGAAACCTATGTATTTGGCATTTCTGAAAGCACAATCGCGATGAAAATTTGCCTACATATCCCTTAACATGTGAAGGGTGCAACTATCTTTTTTAAAACTTGATATAACCTGCAAATTATTACAAACCTAAAGTAAACAATCGGTATGGGCTGACGATTCCAACAATTGTCACATTACTACAATTTTTCTTGTCCATTAAAATGCCTTATACTTACTTTCTTCATAATTATTTGTGTTCTACAGTTACCCGTAATACAGAGAAATATCAGCCATTAATGACTGAAAGCCACAAATGTTCAGTGGCATAAAAAGTTTGTCCAAAACGAAAGTGTCATGGCATAAAACTAAAACTGTGCAACTTACTATAAAACTAATTACATATTTGAAATCAGCATATAAGCCTTTATACGCAGCAAACATTTCATTGCCCTGGGCTACAAAATAATGCAACCATTTTATTTAATGGCTTCTCTTTTTTACAGTACTGCCTTCTGCCCAGACTTTGAAATGGTACAGTACCAACAGCACAGCGCAGTGCTGTGACTGCCAGCATAATTATGCGCCAATTTGCCAATCGGTTCTATGACAGCTTCAGCTAGCCACAAAGCCAGGCATGCTCACCGGTAGTGGGTGCATTGAGTGTCTCTCCATGCTCACGACTCCAGTTGGGAGGCCGAAGAAGCGGAGAGCCAGCATCGGTCCAGAAAGCGCCGCTCTTGTCGCGTCCATCGGGTGTGACAAGAAACCGGCCACTGTCGGTGATGTCGGTGAGGGTGGCCACACAGGCCACTCCAGTGTTCGGATCAGCTGCCTCCAGCTTCATGCCCATTCGCAACGGGGCACCCGGCTGAGTGGAGCTACGGTTTGCAAACACTTGCCTCGGTGCTGCTTGGGACCGCGATGCACGCAGGTAGTTGGCCCAGTTGAATTGCTCTGCAGTGTAGCCTGAACAGAAAAGACGAAACCTCTCAATGAAGATAGAATGAAATTTCATTCAACCTTTATTAAAAAATGAAAATGAATGAATGAATGTTCTTTGTTGCACACATATCTTAATCGAAATACGCAAAAACCGATGGTCCCACGGCCAAAGGCTAGTGCAGGTCCCATTTGAAGTAGAACACTACAGAAACTGTAATAGTTATGATTCATGTAAACAGAAGCGAACAAATTCAAGTTTGATATAATCGTACAAGAAATAATGTTTACCTGCTAACAACAGTCACTTAAATTATAAAGAACAAAGGAAAAAAAAAGGGAATGTACATAACTTATAGTAAACACATAAATTTGATTAGGAGCGTACAAAACTACAGAATGAAACTTGTATTTTCAAGTAACAATAATAGTTCCCTTACGCTGTGAAATTCCACGACTTGCAACTGTGAATCTTATAAACCCATAACAAAGCACAGAAAAAGAAAAGGTGAAGGCGGCTTGGCACTCCAAGCATGAAGAAATACTAGTAGAGCTGGGCTTTTTCCTTGTTCCTATTTGTTTTGTGTCTGTTTCTTCATATTTAGTTCTTGCTCTTTATCTTCGTCCCTTCCTTTCATCTGTTTTCCTGACTTTCTCTTTTTTTCAACCTCTTTCTCTCACTCTGGCCTTCTTTCTTGTTGTTTCATTTTTATGCACGTTTCTATCTTTGTTCCAGCCATCTTCCTATTTCTCTTTCTACCTCTTCTCCCTCTTTTTAATACTCATTCTCTCCCCCATCCAAGTTATTGCATTTCACGCTGGACAAATCAGCACAGTGGAAGAGCACTCCAGGTGCACACGTTCGGACAGCGAAGCAGAAGATCGAAAAGGGGATCAAGAGAGGCCGCCCTGGCCGAGTTATTGCACTGCACCCGATAGGCGCATCTGTGCCCGGTGCTAGGTGATGCGAGATGCCTTATTAGGTAGAGAAAGTAGATGATGATGATAGTTATTGTGTTAACACCTCGTAGCATGCTTCGATCTCAAAGAGCTCTGCTGTTAAAACAATGTCACAATTTTGTAAAGTGCTCTTAATAACATGCATAAATTAGACAAAAATGATCTGTTAGTAAATGAGCCGAGAACTGGGAAAGTTGGTACTGATTCGTCATTGACTGCACGACACTGTACAAGGACGAAAGGGAGACCAAAGCAACACTAGTGCAATGACGTGCTGCTGCAGTTTCGATCTCTTCTTCAACCTCATCTAATATTCTACAGTGAATGATCTATCAGCACACACATTATTACAGTGAACCAATAATTAGTAAGTAGAAGTTATGTGAAACAATTATAAACATCACAAGAGATCTAAATCTGCTCTAAATTTAGCATACATAAGATTTTTCGAGCTTAGATACCGTAATGACTGAACATTGTAGAACTATGATATCTCTCTTTGGCGAGCAGTTACGAACTTGTGAAGTTCCTGCTTTTGTTTTTCAAACGTTATTCTTGTAAAGAAAGTTTGGTTCCTGAGCAAATGTATCGCTTTCTAGAGCGACTGCAATTGAACTTTCTTTTTATACAAGCAACAAATGTTATTCAATCTGCTCACGCAGCTATCTCATAAAAGCATTCTGCACCTTATATGTACAGTCAAACTTTTTGCAATTTTGAACAGCGGAAATGTTCTCTTTAAAATTTCACATAACCCTATATTACACACATAGATTACTCCCATTCACCTCCAGATTAGATGTATCAACCTCATGACGCACCCCTATAATTGCACCTCTCCTGAATGTCCCGTGATCACTTGCGTCACTGGAAATATTGATGTTGACAAAACAGCACATTTAGGGAAGGTGTTGTCAAACAGGGCATTGAATCTGCAAGACAGCAGAAGCAGGTGCAACTGTCAGCACTCAGCGTTTGTTAGTGTTATGACACAGTACTTTGTTTCACCATACCAAGATGGACGCACCACCCTGTACCAAGTGTGGAGTGAGATGGCGTTACCAAAGGATACAAGGCAGATCCGTGCCACTTCGTGTACTTCTGGTGATGCAATGGTTCATGCGTCCAGCCCCCAGCTTTGAAGATAGAGATGAGTTGGAAGTCCCTGGTCAAGTTTCATGAAAAAAAAAAAACTTGCTAATTTTGTTTGTGACCTGCTCATGTATATTTTCGCTGATTTCATCTCCGTTAGAGAAAATTACTTGAGTGAGAAGGTCTTGGTTGTCCCTGCAATTATACACCTCCCTTGTGAAAAACTGTCAAGAAATCCAAACACCTTTTGTCTACTGCTTACTCTAACATAAGTTACGCCTACTATCAATACTCACCTTGCGGGTCGTGGTTTTCAAATTAATCAATAACACCACGACACACCTAGGCTGCACAACTTGGCAAATCGTCGATATAGCAGCCAGTCCCAACAAAAGCAGTACCCAGAGAACTTACCCTTGGGTGGGTGCAGCTTCCTATGGGTCCGCTCGCACCAGCCTGCCGGGTACATGTCGGGGCAGTCGGCATTCACCCAGAAGTCGTACACATCGGCATAGCCATCCAGGTGAAGCCGTAGCCGGTAGCCAACCACCTGTGCCACTGTCACCACACAGAACATGCTCGGATGTGCAGGGTCCACGGCCTCCAACTTCATGCCCACTCGGAAACCATTAACCACGGTGGGAGCCACTTGGTGCTGCAGATATTCAATTTAGCCCCCGCCAACATTGTGAATGACATTGTAATTCCTTGAGTCAAAGCTAAAAATTCTTCACTCAAAAAAGAAAATGTTACATCACAAAATAATATACAGAAGGAGGTCCAAAAGGGGTCCTGTACTAAATAGACAAATAAAACATCAATTACTAGCGACTTGCTAACAGGGAAAGTTAAAAAAAAAAGCAATAACACTTGACAGCAAATGAAATAAAACATGATGGCAAAATACTCTGCCTTACATGTTGTAAGAATTCGAACTATCAAGACAAGTAGGTTGACACAAATGAAAAAGCAGCAAATCAGTCCTAACACTGACTTGAAGTAACGCAAAAAACATAGAGCATATAAACGGAGTACTGACTATACTGAAAATCTGCGATGCACATAAATAATAATGAATCAAAACAAAGTGATACACCACAAAACGGCAAAATAACTAAAGCTTCGAACACATAAAAACGAGTGAAATATGTTAACATATTGAACTAACATCAATGACAGCAAGATAGAGCAAATAGTACAATATAAATTACATTAATTACATGTAAACTAAATAGAAAAACAACTGCTTTTTAAAACATCCCAAACAACTAAGTGCTTAATGGCTTTTTAAATACTATTCCAGAAGGACATAGCTCTAAACCCAGAGGTGAATCTACCATAATTGATTCTAATTTTTGGTCATAGGAAGTTATTATTTGATGCAAATCGGGTTTTAGTTGATTATTGAGTTGTCCTTCGTCAAAAATTATTGAGGGAATGTTTGGGTGAAGGAAATTGTAGGTAAGGATTGCCATGTCAAAATTAAAAGTTTGTGAATGGTTAGAATTCCAAGCTCCTGTAAAAGAGCAGAGGAACTGCACCGTGGTGACTGAAATGTAATAATGCGTATGGCCTGGTCTTGCAAATATATTGTAAAGGAGATATATGAGTGCTATATGTGTTACCCCAGGATGCGATGCAGAAGGTGAAGTGAATGTGAATGAAGGCATAATACACAGGGAGCTTTTATTAGGATCCTGATGCCGTAAGCAGATTTTTGCATGAGGTGTGAGACATGGGAAATGTACTTTAAGCTTAAATCGATGATTACTCCCAAAAAGCAACAATGATTGGATGTCTTGATGAGGTGATTACTGACTGCTATTGAGGAAGATTCGAGTATCTTCTTTTGAGTAGGGTGAAAAAACATAAACACCATTTTACTGGGGTCAACTTTCAATATTTTGACAATACCCGCGAATTACCGTATTTACTCGCATAATCGGCGCACTCGCATAATAGGCGCACCCCGAACTTGGCCGTGATCAGAAACGATTCTACCCCCCAGCGGTACAGTTGGAACGCGGTCCCCGTACCCTGAAGAAAAAAAGAAGGCAAATCGACGAGCAAATAAAAAAAATTCGAAGTGCAACGACCTAACCAACGTGTTTGTCGAAATAAAACTTGAAAAAAAAAAGCGTCCATGAGCGAAAAAAAAAAACGGCTGTTCCATCAATTACTGATACCCCCCAAATCGCTGCGCTTTTTGGAGGTCACGTGCACAACGCCGGGGGCTCGATCGCCATCACCACCATCAGAAAAAAAGAAAGAAACGCCATTTTGCAAGCGGTGTGCGTATGTTGTGGTCGTGTATTGAACTTTGGTTCCACCATGGGGAAGTACGCGAGCTACACAGCTGGGTTTAAACTGAAGGCAGTGCAGTAAGCACTGGAGCACGGCAACCGGGCTGCAAGCAGGCATTTCGGCGTTGGAGAAACCAGTATTCGGCGCTGGAGGGACCAAGAAGAAAAACTTAAGGCGACGAAGAAGACACGACGGACTTTCCGCGGTGCCAAGACCGGCAGGTATCCGAACGTCGAAGAGCAACTGGTCCGGCGTATACGGGAGCTACGACAAGACGGCTGTGCTGTGTCGTTGGATATTGTGCAGACTGAGGCGCGCAGAATAGCCCGAGCGCAGGGCATCGAAGCAAAAGAGTTCAAAGCCAGCTCCGGATGGACAACTCGTTTCATGCGGCGCCATGGCCTCGCACTGCGAAGGCGGACCACCTTGTGCCAGCGCTTGCCCGCAGCATATGAGGACAAAGTGGTGATCTTCCACAGTTTTGTTATAAAGCTCCGACAGCAGAAAGACTTCATTTTGTCCCTTGTTCATTAAAAGGTTCATTAAAAGGCTTGTTCATTAAAAGGTACGTAGGTATGTTTGTTTTATGCTGAATTAATTGGTAAACGATAAAGTCGCCTTTTACTTGACAAGTGTGCAGATTTAAAGCGCGAGAACCGAGTTGAAAAAATTTTCGAAAATTTTATTTTGCATAATTGGCGCACCCCTAACTTCGAGCCGGATTTTCTGAAAAAAAAAGTGCGCCTATTATGCGAGTAAATACGGTATATTTTCCTGATCTCCATTTAGCTTAGAAGAGAATTGATTGATGTAGAAGAAGTTAGAATAGTAGTATTGTCTGCATAAAGGTAAGGTAGACAATGTGACAGGTGGGACGTAAGATCATTAATGCAAATAGTGAAGAGTAATTGGCCTAGTACAGACTGATGAGGAACTTCTTTGTCAATCAATTTGAAGTTAGAAAGGTAATTAGAAATATTAATAGCCTGTTCTCTGTTAACTAAGTAACTGCAAATGAAGGACATAGCATGTCCTACTAGACCAACCACATTTAATTTAGTAATTAAGATAGTACAAAGAATAGAGCTGAATGCTTTTATGAGGTCTATAAATACAGCTATTGCATAGTTACCTGCATCAATGCAGTGTTCAATTTTATCAGTGAATGAAAGAAGCGCAAGATTTGTAGAGTAGCCTGCACGAAAGCCAAACTGCATGGCACAAAGAATGTTCAATTTTGTTAATACTTTGTTAAGCATTTTTCAAAACACTTCTTTATAACTTTGCTGAGCATAAACAATATTGCAATAAGCTGATAGTTAGAAATCAAACCTCTGTCACCTTTTTAAAAATACAGGAACTATTTTGGCTCTTTTTAATTCCGAAAAAAATATACATTTTACAACACATGGTTGATTACATGCTAAAAAGAGTGCAATATTGACAGCATATCTTGAATGGATTGGCTGAATGGCATCAAGACCCGCACTTGATCACTTTATTTGCTTCATGACATCATGAACCTCTTCTGGAATGGTCGAGTATAAAAAATGACTGTGGTTGCTGCTCAAGCGTCACTTCAGAGCTGTCGGAAAGGGATTTATTATCAACTGTAAAGTAGCTATTCAATTAATTTGCTACAATTACCAATGTCGCGTGGGTAATTATGATCATGATCAGGGTTGACTCGGATTAGACTTAATATGGATCAGTCACTGCTACACGCTCACTTTTAATTGCAATCAGGCCTGATCGGAATCGAGACAATTGTGACCTGCGCATCACAATCTGGCTCTGCGATCACAATTTGGGTGACGTCAGCAGAAACCTCAATCCTGATTAACCTGCACTGCACTATGCAACAGCAATGAATTAGTTATTGTGATTAAGAAATACAATCTGGATCAGCCCTCGTCACAATCAAAAGTGCCCACCTGACACCAGTTTTACATTAACAATGCCAAGCTCTCAACTTCATTGAGGACTCGGTGTTGATGGCCCTTGACCAGTTTTCAGCATGTTGAAAAAGCAAGCATGATGTGTAGATCAGTTGGTGGCAAACATGTTTGCTAAGTTGAACAATATTTCTGTAACACTTATCCCAGATTGCACTTTGTGAGTTCCAATTAGTAATCAATATTCACAATCGAGCCTGGTGATGATAGTATGCTTGTGAAGAGCCTGAATACCATCTTCAACCCCTTGATTATTCACAATAATTGAACCCAAAACACATACTTTTATGTCATGCAGTGGCACAAGGTGTGGAATGCATGAGTCATTGTTTAAAACATGCCATCCTGATGGAAATGCAGAATTGTCTTTCTCTGCAACAACTGTACCAATTTTAATTTGCTTTGTTGCAAGCAAAAGCTAATATCTAGCAACTAAAGTAAGCATGTTTCCTTATCTAGATCATAAAGATATTTAAAAATTGATGAGAATAATATTTGCAAAGTGACAGTATGAAGTTTACGATATTGTAACTTGGCAACGAAAAACTATACCAAACACCACTTTACACATCTGAACTAAAAAAGAATTTACATATCATAAGTTCTGCTTTAAAGACCACTACTACTTTGGGAGTAGGTTTTTTTACATCTTGTAAACATCGCAGTAGCATCATAAACTAATGTGGACCGTTGGCTTTGTTGGTAGTTCATCGTAACAGCTAATAACATTGCGTATCCTGAAGAAAACTAAATGAGCACTGCCGTGTGTGTTTTTCTGTGTTTCTCATTTGGCCCCACTTTGAAATCGCAACACCATTGTTATTTATGAGGCATCGTGAAAGCTGCAAATTTGTATAGCACTTTAAATATGTTTCACTTTAGACTTTTTTTGGAGCCACTCAGACAGCTGTTTAATCTTCCACCCAACTTCAGGCTGAACATTCTATTGTTAAAACTTCAGCTGACTCCCCCAACATCATTTTTCTATGTACCTCTTTCGTTGTTACGTTAGCTCGTTCACCTATCCCTAGCATTTGCTACGCATCTTTCCAATCCTGCTGAATTTAAGTACACTTGAACCTCGCTAGAACAAAGTCACACCTGCCATGAAAACAATTTGTTATATCTAAAAACTCCTTATAAACATATATTTGTAGCACTGTATCTATGACAAAGCTACTTTTCAGTCATTTCGTTATAAGGGACAATTCGTTATGTCCGGGATCTTTATATCAAGGTTGGAGTGTATATTGCATGCAGTGGCAAATAGTCACTTGCCTCACGAAAAAGCCTCGATGGCGCTGCCTGTGCGCCAAGGCGCTCAAGGTACTCGTTCCACGAAAATGGCTCCCTCTGAGGCACCGGGGGACTTTGCCGGCTGTCACGGGGCTCCTGTGAAAATGAGAGCTCAGTTCAGAACCAACACTACTGAACAGTCTGGTTTCTACAGGAGTGACCAGAATACAAATCAAAGGGGAAGGTTCTGACGATTCAGAAAACATAAAGTTATGCAATGTAAAAGACTATGTCTACTTAGGGCAGGTAATAACCGCAGAGCCGAACCACGAGATTGAAGTAACTAGAAGAATAAGAATGGGGTGGAGCACATTCGGCAAGCACTCTCAAATTATGACAGGTAGATTGCCACTATCCCTCAAGAGGAAGGTATATAACAGCTGTATCTTGCCGGTACTTAGCTACGGAGCAGAAACCTGGAGACTTACAAAGAGGGTTCAGCTTAAATTGAGGACAACACAGCGAGCAATGGAAAGAAAAATGGTAGGTGTAACCTTAAGAGACAAGAAGAGAGCAGAGTGGATTAGGGAACAAACAGGGGTTAAGGATATCATAGCTGAAATCAAGAAGAAGAAATGGACATGGGCAGGGCATGTAGCGCGTAGACAGGATAACCGCTGGGCATTAAGGGTAACTGACTGGATTCCCAGAGAAGGGAAGCGGGTTAGGGGGAGACAGAAAGTTAGGTGGGCAGATGAGATTAAGAAGTTTGCGGGTATAAATTGGCAGCAGCAAGCACAGGACCGGGTTAACTGGCGGAACATGGGAGAGGCCTTTGTCCTGCAGTGGACGTAGTCAGGCTGATGATGATAATGATGATGATGCAAATGAGTTCTGGGGATAAGTACTTTGGTTTGGGCAAGCTAGTTCATAGTACTCATTTTGAAAAGGGTGCTGTCCTTTTCAAAATGAATTCTGGGGAGACCCACGAGACGACGCAAGGATTAAGAGGAAAAATGTACAACAACCCGTTTGTGGCAAGAAGCCACAAGTAATCCCGTAAGAATTTCTCAGAAAGAAAAGCCTTTTAGCTGCCAAAATATTCGCCTTGATCTGAGGAATCGAAGCCTGGACCAATGCCTTTCTGGGGTGCTTGCTCTAACCAGGAAGCCAGTAATTGGCAGCGCAAGGGCAAATTCATCGAGAACTTGAAGCACATGGACACAAGTAATGCAAATGAGATCTGCGGAAACCTGCAAGGTGGCAAAAGGGTTAAGAAAGAGAAAATGGACAACCACCCTTTTGTGACACAAAAGTAATGTTTGCTGAAAACTAACCATGCACAAGGAAAGAATAGCTATGAGTTTATTAGGTAAACTGTATTAAAATTACAAAATTAACTAGCCAAAATGATGGCTGCATGAAGACCATCTTCACATTAGCAGATGTGTGTACATAAGTGAATGTATACGCACTGATGCAGTCAAAGGTTCCATTTATCACATTAGACGAGGCATCACCACCCATAGAATCAAGCATCCAAGAGAAAGTTTAAACCACGGAGAAGGATGTACTTGAGGATGAGAATCTGTTAGGCCATTACAGCTGATGCGGGCAGTGCGATAAAGTTTTGGCCCGATGACGAGAAAGATAACGCAGGTTTAATCACAAAACAGTGCTTACAACATGCTCTTCTAAGGATACAACATGCCAAAATTGTGATATTGTCCTACGTATTGCAATTTTTCCAAGATTTGATCGGGTAATGTCATTAAACAGAAGTGACGAACACTTTAGTAGATGTTATTGATTGAATTAATACAGTTAAACCACTTTATAAGAGGCATGCTCCGGGCAGTAGTTCTTGTATTTTATGTGAAATGTCTCTTATAAACAGAGTACCTTGTACACATTTTCTAACCAACTTGTATTTTACTGCAGGCACACTGGTGTCTATTATACCCATTTGTCTCTTATATGAATATATCTTATAAAGGGGTTCAACTGTATGTTCTAATTATTAATCAAAACATATTGCCCTATATACAAGCGTTTGAAACAATCAGGTGCAATTCCAGGGCAGACAACATTTGCCAATGAGTTGCCACTGAATAGATATGAAACGGAGAGCCTCCGCACACAGCAGACCACTCACATGAGAGAGGACATGTGAGAAACAAGCAAGGCACAGCGACTTCATTTGTATGTACCTGCGAACTCTGTCTTGCCTCTGGAATATTCCTTGCTTTGTGACCTTAATTTATGCTGTTTAAATGCTTATTAATAAACAGCTAATCACTAACAACTTCTCCTTGAGGCATTGACACCAGTGTTTAATTTCCCTCGTTCAGCCTGAGAGAAGAAAATGACAAGCTTTGCACCAGCATGCCAGCAAGCGCACGAGCTCATTTGAAGAAAACGAGGAGCCCTTTTTTATGTTTTGAGCTCATTCGGATGCTAATAAACATGTCTGTTCGTGTCGACTGTTCAGTTGGCCACATACTTTATAACTAGTGTAGCCGCACTGAGAGACTGACCTCATCATCCGAGTCTTCTCCACTGGGACTAGCCTTGCGTTTCCTCTGCTTGAGGTGCTCCTCTTTCCTCTTTATCCGCTCCCTTAAAGAAAAAAAAGAGATATAATGTTCATGCACCTGCATACATTACTGTGGAAACTCGAGCAAGCACCCCTCCATTCTTCAAGATATTTCAAATAAGCAGCCCTTTCTCCATTTCCACCATTTTCACTGTTTAATTCTCTGTTGTTATTCACCCCACAAGGGCAAATGAAAACAATGAATGCATGCTTGTTCAATGAAACACTTAACTAGAAGCCCAGTTGTGCGGTTCTTATTCTTAAAGGCACACTAAAGAGGAACAATGACTAAGTTTAGATTGACAAACTGCACTCTGAGAACTGTAATACTATATGTGCCACTATCATAATCTTATTATTAACGAAGAAAATCAAGGTTTAAGTGTCACTTTTAATTTTCTTGCCAAAATTTCTCCACGTGATGTAAGCAATTTCAAAATTTAACTTCGGTATTTTCTTGGCATTAGTTGAATTGAATTTTCTGAAACTTCGTATGCTAACTCTACAGAACCCATAGATTACAATGTACTTCATTTTTATCTACTCGAAGCTATGTAGGACCCCGTAGACGCCTTCGAAATTTCTTACGTCATGGTGTTTTTTGTGGGAATTTCAAAGTGGTGTCGCCAAACGCATTTTCTTTTCGCGTGTTTTCTCTTTTACTAAGCGTTGTGTCACAGTAAAAGTAGTGTTTTCAAAATTGTGAAATCATGTTTTACTAAACGCAAAATACTTGTCCTTTAACGAGTGCACACGGCAGAGTTTCTGCGAGTCTGATTATTTTCTTTGTGTGTTGGTCACATATGTATATCTAGTGGGAACAATAGCTCGGTAGACTCACCGACTGGCAAAGTTTACATAGCAGAGCTGGCTGCAGAAGAGACCATCACGAACAAACTCGCTTCGAAGACCATGGCACCCACAAAATTGGCAGCAGATGATCACCTCAGGCAGCGCCTTCCTCATCGGCGCTGAAGCAGGAGTCACGGCAGTGGTTGCAACTACTCCTGGCTTAGATGCCTCATCTGTGTTTCGAGCTATACCTATAGAGAGAAAAGAAAAAAAGTCACTGACGATTACGATACTGCTTCATGCAAATTCTGAGCACAGCTTGCCCTTAGGGCATTGTGTTTGAAGTTCTCACTTTCTGAAAGGTATTGACTACGCCACCACACAAATCGTAATTTTTGTGAAGTCAGATTATTCATTCTTCTGCGCATAAGTGAGCTACCCGCTACACATCTGTAAACTATTATGTGCACCATGTTGATGCTGCATGTGGCTGATGACGAAGAATTTTAGTTGAGTACTTTGCAGTGTGTGGGAAGCATTAAACCACATGCCCGTCGCACAATTAGCATTGTGTGCTGGTGCCACGCTATATTACGTAGGGTTAATGCCATTCCTTGCCTAACATGACGCATGTAGAGGGTCTTGCAAATGAGTTTTGAGCCCCACTGTGGCTCTGTGGTAAAACCCTTGACTGCCTCGCCGAGGGCTTGGGTGTTCACATACCAATAGATCCTGCGTATTTCATTTTTTCATGTCTATCGGTTATGACAGTGACACTGCTCAAAGCGTGAATGGCGCCTAAGAGCTGCATTCTAATATGTGTCAGATTAGTCTTGTAGCCACACTGTACCTTTCCTACGCAGTAACCTTTCTGTAACAAACCTCATTACCTTTTTCATGCCAATGAAATGATGGAAAATTTTGTGTGAGCTGTATTGGTTGGTATCAATCTGACGAAGGTATTGGTAATCGACGAGCTGGTCCACCAACTATCCCAGGAAATTCTCACTCTTCTCCTGTAGGCATGCATGAGCCCACATATGCATGCATGCATGCACACAAACACACTCTGAGTTAACATGGGTCAAGCTAATTAAACAATTGCCACAAAGCACAAAGATACGATCAATTGCATTTTGTTAATGGCAGCCTCACGCATACTTTTGTGTCAATGCGTAGTAGTGAACACTAATTGTTTAAATACTACATGCATAACACAGAAAAAGATATAAGCCTCTAATTCTGCATCACATTTAAAACAGCATGCATAAATATTTATGTCTCACTGCATATTCATGGGCAAACAGTGAAATTTTATCTAACATTGAATAGTGGGAAATAGTAGCCAAAATTACTGAATATAAAATACTAAAGCATGCACACACTAGTAGTGCTGATCATTGAAGGAAGAGCGACTTTACATTATAGTGTAGCAGCAGTGTGGACTTCCCCTGATCAGATCGTTTGACTGCATAGCAGCCTCACACTGCAGTGAAACCACCCCCAATCGTAGCGGTTATGGGGGGTAAAATAATACTACTATTAGTTCAAAAGCCAAATCAAACTATTCAACTAGGTATTTAATTCTAATACAAAACTTGAATGTTCACCCACACCTACGAGTTGCTTTTTCGGGTTCCTAATTGGTGGTACAGAAGATGAAAAAAGATGCAAAGCACTTACTCACCACGCATTTTTTTTTTTTTTTTTCACAAATTTGAATCTCACTTGGCTAATATAGTGGATATGATAATGAGCAGCATAATCGGTACTGACCTTTGTGATTAAGAGGTTCCTGTTGCTGGAGAGAATATTGGGGTACCACAAATGCCTTCAAGGGGCTGTCTTGTGGATCAAGGGGCTTGCTTTCGGAGGCCACTTCATCTGTGGTCACCACCTCCAGGGTGCCAAACTCAGTCAGACGAAACTGGACACCAGAAGAACCATACACAAGGACGAGACGTCACTCACTTGAAACCCGTTTCATTTCTACAAGTCATCATTAGTAGGATGCCCATTTGAAATATGCAGGTCTGATTCTGGCAGCAGAAGCCGCATTTCTGTGGAAACGAATGCTAGAGGAATTATTTTACGAAAGTGGTGCAACAAAGAAGACGAAAAGACTTTTCAACCCCATGAACACAAGCGCCAACTCACAGCTGAAGTTTTATTCAAAACTGCAGAACAAATACACTTGCGTAGATACACACAGAACAAGCAAAAGTACCAAGAAAGCAGCAAAAAAAAAAGGTTATCTTCAAGCCCAAGATTTTTTATCCGGCAACCTGACTGAAGGAAAGTTGATACATGAATGCTCTTTTATTTTGAATATGCCATGCATTGATTACCTCTCGAGTTGTCTTGTCATAATGTTTTGAAATAGTAATGGCTGTTAGGTTGAACTGGGTCAAAATTTTTAAAAATTCATGCATCAGCTTTCCTTCGATTGCATTGCAGGGTAAAGAAATCTTGTACATTAATGAATAACATGTCTGTGCTAGTGTGTAGCCATGAGAGTGTATGTATTCGTTCAGCGACTATGAATAAAGCTTAAGTTGTGAGTCGGAACTAGCGTTCGTGTGCTTAAAAAGTATATTCATCTTTATTGTTCTGCTGTTTTCTTAAACAATAGATCCATACCGACTCGCCCAACAATCAGTCCTACTGAGGCCTGCTTATTGTGTGATTTCCATGCATGTTAAAAGAAATTAGGTGGTAGAAACTACCAGGAGCTTTCCACTACAATGACATTAGTACAGTCAATCAGACCCCTCTTCAACAAGCCTTGTGTGCAAGGCATGCATATTGCCAGCAACAGCTACAACTGCAAAAGCCTCAAATGCTATAGACACACGATTTGCAAGCAAACGCACTTGATAGAAAGTTCAGTGGACTATATCGATTCAAAGGTGAACATTTGGCAGAGGTCTGCCTGGTTGGGATAGAAACTGGATGAATAAAAAACTACGACCAAAAAATTTTTGTAGGAAAAGTAGACGTCTCGAAGTTGGACTGGCCTCTTTTTAAAAATTGAAAGGGCCCAAGATGTGCTGCGCTTATATACGGTTGCTTGCCGTGTGTGAGAGGCTTGCCGTGACTCGTCACAAGCCCAGGCAGTAGAGCAAGGACAATGTCGCCGTGGAACGGTTGATGCCTGCCGCTGTCTGCTGAATGTGCCAGGATTCAAGGAGGTGCAGCCGGCGAGGGTTCCCTCCTTTTTCCAGAATCACGCGTCAACGGCGTGGATGTGGTGGTGAAACCGCTGGAGAACACTGCTGGCGGTTTTATCACCACATCCGTCTCGACAATGCGCACTGCCGTAAAGGCATGTTTTTACATTACTGCTTGCATACTACTGTGAAGGCATGTTTTTTACACTACTGTAAGAACTACTGTTAAGTGCTTTTAAGCTAACTTGTACACTGAAATTTGCATGAAAAATCTAATAAATTAATTAAATATACTGATTTGTCTTATAGTATATAAAATTACCCTTTTTTAAATTTTTTTAGAGCGTGATATATGCGGGTTCTTCTGTAATTGGTACACTGCACAATCACAAAGGCTCTGTAAGCTATTTCGGTGGTGGAATGTAGTATATGACCTCTGTCTCTCATTATACTGACTCAGCCATTAACTGATTATTCAGTTGCTTGTAGCACAACAATGTGAATGCTGGGCACTGACCTTGAGGCTGCTACCGGGGAGTGTGGCGATGCCATCGTTCCATTCCATGGCCTGAATGGGATCAAACTCTGGTTCCTGTGCCGACCCTTCAGCCACCGTTGCAGCCACTGGTGTCGCAATAGGCGTAGATGGTGCAGCCGGCACAGAAGGGGTAAGGGGTATAGTCGACACGATTATTGGTGCTGAGGCGGTAATGGAAGCAGGCATGGTTGTCACAGCTGCCGGAACAGATGCCATGGCCGTTACAGGAGCTGCCGCCGGGGCTGGCACTGTGGCCAGCACTGTCGCTGCTATGGATGTTGGTGCTGACGTCGGCACAGAAGATGCTAAGGAGGCTTGTACAGAAGACGGTGCTGAAGTTGGCACAGATACCATTATTGGAGCTGGCCCTGATGCAGAAATGGAGGTTGGCATGGAAGTAGGCATGGAGGTTGACACGGACGACGGCATGGGCACTGGCATGGCAGCCGACACTGAAACCAGTGTGGAGGCTGACATGGTAACTGGAATCGAGCATGGCATCGAGCATGGCATCGAGCATGGCATTGAGCAGGGCATTGAGCTAGAAATTGAGCCAGGAATCGAGCCTTGAATAGAGCCATGGAGAGAACCCGAAATCGATCCCGGCACAGAGCCGTGCAAGGATGCTGGCACACTGTTTGCTACGCTCGTTGCCATCAGGGTAGGAGCTGCCATTGAAGCCGTCGCCGTCACCCCCGAAGGAGCTGGAAGCTGCGCCACAGTGACAGACGATGGCAGCACTACTGGAATAGGTGTCGCAACTGACGACACCGTGAGCAAGGGAGGCTGCCCGCTGGGTGTAGACGTGAGCACCCCGGCTAAGAGTGTGCCAAACGCCGCACCCTGTGTGCCTCCGGGAATCACTGCCAATCCCCCACCAGGCTTCCCCACGAGCACCGCCTGCGTGGCCGAGCTGACCGTGGGTGTAGATCCCAATGTCGGCCCAGAGCCATCCGCGTCCGGTGCCAGTGACAGTGGTGCCAGCTGTACACAGCCCTCCATCGCAGTGGCCCCTCCCTGCAATGTCTAATATAGACGATGTTTCACAGTGAGGATTAAAGTCCAGCTGATTTGAAAAAATATTAGGCGTGTACAGTGCTCACAGATTGCTAAAACTAAAGTCTCTAAGATACCCTTTGCTATCTGCCCTGCATTTTATGAATAGATACTTGATGCAGTACTAGTGACCATCCCACATCAGCGGCCTTAAAAGTAACAACATTCTATAGGTGAATGAGAAAAAGGGGATATGAAGGGCCCATCTTCTTTGTTACAGAATTAACAAGAACTAACACAGTCAAGTCAAGAATAGTATAGGGGACATTATGTGTAGTTACTAAACATTAAATAGATAAATAATAAATATTAAGTAATTATCATATAAATGGGAAGAAATTCCAGTGGATGAAAAAACAACTCCCAGATTTAAAATAGAAAGATATACCCCCTGATGTTTACAAGAGAATTATAGCCCAATTGGTAGAGCACTGGATGCATTATTTGCAGGTTGCAGATAGCACGCTGTCACTTTGTCTGCTTGGATTTCTTAGTTTTTATATCGTAAATACTCGGGATGTGCAACTATTCAAATTTTTAAATATTTTCCTAATAGTGGTTGCTATTCGATTTAATTTGCACCAAAACTTTACTATTCGAATTATTTTATCTTCCAACCAACTGGAAACTCATTTGAAAAATCAGCCAGTCTGAAAAAAAACAAACTCATGCATTTCTATTCCACTCAGGAGGTCAAATCACCACAGCTATGTCCAAAACAGCTTTAATGCCTCCCAGTACACTTATCAGGCATCTTAGCGCATGCCCAAGCTCTCATGAGTACATTCGATGCCTGCCGCAAAGCCCACTTAACAACGTAAATACGCACCTCATGATGAACACCACTGATACCGGCAATGTGTGGAATAAATTACGGCTCTCTCAGATGGAGCATTAGGAAACGATCACTGTGGCAGAAGAGCGGACCACTCCTCTGGCTATATTTCCGCCGTTATGCAGCGTTTGCTGCAGCATACCGCCGATTATTCCTAGTTGTGGGCCAACTAAGCTGACCCTGTCAATGCATGCCTGAGCGCTTGCTGCACCATACACACAGATTTGTCCTGAAAGTGTTCATAATACTCACTATGTTCTTAACCACACATGAGTGTGGAGATTGCGAGCTGCTTACGTTCGTGAAGGCAGCGTGCCTGTTCGGCGCACTTAGCCCTCCCGCACTAAGAGGCAGCATAAACAACAGCGCAGCGTGTCAGTAGCGCTAGGCTACATGCAATACTTTGCTGTTAGCTGAAGATGCTTAACAGAAGGGACACCAGCGATTAAGCCGCACTGGTACATTTGCAACCTGATGCCTCCATACATTTCTGATGTTTATCCGTAAAGACATCGCTGCACTGTGTCGTTACAATGACCCCTTTGTATTTTTTTTTATGCATCACTGCATCACATTCTAGCATTGTGACAAAGCTGGGTTTCAGGCTCTGCTACTGCTGCAAACGGATTGACTCATGAAAGCACTGGTTCTAACCTACGTGGCAAAAGTGGCAGCTTTGATTAATGCTGTTTCGGACCACCTATAAAAAAATTGGTTAAAGACTTTCAGCATCTGGAATTTCAGGCGCTTTTACACAATGACACCTAAAGGGCAAATTGGGAATAGGACAAGAAAGGAGCGTGCCCTTGTCCATCACATGAGTTGGGCCTCCACAAAAGTTGCACGAGAAGGTGAGGCTGAGAAACTATCATTTTTCCTTTCACGTCTAAAGTGTCGTCTGCACCACACTGGTTTCCCCAAATCATGTAAACCAATACAGTTCAGCCTCCGCATTGCCTCCTCCTTGATAAGACAACTAGAGAAAACCACCCCTCCAGCGCTTCACCAACTTAGCAGAAACAGTTTCATGGTGCTATCTTAGTGGTAATGCTATTACCCCCTGGTTGTTTCCACCTCATCGTGCATGTGCATCTTGCGGATTAGCCGCGGTTTGGTTTATTGATAGCCTAGTGATTTATGATGCTGTGCTCGTGCGAGTTAGGGTTAGGGTGGAGGAACCAGCAACGCTGCCGACCGTAGACAAGCTAGGCCGATGCACGGGAAGCAGTAGTGGGTCTCTTAGGGGTTGGTGGGCTGTGGCGAAAGACGTCTCCTGTGGTGGATCTATGAGGGATGACACAATGGGACATTTCCCATGGACCTCTCACGGTGAGTCGAACATCAACAATGCTGCGTTCACAGTACCTTCTGTTTGTTAGGTTGTCTGCTTGTGGGTTGTATTGGTCCCTTCAAGAAAAACCCTGTTAGGACGAATTCATGCTTAAGACGAACAACTCAGGACTGTTTGTTCGGTTTCCCATAAACTTAATGCCAAAAAAAACCTGCTTAATATGAACCGTGTAACATGCTTCTTCTGTTAAGACGAACACTCACAGCGACTGACGATGGGAATCCTGCACAATGAACATTAGAGTCTTGATGGGGGTGTTTAGGCAAACAGCCTGACGCAAAGACTCAAGGCAAGTCAAAAGCAAATTGCTACGAGGAGGGAGAAAGTGAGATAAGTAGAAAAAAAAAAAGTCAGTGCATAAAATTGGTATCTCCCTCCCCGCTAGCCTGTTGGTAAAGAAAAAGCCGGCTTTATCAGCAAAGAAAGCAACAAAAAGTGTTCATCCTCTTGTATTCTCCTTGCCTTCTTCAGTTCCCCAACAGGAGTACAGTGGAAAACGAAAAAACACATGAGCTTCACTAGAGCGAAAAATGCAAGCGAAGGAGGGGGGGAAGCCAAATGAAAGTGAAAACAGGAACAAAGATTGTGCATTACAATCACATGACCAGCACTAGCACTCCCACCAGAGCAGTCAGATGCATTTAGCACTCCCACCAGAGCAGTCAGATGCATTGTCATTGCCATCACACAATGGCACCTGAGCATATATGTGGTCAGTTTGTGTTGTTTTGCATAGGACCTGTGGGCATCGTATCTGTTCACAATGAAACTGGAGGCGGAAATGTTGTAGGCCCGCGTGCTCAGATTTGGGGGCACGTTAAAGAACCCCAGGTGGGCTAAATTTCCGGAGCCCTCCACTACGGCACCTCTCATAATCATACAGTGGTTTTGGGACGTTAAACCCCACATATCAATCAATCAATCAATCAATCTGTTCACAATGAAATGCAGCAAATTTTGATGTGCCACTTTCATTATGAAAGTGCACGACAAAGAAAGATCAATTTGCACACTAAATATAGCTGTGTCGTCTCTGTTTTGTGTGCCCAAGGCTTGTGATCATGAGTAGCATAAACGGAGATCTTCAGCTGCACCTTGTTCAAAAAAAGTTACCGCAAGCTGAAAATAAGAGAATATCCAAACCTCAAGGAAACTTTCCTAAGCAACTTGGCACATACTGGCTTTGTCAAGGTAATGGTATGCAATGAAGGCTTATTTAAAAGTGATAGCAAAGACAGTAAAACAGCCTCTCACAAGATGAACAGCCAGAAGAATAATTTTTCTATCCTTTGAATAAAAATTGAGCTTGTCTCTACTTTTTCATCATTTCCTAATTGCGAAAACAGGGTCGTGCTGCTACTACAGTTCTGTTGTTAAAATATGGTAGCAATTTATTCACGGGCATCTTTATTATGAACTCACGAAATAGAGTACTCATAAGATTAGTGTAAATACTCTACTTGAAAGCATAGTTTTATGAAGCTGAGCCAAATAAATGCTTTTTCTTGTTCCTTTCCAGCCCATTGTAAGTATACTTCATTTAGTGTTTTCAAGCAACATATTTGGGAGCACTTGGCATGTTAGCATTTGGTTTTGAGGGGCACTTCTGTTTAAGATGAACTCCTGATAAGACGAACAAATTATCATGGTCCCTTCGAGTTCGTCTTATGGGATTCTACTGTATTGTATAAGGTTACTTAGTGTGTCACCAAGTGATGTATTTGATTCAGCTATTGAGCTTGTTAATGTGAAAGCAAGTAAATAAATGTACACAAGTTTGTTTTGCTCACCCGTATCCACTGTGTCCGTGTGTTCCCAGAGTGTGGCGATCACTTCTTTCTATACCTCCTTTCTAGACCTTCTAGACCACTTCTGTCGAGCCCCCGCATCTTGTTACAATATGCTTAGGGATTCTCTGCAACTTCTTTTATCTAATTTTGCTTTAAAGTACCCGAGAAATACTTGAAGATTATTTAATTTGATTCACTCTCAAAACTTAACATATGAATTTGCTTATTTGCACTGCTCTAAATTAAATACTACAAATGACGTCTACTACTTTTCTTGGTTTGGTTGTCTGCTACTTCTCATTAACATTCTATAGGTGTTTTTTTTAATGCCATCCAACTCTTGTCGAATAGTTGGAGCACTTCCTGGAACATTTCCAATAATGCCAAGATCCCCCACTGAGCATCTTTCTTCGATTTTCTTTAACTGTTATAATAACACTGTTGGGGTGGGTCAAACTTCCTTAAAGGTCAAGGTGGTGACTTTTGACTAACTGACCTGTGGCTTGGAACCGGCCACCATGCCGGGCAGGCCAGAGACAGTCACCAGGATGGGCTTCTGCACGCCAGGGTTCAGCTGACCGTCTGTCCGCAGGTCACGTGTCACTGCAGGTGTAAAGGAAAGCCAACAATGCAGCCAAGAGGGACAGTGCGCTTCCACTTAGTGGACATTCTTTAATGCAAACATCAAGGACATTTAGCAAACGTATACCTTTTAATGACATTTACTTTGCCCACAACTGTACATCCCATCTCAGACAAAGCTTTTACATTTTAATATGAAGACACGTGAAATATACACACGACAAACTCTCTTTGCATCTTCGTTTGTTGTTGAACGGTAAGATGAACACGATGCAACAGCTGCCCATCAGAATGCATTGCCTTTCAGCTTTGTAATCTGCAACCACAAAGAATGCTGGAGGCTAAGGCCTATCGTTTCTTGAGCTTGTGATACACTATTCCACTGAGCAAATCTTGGATAGCCCAACCATTCCTATCAAGTAAGGTGGACACCTTTTTACTCATGAAATATGGGATGCAGTTAAATGCAGGACGTGCTGAAAGTGTCATTTTCATGTAATGTCACCTACATTTCTTGTGTGACAGCCAAGAGTGAGTGAGAATGACTTTATGCAAAATATCCGGAGGAGGCCGTCCTGTGGCTGTTAGGGCCCCTAGGCCAGCCTGGTGGCTTTATCCTATTTGATAGGAATGATTGTGCGATCCGAGAGCTGTACAGTGAAGCAGTGCATCACAAGCTCAAGAAATCGGGTGTGCTAGACCATAGCCTCCAGCATTCTCTGCGGCGGCAGATTGCAAAGCAGGGAAGTTGAGCCGATGTTGCATTGTTTCACCTTCGCATAGTGTTTAGCACCTTGTGTTGAGACAGTACCCAAATGGCATTACAAACAAATGTCATTTGTTGTAAGTGACATTACATTTCCTATATGAGAGCGGCATTATAATATGCACAAATTTACACATAACTTACTGATAAGCCGTTTTTTGCAAGCCTGTGCATTGATTATCTTTGCAAGAAAACTGGAAGATTAAATGATAATTATCACCAGGAAAAAAACTTCTGAAAAATAAATTATAGTTGCACCGCAAAAGCAAAGCAATGAATATGATATCCACAAACTGGAATGTCAAACGAAGGGTAGCAAGCTGCTCAAAACTTGATGCGTGCTGATCCAAAACTAAATAGAATGCATGAAAAGAGAGTATGTGTATACACAGGACAAGTATGAACTATAGCTGTCACACTACAAGTTACTTCAACTGGCCCTTACTTTGGCTTTACTTGCTAGTTGCTCACTCTTTCACAAGGACAGTCGTAGCAGCGAGTGTAGTGATCATCGTGCAGTCTATAGCTTCAACACAAGGCTTGCGGTGAAAGCACAAGGTATACAACGCTCCCCCTCAAGAGATGAGTGCACGAGCACGGGCAGCCATGCCTCTTGTATGTCAAAGCAAAGTTGTTGGGGCACATTCAAACTCTGGCAAAACACTACAGTTTTAAAATTGGAGACCCGAGAAATTTCCTGGCCGACCAACTTTGGGCCGTCCAGCAGGCCCGCGGAGCGGCCGATAGGCTTGGCCTAGTGGTCCCGACGTGGGAGTCGCCCGCTGCGCGCTGACGCGCGCTTTGCAGGACCTCAATAAAGTTTTGCAACCAACCAACCCAAGAAATTTGCAAGCCGTTAGGGCCCAAACGCAAGCTAGTCTTCGGCTTTTGCACTCATGTGGTCCCAAGAGCCAGAAATTGAAAACTAGAGTATTTTTTAGAACTCTTGTATCTTTTTTTTTCAATATAAATTACAGAGGGACATATTGCCAGCCCCTCATCCAAAACTAACAAAAAAAGGCTGTTGAATGGCGGCCATTACAAACTAGGACTTATCTGAATCCTGCGCTCTCACCGATTATATACTATGGATATCTACGAAACAGACAAGTGCAGGCGTTGTGACTCCAAGGCCACTTCAGAGTATAAGTTATGAGAATGCCGAAAAATCAGTGGCCATAACGAGTACACAACCTCTAGTGACAGCCTTCGCGTGCGCTGGGAAGCTGCACTGCTCAGCCCCGCACTTGAAGATCAGATGTGGGCCGTCCAGCGGGTCGAGGATGCCGCCGAAATTCAAGACTCCTGGCAAACGAGTTGGCCCACCCCACCAACTTGCCGGATTTAGAATAAAGATGTTTCCTCTTCCTTAGGAGCTATGCAACTTACCAAGGGTGACGAGGTCATATTCTGAAACAATGACCATCGATGACAGCTTTCGCGAGATTAGCACCTCTTGTGTTGTCATCTATGAGCGACCACATTTCTGGTCCACTGTCCCAGTGCAATGCCAAATCGCTGTGATTCGCAGATAACTGAACCAGTCTGGTGCATGCATGCAATAGCACCCAGCTGATGTCTGCATGAAATCTGGCCAGTTTGACTTCTACTTGATGTGCACAATCATCCTGAGAATTCCAGCTGGTAATAAGATACCAACAGGAAGTTATTCCATGAAGAGAGAAAAAGGGGGGGGAGATAATGGGAACATTTTCAAATTGGTACTAGCCAAGTGGTCCCTCTTTGATAAATCACACCAAGTGGTTCCACTTGCAGCAAAATTTTTCCCTGTGTAGCTTTGTGAAATCTTACAAAAGTGTGACCAAAAGTGGTCATTTCAGAATACACCCCCTGCTGTGGCAGCTTATTTGTCTCTCGCTTTTAAAGAAGCCATCATACTACAGTTCCTGTTGTATCCAGCATATTTTTTTGCCTGGCTTTGGTTTCAGTTCTTAGGTGGACAACAATGCGCACCTGTGCTTCTGCATATTCAAGGAACATCTATTAAGGTGGACAGTATTTAACATGCAACTGGCATGCTGGTAAAGTATCACTTAAGTTCCATCTTGATTCTAACAAGGTCAGGCTTCAGTGCAGAAACACAATCGTGAATTTGATGAAAAGTCCCTGAATGCAGAGCATCACTGGAGCTTGCTTTTCGAGAAACGGTCTTGTATTCTTAAAGGGGCCCAGCGACACTTTTGAGAAAGCCTTACTTAACACTGTAATGCGTGTAGCAATGATTACTGAGACATATGCAACAATAATGATGGAAATTGGTGCATGGAAAGTGAAGTTATCAGTCCTCAAAGTTCAAAACTCAAGCAGACAACAACGAGAAACATTCTCTTTCGCATTTCACTCGCCTGCTGATGTCAAAGACCGCTTCCAATCACAGTGCGTGTCTCATAAAGACATACCAAAAAATGTCACCTCATGGTGGCTTTCACACAATACCTCGCTACCGCTCTTTTTGACAGAGTGGTTAGCATGGTTACTGGGAACCACGTGCGTCGAGTAGAAGACGTTCGCACGGTCACATTTTGTAAGATACACACATACACTTTAGGCTGGGTCACTTCGCGGCTCGCATGCAAGACTCGTTCTATGGCAACGCTGCCACCCACCGCTCGTCGCATTTTTGGCTCACTAAAAATGCGGCATGTCTTTCGACTTTTTGTTGCTTGCTGGCGTACCATAGCCTCGTTCGCAAGCTGTGTTGCGTTCGTTGTTTTGAAAATACGTCATTTTGAAACAGGAACGACTCCTTTCTGAAAAAGTGCAAAAAAGGTTTTAGCTGTTTTTAGCACTCACTCGTATAGCCTAGCTACCACCATGTGAATATTGCACGTTATTTCTCGCGTCAAGCCAATCTAAAGCGAACGGTGTTTGTCATCACGTCACATGACACGACGTCAGTTCCAATAACAAAAATAGCCAATGTGTGTCGACGTAGTTTGAAATCAAGGTAGCTTGTGCCGCGAATTGAAATGATAACGTCGATTTCGGCGGTGCCATGTGTGCAACGATATCGGCGGGTTCTACAGCAGCAGCAGAACCGATGAAAAATACGTGCTCCAATAGTGTCGCACGGCCCCTTACGGAAGCATCTGCCTACCTTGGCATGTGCATAGCTTTGCACCCTCTTCCACAACCAAACAGATGAGGAGGAGATGGTAAGTTCGAAAACGGGCCGGGGGTACATGAAGTGATCGGGGGAGAAGAGCAGAAAAGACAGGGAAATACTGGAATAAGCGGACGTGCCGCACTCGGTAAGTAAAAGGATACGGGAAGCACATCAGAAAAAAAGAGAAGAAAAAAATAGTCAGGTAGACAGAAAGAGAGATCATAAACCAAAAGAATGCTCTTGTTCAGAAATTTTGCATCGCTTTATGCTTCCATGTTCCCCTGAGCATCTGCCCCGCCGCGATGGTCTAGTGGCTAAGGTACTCGGCTGCTGACCCGCAGGGCGCGGGTTCGAATCCCGGCTGCGGCGGCTGCATTTCCGATGGAGGCGGAAATGTTGTAGGCCCGTGTGCTCAGATTTGGGTGCACGTTAAAGAACCCCTGGTGGTCTAAATTTCCGGAGCTCTCCACTACGGCGTCTCTCATAATCATATAGTGGTTTTGGGACGTTAAACCCCACATATCAATCAATCAATCATCCCCTGAGCATCTGCATTATCCGAATCAGTCAGACATACAAAGTTAATGTTGATCTAGCGCCATCTATACTTCAGCTCCTGTTCTTGAAAGACAAGCTTGCGAATAGACAAGCTTGCACATAGCCATTTTAGAAGGTGCACTTCTAAATGGATATGTGTGCATTCTGTTGTCAAGATCTTCATTCAGTCATGACACAAAGTGATTCTGGTTCTAGGAAATGCATTACTCTAATCACATGTATGTCTGTATTCGAGAATGGATTTTTGTGACGCGAGTTATTTTCGTCCCTATATTGCAAACCAATCACCCCAACTGTAACTTCTGGTCACGTGCGCTTCCGATTACCTTGTATCACTGTCATAACAGGCGACTCACGGGTGATGGTAGTCATAGGAGGTGGGCCCCTTGTCTGCAGCATGTCGGGCGTGGCAAACGCCAAGTTGATAAGACTCGGAGCTGCTATGGGCGTTTCGGCTGGCGGACTCCCTGGCTGAGATGGGCAGTTGCCGGGAGCAACTGTCTGCACCATACGCCCGGCCATGGCACTGTTCGCCCTTCAATATGCGTCAGTCTAACAAATATACATAGAAAAGAAAAAGAAAAAAAATTAACATGAAAGGACTGTTCAACTTTTTCAATCGCATTGTTGACAGCAGCTTCCAAAATAAATAATCTTTTGCAACTCAACTATATATCATTATCATCATCCTGACTATGCCCACTGCAGGACAAAGGCCTCTCCCATGTTCTGCGAGTCTTAGGGTGTAAACATATGGGAGGTAGTGGCCAGATACTGCACCAGGGTGGCCAATCCTTCTCTAGTCCGTATAGTCGGATATAGTTATATACAGGATACATAGTCGTGTACAACTTAGAAAAGCAGAAGACACGTCGAGATAAGAGAAGTGCAACTGTCTTCACGAGAAAAGAAATAGTCCCACTCACGAGCCAGAAAGCGAAGTCATCAGCCATCAGGTTCACTATGTCAGTATAGAGAGTGTGCCCATTGATGCAACCTCGTCATATTCACCCACTTGAAGCATAAATTCTGCCGCCTTCTAAAGTTTCCAACTGATTGTAGCCTGCCATGTGCCTGCTAAGGCCACAACGGTCAATTTCCCTTTGAGGCGGTCTTGAGTACAGCTTACTGCGATGATACACGCAAGGTAATTGCATTTTAAGATTAACCCCCCTCAGACTGCTCATGTTTCGATGACACCTTCCATAGAAAAATGTACTTATGTTCTATGAAAAACCTCCATTACCTTTATCCTGCAACAAACCCAAGGCTGCACCTAAATCTCTTGACAAGCTATGCAGCTGAGAATGGTTCTTTCCATTTACAAGTTCCAAAATTGCCCACATATACGACTGCAAACTGTATTAATAAGACTAACACACAATGATGTGCAGGAAGGTATAGGAGATGTTATTATAAATAATTGTAATCTAAATATAAAGAAAGAAAAGTGGACGAAAAAAATAACTCGCTGCCAACAGAGACCAAACCTGACCCCTTCGAATAACGCGTCTGATAATTTACCAATGTGCTACGGCAACAGGGATAGGGTATATATGTACATGTGCAGGTTATGTATGTGCATCCCCTATACTTTTCTTTAAATGAATGTCTAATAATACCATTAATATTGTGTCAAAAAAAAAGGCCCTTAAATTTACACTTTTTCACTGCAAACTGTGTTACACACATAAGTAAAACTGTGTATAGGAGCTTTACTTCCTGTTACCATATCGATTCAGTAAAACCTTGCAGTTCACTTCCTCTATCAGTTAAAACATGTTATATTCAATATTTTGGAAATTATTTCTCTTGGACATTTGTAATTCATCAAGAAATTTCACTGTTCGAATATATCTACAGCATACAATTAAATGCTTGCCAAAATCATTATAGCTACTACATTAAATGTAGCTTTACTTTTTTTTGCTGACAACTAAGTATCTATTAGCATTTTTCCACAAGCAAAGTATTAAAATTAGGATAAAGGCAATGATTAGAATTTGTCTAATGGTCTCAATGAAAGAATAGTTGATGTCATAATATTGGGTGCGTAACCTTGCTCAAAAGTGGTACGCAATATGTTAGACATCTTGATCGCACACAAAAGACGACAACACAGGCAGTAAACTTCCAACTTGTTCATCCATAGAAAGCATATAGCAATATATAGGGGCTTACGAGATGCGCAGAAACCAATATATCCACTCATCAGCATTAGCAGTGAAGTCACTCATAGAAAAACAAAACACACCTTGAATTGAAATCATGTAATGGTTGTGTAGCTCACATGGTAACAACTTTTGTTTCTAATCGGCTGTGCCGTCGTACCTACCGCCATCTTAGTCGGTTGTATGCGGTCAAGATGTCTAACAGCAAGCACCAACTAGGCCAAGCTCAAGCTCTTTTGGTATACCGTATGTGCAGTTTGTCGCATATAATACGACGGCAGAAAATAGGGGCACCGACTTTTATGTATCACCTTAGATCGGAAAAACCATTGCTGAGCTATCATTCGGCACATTCGAAGATAGTGAAGAATGGGATTGCAACTTTTTGCATCAAAGCTGCCCTCATAAAATCGTGCGCACGCTCAATGAATGAGAGTGTTTCCGCGCAGATCAAGCGCTTAAGGGGAGCTCCAGGATGAATGTATCCTTTTGGCATGTGAGAAGAATCGTCGGGAAGTAAAAAATGCAATCATTGGCACAAGCGAAGAGAGGAGACAAGTTGAGGGTGAAAGAGAGCGAACAGTGGTCATCCCGTATCTGCACAATATTTCACATAGGTTGAAAAAAGTTGCATTAAGGTATGGCGTGCGGGTTGTTTTTTTCAGCTGAAAACAAATTATCAAGATTTGTCCAGCAGTAGAAAGGCTAGTCAACAAGAAAGGAACTGGAGAATCGAACAGATGTAGCATAAAGCATGGCAGGAGGTACGTTGAGTGCAAAAAAGATGTTGTATACGGAACTCCTTTCACATGTGGAAAGGAATGTGCGCCTTCGTGAACATGAGAGTTCACTAAAGGGGGCCCCTTACTCACACTTAGTGATGCACTGCAAGGAGTGCACCTGCCAACCGAAATTTTCCAACAAATGAATAATTGACAGGCACAACAAGCGGACGATGAGAGAAATAAGGAAAGCGTATAGAATAAGGAAAGGAGGGGGCAGTTGCGTCAGTTCTACTAACAGATGCGGAATTTGCTTTTTTGGACGTCACATAACCCAGTGTTTTTCTCTGTGTTACGTTTTTTTTTTCTTTCGCCTTTGTTTTTTTTTCACATTTTCTTTTCTTAGTTCTTGACACGTGTTTGTTTGCGGTTGTAGGCGCGAGCATATTTTGTTATATCACGTTGTTGATGATGACAGGGGAAGTCGGGAATGATATACATGCGTGTGATGTATTTATTAGTGTTCGCTTCGAAATAAAATTTTCAGTTGTTAGTAAGCGTTTGTCTGTGTCCTCTCTGAGTGTGTGTATTTCTGCGCTTGTTTCATCATGAACCTTTACCAACGCGCCCAACTGGCAGTCATCCTAGACTTTTATATACTGCTCAAAAGTGTGTGATGTGAAGTGACAACTCCTCATGTCACACAAAATGCCACAGAGTCAAGTAAACTATTTCTATTTAAGTCGTGATTTCATGGTACTTTGTGAACTACTGTTATTGATTTCATTTTCTTATGGTTCTTGCTGCTGTAACCCCTTTTCCTGTCTTGATATCATATGAGACTGGCAGTATTTTTAAGCAAATAAAAATAAATAAATACCTAAAGAGTAGTTGATGTCAGTGGCTAACATAACAAAAATTTTAAAAGCAGGCAGAATAAAAAACTATTTTTGATTATTTTCTGTCAAAATTTGACAGTTAGATAATTCTTATATGTGCAATCACCATCATTACCATTAAAGTTAAAAGCTTCAGAACCATCAGGATTTTATTTTGCATACTTGCAAGCATGCTGATAACTGATCATTACTAGTGTTTTTGTAGCATAAATTATTTAAATGCCATAACATATATGTAAATAAAATAAGCAAAATACCGCACAGACCCCTTTCAAGCGGAGAAAAATAACAGTTAAAGCACGAAATTGTCATTTGAAATATAATTTAAGTATTTACATATTCCAAGCAGGGCAACCTAATATTGCATAGTACATGCATGAGATCTCGTATGCTTCTAACTAGATTGACATAGTAGATTGGGTCATAATTGTAAAGTAGAATACATACATTTTTAGCAAGACATTTTTCTGCATTTTTCTCTCTTCTAGAGGTTCCATGTATGGGTGTTCAAGCAATTACTTGAATTTATCGCGCAGGTTGCTGCAACATCAACAATAACCACAAACCTACAGCAGTGATCTACAGGATCCAACAGGCTGATCAAAAAGGCACACAATAGTCGATAGACAGTAACAAAATAGCAGAACAACCACGCGTAGCAACATAACACTTTAAAAGGACATGCAAGCTATCTTTACGTTAATGTTCGGGTAACACTAAACCCACCCGCAATGCTTCTTCCACGCTCTTGCTAATACATAAGGCCGTCCATACTGTGCACCTGTGCGTAAAAAATAATAAAAAATTAAACGCGCATTTAGGTATCTGTCATTACCAGTTATCGGTGAAAAACAAACTCGCAGACCACGTGATGTAATTTCATTTCGCCCCGATACAGATTAACATCTGCATAAAAAATACGAGTTTACTCAAACGCAAGTTCACACATAAATTATAACGGCCGCCTTGAACAGCTTGAGATTTCAAGGCCCTATTATATTATTATTTCACACAACGCTGAAGTGCATATGTTATGTTGTGTGCTACTAAATCGCGGAGTATGAGCCATAACACACACGGATTGATTGAGTATCACGCATTCATCGTTTGATGAATATGCGTACCGTGATAGCGTACACGCCGTTGATGGTGACAAATCTCTTTGGGGAAATTAATGGGAAATTTTCGGCAGACACGGATACCAGTTCGGTTGGACAATGTTCTCCCTTCGTGGAGCTAACATTACAGCACTTCTCTCCCCCACTCCACGCGAAAAAAAAAAAAAGTTTCCCTGACACCAACGGAGTCATCTCGGGCGCAAACAACTATTTTTACAAACGCTGCCCCGGTGTAGCAGTCAGTTCAGCCGTGCGCGAGCGAATTACCGTCTTCCAACAGCACACTGATTTTCTCCCAGATGTTTTTTCGTCGTACGAAATAAAGCGCAAGAGAATAGCTGTAAAGAAAGTCTGGGTGTTAGTCACCCGAGTTTTGCACTAGTACGGCACCTCGAATCGCGACGAAACACGGCGCTAAATTCGTGGCCGATACTAAAGCCTCGATCGGCACGGTTTTCCCATCGACAATAACGCTCTGTTTTCTCGGGACTGCAACAAAAAGCGGCATACGTACAGAATTTTGTCGCCGCCATAGCAGCCAGCACCAGCGATAAATACCCGCTTTCCCAGTGCTCGCAAGGCGCATGCGCGGCACCATGACCTACTACACTCCTGACCTGCCCAGAGAGCACCTCTTCCAGCGCCCACGTTCTAGTTCATACCTTCTGCCGCTAGGGCCGTCACCTACGAGCGGCGTGGCGCTAGTCAGCACCTGCTCGCTGACGTCATCTTCACTCTTTGTGGTCAAATTTTGACCAACAAAGCACTCGTAGTGCGTATTTATGATCCAAAATTTAGAATTATTCAGAAATAATAATACTAAAAGACATTCAGAATTTTTTTGCAATAAAATGCACGCGACCACGCATAGGCTGCCCTACATCGTGTAAATCTACGGGTTCCCACGTTTGTCAACCAGTGTGCTATAAATACTCAAGCGCTCTGAACACCTTGCTTAACCAGCAATGTATGGGAAGAAATAGTCACATATATGCCGCCAGTTCACTGCAGAATGCAGGCATTCTTATACCAGCGCCTACAAAACAACCGTAAAGAAACAGACGAACAGGTTATAGGTAGCGCCACCAATGGTGAGCGGTTGAACGAGAGCGGGGACACGCGCTCCCATAGGAACCCCGCTATCTGAACAGGTCAGGAGTGTAGTAGGTCATGCGCGGCACCGTGTGCCCTCCTCCCGGAGGGCGGGGCTTAGCGGCTCACCGCGGCGGCCTTGAGTGCTGGCGCGCGCAGCGGCGCGCCATCGGAAGATCCCGACGGACAAAATCGACGAAGAAAGCTCGCGTTGGAAACATCCGAGCGAATATCTTCTTTGACAAGGCTGCGCTTGACGTCCTCCATTGTCGTTGCACTGCACAAAGAAAGCGCATTTAACTACGCTTTTCTCAAAATGCGTGCGTGCACTAGTATTTCTAAGTTACGAAAGTAAACACGCAGTCACGCGCGTCGTATAATTTATTAAGTGTTATTTATCCATTCCCTAGAAACTGTAAAAATTCTTTGTTATATTTTATTTCCTACTATTTATGCTGCATTTATTTTCTTAACACGCAGCCGTTCTAAAAAAAAAAAAAGTAAACGCGTGCTTGTGTAAAGGCACGCGCGAGTCTTACATGATTACGTGCGCGCACATAGGGTTTGACTTTTGGGTGTATTCAGTGCATATCGAATAATACAGCCTTGTGTAGGCACCTAGAATTTCATTTTTAAACATGATATCAAATGTCAGTGCAAGCGCGTTGCCATCGAAACAACACGGACGTGTTAATCCTTGTTTAGGCACATTACTCCGCACATGTATACCTCAATAAGAACTATCGTTCAAAGTATGATGAGCGGCTAACTAGCCCATCAATGTCTTTTGAGCAACTATAATAATTAGTATTAATTGACGCGAAGATAAAGCGATAGTTGTGGGCTGCTGTGTCGGTGGTGCTTAAACAAGCATATGAAAATGCTGTTTTTATTCAATATATTGATTTATATGCCTGAGATCATTTTAAGGACAATGGTGTATCATTAACAAACAAAATATAAGGACATTTTAGCCTCCGCGTCGTCGTCTGCTACACGTCCAAGCCAGCCCAACATAGTAGCATTCTAGACGTATAATGCGGTCTGCACTGATCATGGCGGCTATGGCGTATTTTACCTATTAAATTCAGCGTGATTTCCAGAGAGACAAGCTGCACGAAAATGTTTAAGCAGTTTGAGCGCAGTTTAAGGACACTCATTTTTTCATATTGTCATGCGTTATACTTATTTTGTCTAAATTCATAACTTCGTCTTCCACCATGTTATGTCAACATTAAAAATACAACTTGTACGTTTATAATATCTATAGTTAATTTTTTGTATGTTTCTTGTCTAGTTATTGAGAAGTACGTTGAAATAAAACATTAGTAATAAAAACTACACTTTTTTTGTGTGTGAGCCTTGCGCGCTTATACTTGGCCTTCAAGACTTTGTGTTTGTCAACGCGCTGTTTTGGAGGCCATAATTTATGTTCAAACCATCCAAACTGGCCAGTAGGTGTCGATGAACATACCTTCTGCCGCATCTGCCTTTAAGCCCTAGTTCTGTATTTCTCTACACTAGCCGTACACATGCAGTTCTTGTTTCTTTTGTGCGTCTGCTACACCCAGTTAACATGCGCTGTACCAACTAGGGATGAAAACAGCTGTTTATTTGTTTCAGTTTGGGCAGCGTTTGGATCTCGGACGTGTCTCTAACATTGTGCGTCCATTAATCGCGCAAGTGGCAACGCCACGACCTGCCACGACAGTCGGAGACCGCCTCACGGACGCGTCTACCGTGGGGCCGTGACTAAAGATCGATAAATTGTTTGGGCTGGAATTACCCGAACGGTCTCCGGAAGCGGGTCACACCTCTACTTCGCATCGCAAAGATGCAGCAGACAACCTTCGGCGGCTGCGACACTGCTCCTGTGGGGCCCTGGCAGTTGTGTTTCAACACGAATCTTAGCAGGGATGTGAGCATTGATCGGGATTAGAGTACGTAATTGAGATCACTGCGTGATCGACATGCAGCCCGACGACGTGACCATTCAGCGGAACGTCCGCAACTGCGAACTGGACGTCCACCCCACCGAGAAGGCTCTGGTGGTTCGGTACGAGGTGGAAGCGGTCGTCCTGGGAGACGACGGACCGGCGATCGAGCAGAGCCGCTCGTGCCAGAAGCTCATACGTGTCAAGAGTCTCAACGCCTCGACCGATGTGGCTGCGCTGGCTCGCGAAATCGTTGTCAAGTGCGACCTCTTGAACGAATCCCAGACGACACGTGTGGAGCGGCTGCTGTCGTACCTGCAGCAGCGTAAGGACAACGGGACCGCCAGCAGGGTACTGCGCTCTATTCTTGAGGATTGTCAGCTGCCTGCCTTGAAAATGCGTTTAAACTGTGTTACGTAAGCCGGCTCTTTTTGCTGGCGAATAGCCTTCAAGATCGCACCTACGATTATAGTATAAGCAATATCGATCTTTTCTGGAAAGTGTATGCAACTGGTGCAGTTTTTCTTAAATTTTAGTGGCGTATGTGCTCTTTGTAATTGTCAACCGTTTTGCGCGACTGAATTCTTTCAACGGTACACAAAGCCGTGTATTTATTGAAGCACTGAGCTATATAATAATAGTATTTAATTATATACGCTATCACTAACTCACAAGAAATAAGCACTTTACACACTTTCTCGCTTCCGTCCTGACAAGCACGCTTGAAACTACACCTAGGAGTTGACAAAGGGGCAAAAGGTTACGTCAACGTTAGTCATGGCCTTGAGCATGTTCTCAAAATTAAAGTCAGCCATCGGCCACATCCTTTCCTACGTTGACGTAGTCAGGCCCATCAGTGACATAATTTGCAAATGATCTCTTCGTTTGAAACATAGCTGTGTGTACCCTCTCATGTGCTGTGTGGTAATATTTGGCCCACACGTTCAAAGCAGCCTCTACTATCGAACAGCAGCGTTTTCTCACAACGTTCAAAGAATGTTGGAGGGCCCTTTAACTTGGACTTTTGTGAGCATATTATTCTGCATTCTGCAGCGCATGAAGATCTTAATGAAAACAAGCATGTAATGAAGCCAAGGAAGGCGTAAGAGCCGTTTACTGTACTGCTTTAAGTGTATTGCAGTAATTGTAATATACAAAAAGGCAACTTGCCGCCAGCATAGACCGAACCTGCAACCTTTAGATTATGTGTCCGATGCTCTACCGCAGCAGTCTTTCTTCCCCTCATGCACACTATCGGGTATTCATGTGCATCAAACCTGGGAGTGTTAGACATCACCATTTATAGCCATGATGATGAGTGAGGAACAGCTTTACTTTATGCCAGATAGTGTCATTTCTTTTTCTTCATACAGGTGAAGTGTACAATATGCTGCAATAGATGTACAAAGGAGAATGACACCAGAAGCACGAAAAAGACAAAAACCTTGTGTCATTCATCCATGTGCATCTATGCAGCGCATAGTTAAATTTCAGAACGCCATACCAGCTAGCCCCAGTTGAAGCACTTTTAAACATTATTTCATTGGACATGATGACAGCGTGTGCCACTCATGCGATCTCTCAGCCTCAGACAGGATCCCAGCATGGAGGTTCGTCACCATCGGGGGGTCGAGCAGTATCAACGGCCAGCATGGCCTGCCTCGAGTCCTACGTGGACATGCTGTACGAGGAAGGAGAGGACAAGGTGCGTGGATCGGCCATGGTACTGCAGCTGGCACGCAGTCCAGACAACTTGGGCGAGCTGGCGGCCAATGACACCCTGTTGTGTGCCCTGGCACGGGTGCTGCGGGAGGACGGTCGGAGGGACATCCAGCTGGCCACAAACTTGGCCTACGTCTTCTTCTGCCTCTCGACATTTTCACAGTTCCATCCGGTCATTGCCGAGTACAAGGTAGGTCCGGTCTTTTCTGGGTTGCTTAGCTTCACACAAAATGGATAATAGCTTTGGACGGCACACGTTGACTGCAAGGAATCCCTTTTCTAGGGTTGAAGCACCTTAGGGTCTAGGCTTGTCCGTTCTCCGACACAGCACATGCAAGGTACTCACTATACGCCCACCATAACTTTATTAGTTATGAGCATCAGGCAGTTAAGGGGGGATGAAGGTCTTAAAATAGCACAAAATTGTAAAAAGTGTGTCTTTCAAAAATTGCAATTTGAGGTATTTATAGTCGAAAGTATGTTTTGGGAAAATTTCATATAATGGAAAAATACCATTTCTTTTTGTTTAAAAGTTTAATATATGAAATTACAAATCTTTTTAAAAATGATAACATAATAATCTTGGCATTGTTATTTTTGTGAAGTGAATGTGCCTTACGGAAGTTTTGAGCGAGTTTCTGTGAAGATATCTGAACAAACTTGGTACCATTATTTTCAGCAGCACTTTAACTACAGGCTAAATCTTTTCCTTTTCTCTCAACCTTAATGTAATTGTAATCATATGACAAATACCAGCTAATTACTGGAAGCTAATTTTTACCTTCCCAGTTTAAAAATTATTTCTGATCAAGGAATTAACTGTTTTGACATCGAGCTTGCTTTAGCCTGTGGAATGAAGCTAACTAACTTTTTTTATTGCGACTTACCATAATGACTTGTAAGAAATTACCTAATTATAATGTAGAAATTTGTCATTGCATCTTTTCTAAATGAAATATTGGAAATATGTTTGTAGATTTTAAATATCCATTCAATGTTACACATGCATGGTAATTTTCATGACAGTAGGATAATGAATAAAAGAGTTTTTTTTTAAGACCCTCGTCCCCTCTTAATGCACAGCAATGGGCAGTACGGAATCAAAAGTCAAGTGGTCAACATCCCGATAGATGTTCAGAAAATGGTGCAATGCCTGCCTAGAAACCTACTCGACAATGCAGCCATTGGGGTACACATAAAGCGGAAGCTGATAAGCAAGCCCTCGTACAAGTCCGGCCTAATCAAGAAACGAAACATTCACGAATGGTTGAAGTACCTAGGAGACTTGCCCCTCGACCTAAATATTAAGAAGTCGTGCACAGACCTCGTCTTTGCCAACTTCGGGCTAGATCCCATCAAAGAACCATTGGATCTACATCTCGTGGACCACAAAGCAGTGATAATGATGGCAATACGGAATGCAGAACACAACACAACATACGAGTTTTAACCAATAAAACATTGCATGTACTTACATATGCAGTTTTACTCATTTACATATGTGAGTGGGCAGTGATTTAACTCCCAGTGCTTCGCCCACTCGTCATAATTCACTTCATTAAGATGTGTGGATTTTTTTACTGCAATAGAATAACAAAACTCATTTTATAACATTGTGGCAGAACAGGACAAAAAATAAACGGGACAGTGAACACTCAGTACTGTGTCTCATGTGTTCACTGTCCCATTGTGCTGTTCTGACAAAATGTTCACCAGGGGCGGTGCCCGTTTGCTCTTGAGAGGCATATGAGGTGGGGCATTCCCACCCCTCTCCCATGCCCCCCCGCTGGCACCACCTGGTGGTCATGAACCAACTAGCCCACTTGAGAAGTTCCTTGTTCATTCTAAAAAGAGTGCCTGGCAGAAAATTATTTTTATTTATTCTTGTTTTATGTGTGTGCATGTGTGCACATGCACACACTCAGCGGCAGAACACCCTTTGTGGGCTTGTCACAAGCCAAAAAACTTCTAACACTTGCTATGAGCTGAGGTTGTCAAGAAAGGTTACTGAAGTGGTTCAATGGTTACAGTATTTTGTTGTCAAGTGCGATGCTGCAAGTTTCAATTCCCCACTGAAATGACTGCGTTTTAATGCAGGAGGAATGCAGAAGTACTAGAGCTGTAGTGTGCATTCATTGTGTGCATTTCAAAATGTTCTGAGCAGTGCATCAATCCTCAGCCCATAATAGGAGTCTTGAAGTCATAGGAGCTCTGCTTCTCCACCATAGTTTATGAAAACAGATGGTGCATCTTCCCCCACCCTTTGCATGGTATACAGCAGTAATACATGCACATATATATACATAAATACAGTTTACTTGACTTGTGTTGGGACCACCCTTTGAGCAATGTTGACATCATCATCAAGCAATGAGATACCTTGAGCACGTCTTGAAAATATGCCTGAACATTTGTATAAGTACGTAAATATTGCAATAAAATATACTCAAACCTATTGAACACCATATAATGAAGTAAAGAAGGATAGTCTTGTCATATATACAGTGTTACAAACAAACATTTATAATAAACTTTCAGATATTAACAAAGTTATTTTTGTGACAGATGTGACTTTGTTATAATGAGGTTTGAATGTAGCACCAATATTAAAACGAGATGTTGCACTTTCACAAAGCCAATGTAGTGTAGGGTACGTAGGAAAGATCAGGTCAAAGATATTGTGCGTGGGCAATCATTGCATCCGTCCAACCCAGGTTGGCTCCATCTGCCTTGATTTGGTGGAGTATGAACTGCGGCGGCACGCTCACTGGAAAGAGGAGCTGTCGCGAACACCAGACGACGAGCGTAGTCGACGCAAGTTTGTGGGGTTGACGCGCCGACAGGACCAGCTGCTACGCGTGTGCCTTTACCTGCTCCTCAACGTGGCCGAGGAGGCACGCAGCGAGATCAAGATGGTCAATCGTGGACTTGTGCCCATGCTTGTTGAGTGCCTTGAACGGGAACAGACAGACCTGCTTTTGCTGGCAGTCTGCTTCTTGAAAAAGCTGTCCATCTACTATGAAAATCAGGTCCGACACATCTAGATCTTTTTCCGGGGTCTGTTCAAGCAGAGAGGTGGGACTAGTCTAGCTGCCATTATGCAGCTTTTATCTTACCGTCCTCATTGTTTACCTATTTAGTTAGTAATATTAAATTCAAATTCAATTCAACTGCTGTCATGCCCAAGAGCCACTTATAGGCTTGCTCACTCTTTCGTCTAAATACAGCTTCAGCATTTGTTCAAAAGTGGGAAAGCCGATGTTTCATAAAGCCTGAGAATTTGTGAAGCTAATATTTTTACATCGGGATTTGCCTTCATCAGGGAAACTACAACTTGATGAAGGCAGGTCTACTTTTTCAAATGTTGGCTCCAGCAACGTTCCTTGTTTGATAACTTCACATTTCTTTATGGAAAAAGCTTATGCTGGTATGCTAAATAAATATGCCATAATATGTTATAATTTAGGCATTTATTTGGAATTTCAGCAATTACTGGGTTTTATATTAAATGTTGAGGATTAACGTCCCAAAACAACAATACAATTATGAGAAATGCCGCAGTGGAAGGGTCCAGAAATTTTGCCCACCTGTGGTTCTTTAACATGCATATAACTCTAAGTACATGGGCCTGCAGCATTTTTGCCACCATTGAAAATGTGGCTGCCACGGCTGGAATTCGATTCCGTGACCTGCGGTTCAGCAGTATAGTGCCTTAACAGCAAGACGGCCGTGATGGGTATCTAGCAGCCCTGAATATGAATAAAAAGATACTCGTACACTTCACTTGAATTGTTGCAGAAGAACTATTAGTATTACTGTAAATGGCACCGAATAGAGGTTTCCAATCATTAAATAATACCCCATTGGCCTCCCGCTAACAACTATCAGCACTTGAATGCAAGGCAGCTGTTTTTCTTGAGTGAAAAATTCTGTACCCAATGTGCTGAAGTGCCCACTTGCTTGTCCGCATGCACAGGCGGTTGTGCGGTGCTATTAAATCTTACACGAGTTGTTGTAGTTGTGTTATGGCCGATAAGCACTGAGCTAGCAATTAGACTTTTGCCACCAAATACAAGACTGACACAAAGGGTATGTGTGCTCACAGTGAAGTTTCAGGGTGCATTTTTTGCCGAATGTTAACCTTCGAGATGAACACACAGTAGCCACTCGCATTTATGCTATACACGAGCTGGTTGACAGCTTTACACATTGCTTAGTTATTCTGTAAAATAATGACCAGTGCCTGAATATCCTCACTGCAGCAAATATACACTTTCAGACACATCATTCTCTTAACCGAGTGAATCGCTTTATTGAAGTAGTTTGCTTACTTTAATGATCTTGGTCAACAGTATGTGCACAAAATTATTTCGCTTGTTTTCTGTTTGCTTCTATCGAGTGTCATCTGAGGCCATTCATACGTTATAAAGTAAAGAAAAAAATTCATTACCCACCGGAAAGTCTGAAGCATCACTAGTGTTGAGAACGGAGCTTCTGTTAGTGGTAAAGTAATTGCAAGTACAATGGTGTCCTAGTGAGGTTTGTAACGGCTTAGTTTGTATACCTTCTGTTCTGAAATGAACTTAGTTCAAAGAACAGAATTAGCTGCTTTAGTCTATGCACATTTTTTTTTTCTATATTTATATACTTATGCAGTCTCTTTCTAGCCAAAGCGAAAATTTGATCCCAGAATGCGTTTTAATAGTGAATGAGAGTTGTTCCAAAAGAGATAAAGGAGCTTTTCGTTACTGATAGCTGAAATCAATATGCAGCATTGTAAATATATGGATTTACAAAAGCGCACTGTGCTGAGAAGGCATGGCTTTGTGAATAGCGATAATTTGTGAGCCTGGCATTTTTGGTCAATATTGTATTGCTCAGGAAGTAACTGGCACTCATACTTCATCCCAGGCCGAGATGGCTCGGCTACCAACCATCGAACGGCTAGCGCCACTGCTGTCTCAGGAGCCGCTCGCGTCGGCTGTACTACGCCTACTGCTCAACCTGTCTTTCGACCGCAGCCATCGTGCCGCCATGTCGGCAGCGGGGCTCATCCCAAAACTCGTTCAGCTCCTCGTCAAGGAAGGACGTGCGGCATCCGATGAGACTCCGGCCCTGTGCATCTTGTATCACCTGAGTCTGGACGATCGTTGCAAGTCCCAGTTTCCCTACACGGATTGCATGCCGTGGCTGGTCAGATCCCTCCTGGCAAGCCAGAGTCCGCAGCCAGCTCCGCTGGCACTAGCCATAAGTCTGGCCACCCATCGACGCAATGCCCAGCTCTTTTCAGGGGCTCTCGAAAAGCTGCTGGAGCGCGCTTTGCGAGACTCCGATGCCCTTTACTTGCGGCTTGTACGGACCGTGGCACAGCACAGCGGTGCAGCTTGTGGAGCAGCTCTTGCATCCAATGCGGAGGCCCTCTGTACTGCACTCTTGCAGCATTCCTCAACGGAGAGTGACTTTGCGGTAGAGTGTGCCTCCACACTAGCGCAGCTGGAAGGAGGACCTTTTGGGAAACTACTGGATCGGCTTCTACCGTGGATTCGTAGTCGCCTTGCTGAAGGGCCTGACGAGCTGCTTGTGCCTTTGGTTCAGCTGGTGGCCACGGTGGCACGGAGCAATGAGACTTGTGCCCGGGCCATTGTGCAGCAGGGTCTGGTTGTTGACCTGACAGGCCTGCTCAGAGCCAGGCAGGAGGATGACCAACTAGTGCTGCAGGTGAGCGTGCCTTTGTGTCATTTGAGCAGCATTTCACTAGGCAACAATCCCATGTGATCTTTTTGTACTCTCATCAGCATGCCCATTTCACCTGAATCCTTAGTGCAGGCATGCATCCCTCTCCAGTGTGCTTGTAAGTAAAACTGTGAGAAGCTCAGGCCAGGCAAGTGACTTGTATGAATGGGAGCTGAGCACAGAAATTAGACAAGAAGTAAGCTCATCTTTCCTAAAAACACAGCAGATAATTATTACCTATGCTGTAGATAAATGCTTTAGCTTTTGCTGTTATTATTGATTCACTCCGTACCATTTGCCAGTCGTTCAAGGCTTTTATGACACCTGTTAAGAAATGACATGAACATGACTCCCTTATCATCATCAATATCATTTGCCTGGTTAAGTACCATATGACAGAAAGCACTGTCTTGATATCTACAATGCCTAGCCCCATGTTAGAGGGACTCTATACCTTCACATTTGTTAATCTTATAACTTCCCCTTACGAGCCAATTATTCTTTGATATAAAGGGTGTAACCAAGCAAGTCATAAAGGATATTTATGCTGTCTGTGTCTTGCTAAGTTCCTCGTCTGTTTTCAGTGCTGGTAAAGGAAGGTCGTGGTAGTGCAACCTTATTTGGCAGAGTGGGGAGTGTTGTCTACATGCTAGCCATAAGGTGGACACTAAACCTCCATCTGTGGTAACCAGTAGCGGCGACATCAGCATCAGCAGTTTACTGCTAATTGATTGCAGCTGTATAAAAAGCAGAGGCTAACAGAAACAGCAGGCAAGAGATTGCACAGTAAATATGTGCATTGCACGGGTGAGCTGGAGTGATTAACCAACTGGTATCATTCGTCTTGGCTTTGCAGGTGGCATATGTCTTCGATGCTTTGATCGCCAGCAGTGGTACTGCTGTGCGCGAAACACTAGTGCAAGGTGCACAGGAGGTGCCAGCATACCTGCTAGACCTTCTTCACGACCGCAACGCAGAGGTGGGGCGTGTCTGCAGTCATGCACTGTCGGTATTGGCCCACTATTATCCGGAGTGGGACCGTCGGCTGCGCGAAGCACGCTTCTGCTGGCACAATGCGCAGGTGAGCTACTGGAGACCTCTCGGTGCTTAAACATGAAGGCACAGTGAACTATAGTATGGTACTAAAAAGATTCAAGTTAAACCTCACTATGGTACAACAAAATCAACAGGATCAGCACTCAATATTAATGCATAGAAACATCATTACACTATTGAAATTTGGCCTTTTGTGCAAGGTATAGTCGGTTACCGATTCTCTACAAGAAGGGAGCCACAAAAAATGTCTAAATAACCGTGCATAAAAAAAATTCATGATAACTTCAAGAACAAACACAAGAACCATTTTGATGAACATGCGAGCAGGTAAACACAATGATGATTTAATGCCACGCTCACAAATTTCCATTCAGAGCGGTCATACAACACACTGCATGTTGTAAAAAAAGAAATTCAGGTTTGTGGCAATTGCTGTAATCAAAGCTTTCATGTTCGTTAATTGCACCTCTACTGTTTGGCAGTGTAACCTTCCCCTGAGTTTATTTTTTTCAATTCCTTACGTCAATAGCTTCAAATTCTACGCTGGCTACCTGTTTGGACTGAAAGGTCTGCGATATGTAATTAATAAATAAATCGTGATCATAGTCCGCTTGACACGAGCAGCAAATGTGTTGTCTATGTGCACTGCGAGCTTCGACAATGTGACTTACGTATGCCCTTTGTATCCAGTGGTTGGCAGTGGTCCAATCAGGAGAAGCTCCCGAGGAACATGAAGAGGGCCCCTGTGAGCAGTTTCTGGACCGATCAGACCTGCTCTCCAATGGCAGTGCTGCTTCAGACCCCTGAGCAACTGTTATCAAACCGACTGTCACGAGTGACCCTGGGAGAGCTCCAGTTGGTCTACTGAGGTTTTTCCAAGGACTGATCAAACATAATCTGTTATGACGGTCACAGACTTTATGCAAGGCACACAAAACGGTCAACTATGCTGATGATCTGCATACAAGTGATTGTAGACTGCAAGCAAGTTACGCCTAAAGGCATGGCAGCAGTGGCTGCTGCATTCCTATATTTATGGGCCCAACATAATATATATTATTTCATTCGTGTAGTTTCTGAAGAACACGTAGACACAAGGTTTACTGAGTTACTCGTCAACAGCACGGCCAGAAGTTTCAGACCCGCTGGCTTGTGATGTCTCTGATGCACTGCGCTTGTGTACAATCTCGCAACTGGTGATGTCTGGCAACACTACAACATTTACAACTGTCACAAATTAAAATTTGTTACCGTTGTTGATTTTGGATTTCGAGGCTTCTTCGTAGAAGACCTTGTCAACATGGAAAAGATCACTGGAAGTTTACAAAAAGCTTGCATCATGTTATCAGAATGCGCAATCCATATGTAGTGTTTCTAATGACAACTAACAGAACAGGGGATCTTGAAATTTTGATGCGGCTTTTGTTGCATAAGAAAGGCAGTATATGGAAATGCTTTACTCGGAAAAGTTGATGTTGCACTACTGTGTGAATAGGCTGCCTCTACAAGGCAGCTATTGTAACTGTGTGCAGTCAAGGCACTTCCATTAAAATTATAAGTCTAGATGCAATTATGTCTAGCAACTACGTGCATGCTTCGTTTTGGTGGCTCTGTATACCTTTACGAAAAAAGCTTACACAGCACCACTCAGGCAGCAAAAGGAGTTCAATTTTCTTGCCACCTTTGCCCAAATGTTGAAACAGTATGTGTAGCTTTCACATTGAGAGCATAAATATTGCAACTGCACCTTGAGGATGTACTGTGTTTTCTATTGTGTGTTGTCACATTTTTCATGCCTTTTCACGCCGTGAGTCAAAATCAACTTGCCCAACTTTTCATTATGATGAAGTTTTTTCCGTAGGTCTGTAGTGTCATCTGCTCTCAGTGAATGTGAGATCAGATTATTTCAGACCGAATTAGTCTCTACTCAAAACTTAAGCTCTCCGTAATCCTGGATGTCATTCCTAACAGTCAGCGCTAGCAAAATGAGTAATGCAAGGAGCTCATTCCTGTACATAGCAGAGTGGGTGTGTCACAGGAATGCCCACATTTTCGGTGCTCAAGTGCAACTTTCACAGCAACTTTTAGCTCCCTTATGAAGTCAGCTCTTGCGACTGAGCTGGAATTCTGAGGCATGAACAGGCTCGAACACAATGATCGAGCGCAACCATCTCCACTTTTCCTCAGATCGCTCGCCTTTTAAAGCAATCAAGTGGTACAGGCAATACAGACGTGTTTGTGTTAGTGAAGCTCTGTGGGTGCAGAGCACATAAGGGGTTGGGCCTGTTGTACGCTTTCAAATGCTTCAAGGCTTTGTACTATTCTTATCAAAACAGCCGAGTCCAAGCCTAGACTTCAAATGCTGCAGCATAATCGATAACATAAAACAATGTGAACTGCTGTGGCTGAACTTGATTCACTGTTATCATAGGTGGTGAACAATATTTCGTGAACACTTTACCAAAGCATTGTGGAAGTTGCATATGTATCTATTTCTAAGGAATACTTAATACCTACATAACACTGAATTTGTGCTTGTCATGCTATTTAAATTAGCACAAACAAGAGTGCTGTCTTGGACAACCTCTTGTCATCAATCAATTATTTCACTTGTGTACCATAGGGCTAGGCCGTATGGTGCACAAAAGGCACAGAAATTTTTAAGGTATTCACAAGTACATGAAAGGACATAAAAAAGCATTTAGACTTTATTCTGGGTAACCAATGTTGTTAGGCAGATTAATTGGTTGCTTGAACCATGAAAGATGGTAATCAGAGTGAATTGAACCGAACACGAGGAGTAAACTCTGACACCACCATCATGGTACTATGAATATGTAGACTAGTGTTTGCTGCCTCCGTGTCTGCAGCTTATGCCCCATTCAGTTTTCTCCAGTGTAATGGCATCGCTTTGTCACACACAACAACATGTAGAAACCGCCTAAATCATTGAACCTGTTCTGGTTCTGTACCCATGCATACCATTGGTAAGATTATGCGTTGTGGGCATATCTCAGCTGAAGGCTATTTGTAATCTAACTTTTTTGTTTTACAAGATGCACGAGGATGTGGCGCAGATTGTGTGCTCTTTGTCACAGGCGGAAAATACAACAATTCGTGCAGTGCATTCATGTTCCGCTGACCTCGATACAAGTGGAAAGCGTTAGGCCAACAGCTGTGTAGCAAGGCGTTATGACAGCATTCTTCAATCATACCTATAATGAAACTCAGTTTCAAAATCCAGACATTTGTATGGATGAATTTGCGGAGGCTAGCAAATCGACAAACCACCAGGAAGAAAATGTGCTGCACCACTACAGTTTTCACTAATATTGCAAGCTACTATAGCAAGAATTGGGCAAGGTGCCTTCAAGGAACAATGACAAGAACAGTGCTCACTTTACCAATCACGAGATCCTCTACTACACAGAACACAACGAATTGCCATATATTACACCAATGTCAAACAGCCACTTTTGATCGCGATCTGGTATAGTCTGGGTTAAATTTCTTAACCCTTTTGTGACTGTTGATCAGTGTAGCTGTCACGAGATTATCTAACCGACTGGCCGATGGCAACTATACTCGTCATCAACAAAATTTGCTCCTGCATGAAAACAATACTCGTCATGCTTGTTTTTTTGATGCTAGATAGTCACATTTGTTCATGTTGGGACATGCACGTGTCTCAGCTTCCATTTTATTGCCATTTTTCATTGTATTATTGTGTGCTGAAGCCACCTTTGAGTTGTCTTTTTATATACAATTGGTGAAATGAAGGAACGATAGTGAATTTAAAGAATGGTATTATTATATTCAGAAAAGGCTTACAAATTGAGTGGAAGAAAGTTTTCGGTGATTTTGGTGTTTTTCTCTACTTTTGGTTGCAAAAGGGTTAATCACGATTGGCTTTTTACAAAAGCTGCAGAGGGGAGTGAATCACCATGGAGCAATTTGTTCCAAATCTGGCTTTATTGCGATCAGCAGTGCAATGTGTGACAGCAATATTACGTAGTTTCTTTCTCCTGCAGGTGGCGTCACAATCAGCAAACGTGCGATTTTGGTCGATGTGTGGGCAAGATTCCAATGCACGAAGCCCACCTGTAGTTTGGAAGCTCCTATGATTTTAGATAACTGCTTATCATTGTTCACAAAATGCAGATGTACAGTATTTGGCAGCTTAAAAAAAAGGGGGGGGGGGGGGGGTCTTTCTAACTCGGTGAATTTTTCTTTTCCACAACTCGGCTCTTTTGCTCAGGCTGCCCGGCTCACACTTAGCAGACTGCTTTTGTATATTCTTGCACTATTTATTTATTTCACAATAAAGTGAAACTGATGACTTACGCTCAACTCAGTTGTCTTGTGTTGTGCACCCACGAGTGACCTTCTTTGCTCTTGTCCCGATCTTGAGACATGCAGAGTCCAAGCTGGTAAATGCCAATGTACCACTAAACAAACAAAGCACAAATTTGGAGGCCATATGTGGCCTTAAGGTGAAAACCTGTCAGCATGACACCACCTCTGATTGAGGAGCAACACCGCGCAAGGCACTGCGAATCAGGATAAACGTTTCAAGAAAATTGAAGGACTACACCCAAACAGGTGCATATAGTCAACATCAGAAATTCTAAGGCAATGTGCTGACATTATTACAGTGTTATGAATATATACTCATAAAGCATTTTCTGATATAAAGAAGCAATTTTTTCGACAGGTGGACTTAGTTATGAAAAGGTTTCACTGTAGATTGAAGTCAGCATCTCTGCAATGACTGCGCTATACGATATTGTACTATGCATTATTACGGTGTTATGAATATACGCTCATAAAGCATTTTCTGATATAAAGAAGCTATTTTCATGACAGGTGGACTTTGTTACGAAGAAATTTTACTGTATATAGGAATCGCCATCTCTGCAATGACTGTACTATATTATGACAGAATATACCCGTCATAAGGCAAGGAGTCGTTCAACTGCCAAGTTTGAATTTGTTCCGCACAAAGAACGCAAAATAACCTTTTGCAATATGGTGTCCCGATTAGGAGATGCGACATGATTTTGTCATTTTTGTGCAATGTTGACAAGGAAGAGACTACAAACACTGACTGTACAATAAAGTAAATATTTGCATTACAGAAATTTTTTTTTATGCTACTACCCATTGATATATTCTACTACACATGATGCTATGGTGAAGGCAGCATTTTGTTTATTGAGACACTATATGTGGAGCAGACATTTTTACAGAAATTTCAAAGTATTTCCTTTAACTTTGCCGGAATTAACAGCCACCAGATAACTACTGCACGTAATTTGAGGGGGTAGTTGAATTTGTTTTATGAATAAATATGGCATGACTGTACAATAATTAGATAATGAATGACTAATTACAAGTTGCTGCTATAAAATTCAATATAACTTACTGTAATATTACCACTCATTTTAATTAGGGTCTTTTGAATCTTTCCATCAGATTATGCAAGTTTGATGCATTTACACATAGTAGATCATAATAGAGCATTGCAATGGATTAAAGGCATTGACTTGTGCTGGTTGCTCATTTCAGTTTTTAAAAACAAATCTACAAACCTAACCAGTCAGTCAGTCGAGAATTTTAATAAAAGGTCCTGAAGAGTTTAGGCGTGTAATAATTTTTGGATGGGTTTAACGTGTATAAGAACACTTTTGGCTGCATTTTGATACTGTTCTTCATAAAAAAAAAATTTCCAGTCTAAAATTTAAAGGGGCATTAAAGGGGCAAAGAGGAAAGGGTTCAGTTGCATCAATAAACTGCCGTCCTATCAAGAGCTCTTCCCTCTCCATAGAAAGGGGTCTTGTAAGCCATAAAAAGTAAAAAACAGTGGTAAGACCACCAGCAAGAGGATTTTGCATGAGCTCACTACGATGTGATTATGAACTTTGAAATGAATCTGCTAAGGCTTATCCAAATGTCTGCCGGCAAAACTGAAATGCATTGTGTTCTCAAGGTGCCAAAAACTGCACGTAGCAAACTTGAAGAACTGAGCCAATGCAACCAAGACATGAATAATGATAAAAAAAACTGAGGTATAGAAAAGGGGGATTCTGGGCGTGAAACAAAAAATTGAAGTCTAACCGATATTTTCTTGTAATAATAAACTTATCGTCAAAGTAACCCAATATAACGAATTCTCGAATTACATTTTGTCAATGTAAACTGTCTATGTGTATCTGCTTGGTGTCCCTAAATGACATATTGCACATATGTATCTTTTTCAATTTATGCTGCCATCAAATAACATTGTGTTCCACTGAAATGTTCAGTTCACTTATGTTTCAGTGATATTAAAGTGATTTGAAATGTTGGCCAGCATTCAGAACTATAAAAAATATTGAGCAAAGAGGCAAAAGTACTTCACATTCTACATAGTTGCTATTCAGCCTTGGCAGGTGCTTTCAAAATCCATGTATCAAAGGGAAACTTAAGTCAAATAACAATTTATGTCAGAGTGAAAGCTCAATGTATGACAACATATAAAATGACAATATTATCAACAGCAGGGCTCTGCTTACTGAGAAATTCAAATAAATGCACAAGAAGACATGCATTTCGCGTAAGGCATTCCCAAATGAGCCCGATGACGTGAGTGGTACCGCCTACTATTAATCTTTAGTAATTAAACTAGCAGCACTAAATAAACCTTCCTTGCATCAAAAGATGTAATGCAATGCTGCTTGTTTGTTTCTGTTTGATAGATGGAAAAAAGAACCGTCGGATGTAACTGTGGGGCATGGCACGAGTGGTTCAAAAATTTTTGCCTGATTAAAGTGGACAGGTCGTGCCATCTAGCAGCGCCCAGATGAACCAAGCACATCTGCTATTCAATGGCCATTGTTGCTGCTGTAGCTTCCACTACTTTTGTTCTTCTGCTACTAGTGTTGGTGGCCGTGCCGTAAAGCTGGGCAACGTTGTGCACAGCAACAGTGACGTGACATGTTCCGCTTGAGGCGGGTAATTAGAAGCGCGCTAACCCAATGCAGACCACTAAAACGCGATTTTATTTCAAAATAAGCACTTTCTTGGCACAAAAGTAACACTATAAGGTTTCTGGACCGCTATTTCAACAATAAGCGTTCACTTAAAGTTGCCTTTAGTGTCCCTTTAATAAGGTGGTGCAGGAAGTTGCAAAGCAATATTGACACACTTTTTTTTTTGCTTCTGCATCTTTTCCAATTTACCAAGCCTCTTCCCACAGGAACCTTCTCTTTTAAATTGCACAAAGATAATATATGAACACACACACATTGAAGCAACCAACAAGTTCAAGACAAAAATATGCTGCTACGAACATTTCCTAGTTGCACATTTTATTTATTCATTTATTAGAGAAATTGTATCAGAAACTCTATTTAAAACACAAATCATATCTCAAATAAATCCACACTATCACAACAATTTCTGCTGAAATGTGTGGCTTAATGTTGGAAACATGAAATAACACGAAGTCTTTGCGAGAATCGGGGTTAAAAAAATACCAAGCTGAACATAGCATAAACAATTTCTCTGAAATATTCTTGAGTGAGTATAAATAGGAACATGAAATGAATAACATCAGTATTAATATTCTTGTGGCAATGCAGTCAAGTTGGCAAGCCAAAAAATATTTTCCGATGAATTGCACACCACATAAAATAAAAAGTTTTACACGGCAGTGTACTGGTGTGGCTGTAATTAAGGCCTCTTTCACCACAGGTACAACGGGCTGAGATGACTTATGCACGGGCAGATGGCAAGGGGTTATGCATTTAGCTTTTCAAACATAGGAATGACGCAGTACAAAATATTCCCCACTTCTTACAGTTCTTTTGTTGAAAACTGCACGGGGTCCTCACAAGACCCGAAAAACTTCATTTTAAAAAATAGGAACACTACATATGCAATACAATGTGCAAATTTGTAGTTCATTACTCAGCAATTTTTAGTGAAAGTACACCTTTACTGAAAGTGCACTTTCAGCAAAACTTTCAGTATACTTTCAATGAAAGTCATTAAAGCAATGACAATAGAGATAAATTAGCAATAACCAATCAATGACCAATTACAACAATCATTTGAGCATACCAAGTATAAATTTGCATTCCAGACAGGGGGGTGTGATACTACAGAGATGGTTGCTACTGTTGAAATTTCATCACAAGCCAAAGCATATTCTGCACAAAGTTGATCCATGGTGTTGGAGATGATGGAACGCAGTGCATCTTCTTTTTGAATTTGAATAATCAAGGAAGTCCTGTTTGTTTCCTTTATTACCGTTTAAACCAACCTTCTTCATAAGGATTTTGCCTATGCAGTGTATCTGATCTACCAGGTAACCAGTGTCTTGCTTGAGACACCCAAGCAATTTTGCTGTGTTTGCCATGCCCGCACATATACACACATACATACATTTGCACAACTTTTATAGTCAAATAGCGCATCTAGCAAGTCATAAAGCGGTAATCAAGCAAAAGAGCTGCGATGGAAGTTTTTGAACTCACTAGATATAAACAGGCTCGTTAACTCACAATATTAACATCAAACTTTATAACATATCTTGCCTCTATGCCTGTAATCAATATTACAACTAAATTTGAGAAAGCTGCCGATATCTGTTTTAAATCTATGTTAAAATTTTCTTCAATGTCTCATTACAACGTAATTACAATTGAAATAATTGTCACTATATAAAAATGTGTTAAAGCCTTAACATTTTTTAAACAGAATTCTGGAGAATTTGGTAGAGTTTAAACTATGTCGAATGTGATTTGCCACACCTTAGGAGAAAAAAAAAAACTGATTGATTGATATGTGAGGTTTAACATCCCAAAACCACCATATGATTATCAGAGACACCATAGTGGAGGGCTTCGGAAATTTCGACCACCTGGGTTTCTTTAACGTGCACTCATATTGGAGCACACGGGCCTACAGCATTCTCGCCTCCATCCCAAAATGCAGCCGCCGCAGCTGGGATTCGATCCCGCAATCTGCGAATCAACAGCCAAGTACCTTAGCCACTAGAACATAACTGCGAGGCAAGAACAAAAAAAAAGTCCATACCCTCTACTCTCCATAGCTCCGCCATGCAGCTAACACAAGACGGTCCTAAGCAAATAAAAAAAAATAGGAAAAAGTAATGGTGAAAAACACAGCTCACAGAGGGAAACCGAAAGCCTTAAAACACACTCGGATAATTTTATAACTGAATGACCTCACTTAAATGGCGCCCTGCCGCGGTGGTCTAGTGGCTAAGGTACTCGACTGCTGACCCGCAGGTCGCGGGATCGAATCCCGGCTGCGGCGGCTGCGTTTCCGATGGAGGCGGAAACGCTGTAGGCCCGTGTGTTCAGATTTGAAAGCACCTTAAAGAAACCCAGGCGGTCAAAATTTCCGGAGCCCTCCACATTGGTGTCTCTCATAATCGTAAGGTGGTTTTGGGACGTTAAACCCCACATATCAATCAAATCAAATCATATAAATGTTGGTAAATTCTGGTGGAGAGATACCAGACACCAAATTAAACATTGATAAACAGCTGAGAAAATGCTCATTAAACGACTAAACACTAGTGACCACTCAAAATCATCATACCTATTCCTGCTAAGCAGTTCTCGCTTTTTAATGTTACTGTTGAAGCGTGCTTAGCTTCAAATTGCAAATAAGAACAACAAGTGTTATTGCTATTATGTCTGCACATAAAAAGACGAAAAGATCAGTAAAGCGTAGAAATGTACAAACCTAAAACGGAGATTATTTTGGATATCGGCCCCTGTGCTAAACAGTAACAAGTAGATATGGTCACGTAAAAAACGAAATCGGGGCTCCTAGTACACAGTTCATACGAAACCCTGTGCGAAGGAATAAAATAGAGTGTGGGGTAAAATATCAGAATATATAAGAAAGAAAAAACATAAAAAACACTGACAGATATTCAATAAAAGAAACAATGGAAGCATTCCGGGTTGTTATATAAGCCTCATGCATCAAAAGTGTAGTACCATAACCTTTGGTACACACATTCATGACAAGTTACACACTGACAGTTTTCTGCACTGTGGAAAGCTGGACAAACACACATGCCACAGATAGCTAATTGAACATGCTGTCACAGTGAAAAGGCACAGTAGCCCTTGCAAAGTGAGATCTTAGAATAGCAGAGAGCGAAGCTGGTTGGTAAGTATTCATTATAAAAGACGGGGTGAGCAAACACAGACACAAGACGGAAGTGGCGACACATCTTGTGGGGTTACTGCTGTCTTGTGTTTCTGCTAGCAAGCTGTCCCTTCGAATGGGATCATATGGATGCAGCTATTACCAAAAGGAAGTCAAGATTGTGATGTTAGCATAACCTTTTAGGCTTTCCTGGTCAGAAAATTAATTAGGCTTTTTTGCATCCGAAATAGCACGAATGTGGTACAGCCTATAATTCAGCTGCATGCTCATTTGAGCTAGCAGAGTAAGCTTTTGTAACGTGGCAGTACAGGCAGTGGTACACTCGAGTGAATACCACTGCGCTTGTGGTTCCTGAACTGAAAAAGCTGCTTAGAAGTCTTGTTACAAGAAAAGAAGTTACCGAAAAATTTTTATCATGAAATGCAGTTACGATGTCGCAGACCACTGAACATTAACTAGCTACAAGAGGTACAAAACTAGGCTGTCACTGCGCTCTTATATTCCTCTCACGACAGCACCGTTGACTAGCGACTGCAGTACTGCAGTTTCAATATGTTTGGCATTCATTCAATGTACAAATTATTCACAATGAACTCTGTGCATGCCCTAAGGTTAGTGGCTGTATTTACATATGGCCACCAGTGGCAATGACAATGCAGTATTTTACATTATGAAGATCAACGAGAAACCCAAACTTTTACCGTCATTTGGGCACGCAGATTTTTTCAACTTGCTGGTGTCTGATGCGTTCTACTGAAGGCACGTCAAAGCATATTTTACAAGCACATTCTCTAGAGAGAAATTACCTTTTGCCCACATAAGCCGATAACAATGCAAGTATTTTTGATAGATGAATCTGGCATAACCTTAAATATGAAAAACTGAACTGCTCTCTAATACTGTCAGGATTATTTGTAGATGTCCATCCGTCTACTCTGTATACATATCCCCATGTGAATGGTAGCAAGCCAGGTGACATCAACAATGAAATGCAAAATATAAAGCATAAGCACCTTAATTCAGAGTACTTGCTTGACAAGCAACCTGTGTTAATATAGCAGACAGATTTTGCTCACGAACTGTTATGCAAGCTCTGCATAACAGCCATAATGACCCAATTGCTAATGGTTAGCCCCTCCCCCCCCCTCCTTTTTTTTAAAAGAATAGGTCTGTCATTTCAGCAAACCTCTCTGTAAGACAGTCTTAGATATATGTTTTTGAGGCTGCTAAAGCATGATGATTTATCAAATGCCCTTCAAGTCCCAACAGTATTGACACATGTGAACATATCCCTGCCCAAAGGCAGCACAGTCATGCATCAAGCATTTTCAATGAGTCACACTGGGAAAAGGTGGCAACTTAGCCTGGATAGTACTGCATTCTAAAAGGAATAAATAAACTTTCCTTGGGCGCAGAATGTTTTAGAAAAGAGGTCAGATAAGACGGAACGTTTTGTCCTATATGACCTTTTTCGAAACATTCTGTGTACAAAGAAAGTTCATTTCTTTTAGACCGCATATGAGTAATACCCACAAAGAAAATCTGTGCTTGAACAAAGGCATAAAATGCTGGTGCCAATAAAATGTTTAAACCCATCAATAGCACATCAGTTGATGCAACTTTAGGATGCTATGCCACTGCACTTGATCTTGCTGGGGCACTGGAAGCCAGGTAAGAGTGCTCGTACACGAAACAGAAAACTGGAATCACAGTTCCAAAACAGATGGAACTGCCAGGCTTTATACTTCCACCATTATGATTGGTGTTTTAAAGAAGCAATAAGCTAGTTATGCTATAAACAACAGCCACCATAACCATGAGCATCCTCACTATTCTTAGCCGCTGATGCCAAAAGGTGCTACCCAAAGTGAAAGTGGCTGCACATACCGCTTGGCACTCAGAAGGGAGCCACAGATGTCAATAGCTGCACTATGTGCATAATAGACAGAAAATGATTTGTGACTTTACATGCAGTTACAGCTATTGTGCATCCATGTATTGCATATATGAGAGGGGACAAAAGTGTGTGAACTACGCCCAGTTCTAACCAAATTGCTCTATTGCCTTACCTAGTACTACTTCTGGTCTCGAGTTGCGATATTGAGGCCACTGATTTCAAGCTCACAGAAGCAGGAATGGACAGTCCAGCAGTAGTACATGTGGAATGTTGCCACAACAAACAAAGCTTACACAAGCTGCAATGCATGCTGCTCTTTTGATATTACCTCGTTCTTGACTTAAGTGAAAGAAACAATCTTGTTTTTTATCGGATGCTCACACCTGGCAAAGCACGACATGTTTGATGACAGTCAATACTATGAATCTTGTTTTTTATCGGATGCTGACACCTGGCAAAGCACGACATGTTTGATGACAGTCAATACTATGAGTCAATAATTAATGTGTGAAGTGTAGCCTCAAAACACCAACGCTGGACCATCATGTGTCGTAGCATAACAGCATAGTTTAGGATGTCTTGATGCCAGAGTTCTTTTGCACAGTATGGTGAAAACCACTGACCATGCTGCCGCCATTATGGGTGTCCAGTGGAGCTATTGCGTTGCGTGATGTCATATGTGGTCAAACAGCAGATGCTGTAACCACCCTGTACAAAGGAACGCTGGCATAAGGGCACCTAAACTTGGTCGATACCTCACATGATATATTAGTTTCTGTCCTGCACAGCATTTCTTCTCAATTTGCCAACAATGCACCAGCAACTTGTAACCAGGTACAATGTGGTCAAAGCGAAGTCATCACCGACCCCGTCGATCAGTCTACGATAGTGATGACACAACAGCGCCAACCACGTCTCCATTAGATACAGAAACTGTCCGGTCATTTCTGCCGAGAACAGCTAACAAATCACGCACGCATTTCACTTTTTCCCGGTCCACAGTTAGCTGCTCCTGCTGTAGTGCGACTCGACGTTCCTCCAGATACACCAACCTCTGCAGTAGGGCCGTCGTGTCAGCGTGGGAGGAAGAGCTGTGGCGTGCTTTCTTGGCACTGGGTTCATCTGGCCCAGGTGGTGTCTGTGTGTGCACGGAATTGCAGCAACGCAACACCTGTAAAAGGCAGTTGAGGCAAGAAGGATGCAGTGACACTGAATGTAAACATTATACAGAAGTCTGTCTGGTTGGGTAAGTAAACTAAAAAAAGCTTTGAACTCCACCTAAAGTAAAGCACATGTGTCATAATATATGGTGCACACAGGTTGAAATGTGCAAAAACAAAACAGTACACCGTGCGGGGGCGAATTGCGTATGTGCAGTGCGGTGGCGAAGAGGACGGCGACCGTGTGCGCGGCGTGTCTCGAGACAGCGTGGGTCGTGCACGAGAGTCGGAATTGCAAGGCTGGGCTCTCTTTCGCTGGGCGTCCGGTCCATGAAAGAACCCGGAGCCCTACCTCCTGCTGCCTCGACTTAGAGCGCTCCCACCTGTTCCGCTACGAGGAGATCGGGCCAAGGAACGTGCACGAGGCCGGGCCAAGGTCTTGACGCTGTGGGCAGACAGGCACACTCAGGGTTCAGCCCACGAGCACGCACAGGCCGAGGGCATCCACCGTGGAGCGGGTCCCTTGGGCGCAGAGTCCCGGCATCAACGGCCACAGAGTGGACCTTCTTGACTTCACGCGGCCAGACCAAACACCGAGCTACGGCATCGAACAGATGGTCTATGCACGGCGCCTTTAACTCCGCAATTTCATCGGCTCCGACAAAAAACTGTACGCTACTGCTTGACTATTTCGCGTAACAGCTCTCATGTCAAATTAAACTGTTTTTCTCAATTCGTTTAGTCCTGTCGTGTCTGTAAAGGTGTCTTACGCGTGTTTTTCCATCTGCGTGCTGCATTATTCTTTCTGGAGCGAATCCTGAACCCACGTTAACATCACCACATGAACACACAAAAACATGGCATTTCGGAACCGACTTGGTTCTTTCCTCATGGGGGACTGTGGCAACATTGCTGCAGCGTCTTGAAGGCACTTGTGCAGCGGTTAACGACCCCACGTTTTGCCGCGAAGCGTAGTTCCTGTGGATACAATGGGGGAAAGGTTCAGAGGAAACGACTGATGTTTCAAGCCGTCCTGTCATGACTGGAGTATTAGTCTTGTCCTCCACTTAGGTTCCGAAACATCGGGTTTTTCATGTTTTCACTTACTTTACTTTGGTTGGAGTTCAAACAGCTTTTCTCAGCACAAGTATTCATGCTTTTGATACCCTCAGGTTATGTTCAATGCAGGCCTAAGCATGAACAGAACCATTAATTTTTTTTCTTTTTATCATTTCAGGTCGATTCAATTCACCCTGCACTAACTAAACTTGTTAATGGTAGGGTTGACTGGGTGCTGTTATCGTGCAAAGATTGTTTCAGCAAGTTCAGCAGAAATGCGATGTCAAAACAGTACAATAGAGCAGATTTCGAACAAGCCTTCTGCTAGGGTCACGTCTTGCACGGCAGTTATGCTCTTGGTGCCGACACTACTACATTGAACCCGTGAAATGAATGCTAGAGTGCAGTGCCACCATGAATCAGTTCACAATGTGCAAGAGAAATTAATAAACCTTTCAATCTCATCATACAAGACAGGTGCAGTAAACCATGCCTAAATTACGGCATATTCACTGTGACTGGCACATGAGAATGTAGCGCAAAGAGATCCTTATGATGTACACATCTCACTTAGCATGATAAGACAGGTGCTTGGGCTAGTTGGCGATTGGGAATCAACATATTTGCACAGCGCAAGACTATGAGTAGTTACGACATAACTACAGAAGAAGAGACAAGGACAGAAACAGCGCTCTTTCTGTCCTTGCCTCTTCTGTAGTTATAACTACTCGTAGTCTTGCGCTGTGCAAATATGTTGATTCACTTATCATATTTTGTGCAAATGATGCTTGCACGAAAATGTTGACAATGCTGACAAACTGGAGTATAGCACTGCATATATAAAAACTGTAGTCACACATTGGAGCACTATTTACCCCATATTTCTCGCAGCTAACTACACCCATGAGTATGTAAGCACTATTGTGAAAGAATTTGTTGTTGGGCTAGTTGGTAGAACATTTCAAAAAACTAATTACCAACAAATCTAAATTCTGTAATGATATGCACTAGACTGATTACTTTAAATACCCATCTAGCACAGCAGCATTACATCAATTCCTGGACGCTTTCTGCATAACATGTTGTGGCAAGCAAGCCACAGCGCGATTTCACAGAAGTGCTCATTTGAGGGGGGGGGGGGGGGGGGTAGTTGGTGAAGCATCTTGAAAGAAACATTTAGACAGCACTCGTCTTGCAGTTAGTAGTGCCTAAATGTGCGCCTTTCTTGATAAGGACACAACACGATGTGGACGCGGGGTGTTTTCCAGCACTTACCTGCAGCTCTTCCGACGAATCCCGCGAGCTGCTGGGTTGAGGCTGGGGTGGCTTCACGGGTGTGATGGATACTTCCCGATTCAAGGCCACGATGCTAAGTCCAGCCACTGGCTGGATGACGCTGAGAGGGGGGGACGCCATGGCAGGCGCATGCGACGTATTTTGGTGCAAAAAGGTGTCTGCTGAAATAGAGCGCACACTTGTGGGTACGATTTGAAGTTGCAGTTCCTGCGACGCTGACGAGCGCGAACGTTCGCCGGATCGTTCTACAACGTCGAGCGCTTTTAACGCGGCTAGTTCGTACGGCTTGAACGGCGTCGAGCGCTTTTCCCGACGCAGATCGGCAACAATGCTCTTCCACTTGCGGCGGACTTCCTCTTCGCTCCTTTTGAGTCGCTGCGAGACCTCTTCCCAAGCGACGCGCTTCGAAGTGCCGTCGATGGAGCCCAGCAGCACAGAAGCGCGACCCGAGATCAGTTCCACGAGTTGGTCGATTTCACCCGCAGTCCACTGCGGCTCGGCTGAGCTGGACGAAGGCTGCGGCGGGCTAATGCTGTTATTGTTCGGCTGCGAGAATGTTGAGCGCCTCGGCGTTGTTCTCAGCCGAGCTAAACCACCTCGATTGGACTCCATCTGCGCGCAAAGACCAACGTGCCGACAGAATCATGGGCCACCCGTGTGTCCCTTCACGTTATCCAACCGCACAACAACGGCCTCGCGACTCGCTAGCGAGCGCGGGTTTAAGCGCGTTCTTCTGAAGAGCGCCTGTTGCGAACACACCGGCGAAGAAGCGCGCGTGCACAGTGTCGAAACGCCGCGGTACTCAATCAAAATGAGGCGCGTTCACACGCGATTAAAATAGTACGCGTTTATTCGAACGCGCCAAAACTCGTCGGCCAGAACAGTGGCAGAACGCTAAAGGCACTGGCAACTTTTAGCACAGAACACCTTTTAGTGGTAGGAGTTCTGTGGTGGCCGGCAATGCCTCCTTTACTAGATGGTGGTAGCACAGAAAGCCTACCACTTTGGTGGTAGTGATTAAAAAAGAAGGTGCCTTATTTCTGCAGCCCTTTACTAAATACCTGCCGCGTAGTCCACTAACCCGAATCTACTGCATCTCCCTCCTTCTTATCTCTGGTGGTGGTGGTGGTGGGTAAAGGAAGAAGGCACCTGATAAAATAGATGAATGGATAGATGAATAGATGGATTGATAAAGCTGTACCCTTTAAATTGGACGGCGGCTAACGCCACCTGGCCGTAATACTTAGTGAACCAAAAATTTGATTTATCTTTTTTTTTTCCTTTAATTAGTGAAGTTGAGATCTGGTACTTTGCAGTAAAACGTTAAATTTTCACTCGTGCCTTGACTTTAGCCACCAATCAAAGAACCTTCTTATAGTTAATTATACCCGTTTAAAGCATAGAGAAAGATATTTCTCTATGTTTAAAGTCTATTTTGCCCTCCTTGTCCCTAAACTCCAGTGCTTTGGAAAACTCTGCGCCATCATCCTGAACTATAGGGTGAAGCCCTTTACAGAACATTATCAAGTGTTCGGCAGTTTCTTCTTCCCCTCAACACGCACTGCATACTGTATCTACCCCTTCGTATTTGGCCCGATATGTCTTGGTTCGCAATACTCCCGTTCTCGCCTCAAACAGTAGAGAACTACCCCGAGTATTATGATATAGGTCCTTTCCTTGGCAATTTCCTGCTTAAAAGTTCGATAGATCTTTAGTGCAGATTTGTTAATCATGCCAATTCTCCACATATCGGTCTCAGCTTCCTTCACCTTCTTCTTAACCGATAGTTCTTGGGGGGTGAGGGGGGGTTATGTATAAGAAGGAAAAGAAGAGAAAAGTGAGCCCCGCAACTGTCTGCATCAGGGTGCGACACCTCAGCAGCATCTCACAATGGATGAAGTGAGGAGGGATTAAAAGGATGGGAATAAAGGTGTAGAAAGAGAGATGAGGAAAGCCAGAGAGCGACGACATAAGTGGGGATCCGGTCGAAGCAGTCCAAGGGCCGCAACTGTCTGCATCAGGGTGCGACACCTCAGCAGCATCTCACAATGGATGAAGTGAGGAGGGATTAAAAGGATGGGAATAAGGGTGTAGAAAGAGAGATGAGGAAAACCAGAGAGCGACGACATAAGTGGGGATCCGGTCGAAGCAGTCTAAGGACCGGTGCCCCACCCTTGGACTGCTTCGACCGGATCCCCACTTTCCTATCGCCTTCTATTTTCCGTCGCTTGCCTCTCTATTTCTTCATCTATATCCTTCTATTCTTTTTATCCCTCCTTCCCCCCACCCCTATAAGGCACTGCGCCGTGTCGCCTATAGGCAGACAGAAATTAGGTGCCTTCTTCCTTTCCTTACGAACCACTACCACCACGACATATCGAGGGGATAGAAGAGATAGGAAAGATGGAAACACGGTGACAGGAGTCCGAGGACGGGGCACCACTTGCGAGAGCTCTTGTCGGCGTCAGTAGGTGGTGTTGAGCAAGTCCAGTCGGTCAGAGCTACGCTGTCGTCGGAGGTCGGCGTCAGGAGATGACGTAGGGCGAGCCCAGTCGGCCAGAGTTACGCTGACGTGGGAGATCGCGAGGGCACAACCGGTCGGCACGGAATCCAGCGAGCGAGTCCCGATAGTTCTTTTTGGTTCGGCCTCCTGCTATTTTCTAAGTATTTACCCGTCAATTTTCTGGTTCGCTTCCTCCATTTTGTATCGACATTCTTCATGTGCAAGTAGCTAAAAATCTACCTAGACCGACGCTCCTCCCCCATTTCTCTCAATCGCTTCTCAAATTTTATCTTGCTGCTAGCTTCCCTGCCCTCAAATGATGTCCATCCCATATCACCTTGTACTCCCTGATTTGGTGTATTGCCGTGAGCTCCTAAGGCAAGCTTACCTATTCCACGTTGCTTAATTTCTAATCCTGCTTGAACTTCTGATCTCATGCACAAGACCGCATTGCCTAACGTCAGACCAGGAACCATGACCCCTTTCCATATTCCTCTCACAACATCATACCTATTGTAATTCCACAGTGCCCTAATTTTCATCACTGCTGCATTCCTGTTACCTTTAGTCGCCACTTATATTTCGCGTTCCCTTAGGTACTCGGTCCCATTGCTTATCCATACGCCCAGATACTTGTATTTATCTGTTATCTCTAGCGTGACCTCCTGTATCCTAAGCTCATTACCTTCATTATCATTAAAAATCATGACTGCTGATTTTTTTTACTGAATCTGAAAGCTAACCTATCTCCCTCATTACCGCAGATGTCCATCAATCTCTGCAAATCTTCCTTGTTGTCGGCCATTAGCACTATATCATCTGCGTACATTAATGCTGGTAGTGCCTGATCCACGAGTTTTCCTTGTTTGACGAAAGAGAGGTTGAAGCCAAGTCCACTTCGCTCAAGTTTGGCCTCTAATCTTTGTAGGTACGTCATGAATAACAAATAGACAGAGGACACCCCTGCCTAAGCCCCCGTTTCACCTCTGTGGGCTTGGATATCTGTTTTTCCCACTTTATAACTACCTTGTTACTTTTATAGATTTCCTTTAAAAGATTAGTGACTCCATCTTCCACACCTAGTGTGTCCAGTATTCCCCACAAGTCCTCTTTAACCACGCTATCATACGCTCCCTTGATATCCAAAAATGCTAGCCATAGGGGCCTGAGTTCCTTTTCTGCTATTTCGATTCACTGTGTCTGTGAGAACATTTGTCTTCCAACCTCCTGTGTATCCGAAACCCATTCTGCAATTCCCCCAGCAACCCCTCATCATCTATCCATGCCTGCACTCTTTACTCATGGCCAGCCTGTAGACCACTGATGTCACTGTTATAGGACGGTAGTTGTTTATGTCAGCTTTGTCCCCCTTTCCTTTATAGATCATGCTTATCCTGTTAAGTGGGGACTTCACCATCGATTATTGTTCTGCTCACTGCCTCTCTCAAAGTCTGTTTAGACTTTGGACCCAATGTCCTTATCAGGATAATTAGAATGCCATCTGGGCCTGTTGATGTACTACTTGGAACCCTCTTCTCAGCCCTTTCCCATTCTCGATGTGAAAATGGAGCCATTGCGCCACTTGATTCATCCTTGTCTATTATGGTGCGTAAGGGCACTTCTTTGTTGAAATTTTTCTGCCACCTTTGTTCTTATATTGTAGTGGAGCATACGCACTAACGCGTATGCGCCTTCCAAAGAGAACGAAAAACCCGTGCTCCGATTGCACGAGAACCTGGGCCACCTTTGCCAGACTTGTCGTATGGCCATTCGTTGCGACTCGTTCAGCAGCTTCGTCCCCTTTTAGCCTAGCACCTTGAGCTGTAGTTATAAATCTCTGCTCTAGGCTTGTTTTATTTCTTAGGGAGTTTAGATGGTTCCAAATTTTGCATCTGCCTTTCTGTCCTTTTTATGTACTTCTGCCAGCAACTGAGCACCCCTTCTTCTATTCTTTTCATTGATCAGGAGGGATGCTTCCCTTCTAGAGCTTAGAAAGATGTCCCATTTTCTGTCGGTTCATCCCGCTGCTTAGCATGTCTGTGTTTCCTAGAGGCTTCCCGATGTTTTGCTATGGCTCTCTTAACTTCCTCATCCCACCAACTCTTGGGCTTGTGTCTTCTTTTTCGGGGTGACTTGTCACGTGCCTTAGCAAGCTCTAGCCCAAACAGTCTATTTAGATTTGTGTATGTCCACACTGTTTTATTATCCTGAGTGATTACTTTCTCAATTTGCTTAGTAGCAATTTCTATTTGCCTTTCTGAATAAAAATTTTCCTGTAGTTGCTTATCTTGTCTTTTTCCCACTTTCGCTGCTCTTGCAAAACTTAGCTTGATGTATTTGTGATCACTACCCTGACTTCTGGAGCCACATTCATCTATGTGTGTTCCTTTGAGCTTATCATACATCCTATGTGACATCAGTGCATAATCTATCGTCGACAGCAGCCTTCCTACCTCCCATGTTATTTGCCGTTCACACTTCTCAGTACTGTTGCAAATGATAAAATCATGCTTTTCACACATATTCATGATCATTTCGCCTGTTGGATTGGTATACCCATCTATATCTTCTATGTGTGCATTCATATCTCCTAATATAATTATCTCGCACTCTCCTTCTAATTTCTCAATGTCCTTTGATATACACTCCACCATTGCCTGGTTTTCCTCTCTGGCCTTTGCTCCCGTCCATCTTTGCTCCCGTTCGCACATGTGCCAGTGCCACCTGGCGGATTCCTCCCAAGGCGTTATGCGCTAGCCGGCACGTTCATCACGCTTCCCTATTCTAGCCACTGCGGGGGGAGTGATCACCGATGCGCTACCACTGGACATTGTGAACCACATAGGCTCGCCCGATCGCGAGGCGCAGCTCAGCATCATCCAGCGGCTTAACACGGCCCTGGCTCGGCAAAAGCGAACAGAGCAAACTCCTAGTAGCTCGCGCTGGGCCTGCCGTCGTTGAGGTCTAAATAGACAGGAGGGTGCGGAACCCTGCACGGTGCTCCCACCCTCCCCACGCAGGACTGCCCAATAAAGTCTGTTTCTCTCTCTCTAGCCACTGTACATCTAGTAATGGAGACTACAGTGCCTAGCTATAATGAAAACCTTGTTAGTGGCCATTTTTCCTTCCTCAATGGCAGTGGCTACGCCGCTAAACATTCCAACGCTTCCATAAATCCAAGATTTCTATGACGGGCCCCGTCACCTACTGCAAAACACTTGCCAATGTATATGTAAACTGGCAGCGTAACTTCCATAGAAGCCCAAGGATCCAGTAGTCGGCGGCTCGGCTCGTTGCCACCGTCGCCATCTACGTGAGGACAGGACCAGTAACAGCAAAAAAATTAATAAAATACGACGTCACAACCAGAAGTGGTAGCGACGTCGCGCACTTGTCCATTACGGTGCGAAATTGAAATTTTTCCTCATTGGTGACCTGCTATGTGTCTTTATTATTATGTGATTTTATTGCACCTTAATTGTGTCTTGCTGATTGCATGCGAGAGAGAAATGAAACAAAAATAGCAAAGACTGAGGAAGCAAAGAATGTACTTAAACGAGTTTAAAAAATTCCAGCAGTTCCAAATGCAAAACCATTTTTTAATTACACACCTGAACACTTTCTGTAAAAAACTTCCTAGAGAAGCGTAGGTTTTAAATGCCATGGGGATCTCACTGTCTAATCAAACCGAAAAGCAACACACTCTGACCCTTGCTTGCTGTTTATAGCGCTCCATACAGTGGGATGGCGAGCACAGAGTCACATGAATCTTTGTATCACTCTACCACATTTCGTAGTGATGCCTAAACCGACCACCAAATTTAGATATATTTTTAGGTCAGTACAAGCTTTGTAATACTTTCGAGCAATGGGAGGCACAGCTGGCCAGCTCTGACCCAGAGGTGCAGCTTGCATTTCTGCGTCATATCAGGCAGGCGGCAGCAGCCAGTGGAGCCCTGGACTTGGGGGGGGCCTCCCCTATCAAGCTCATGACCGCCGTCCCAAACCCTTGCAAATACAGTTCTTCCTTCCTTCCTTGTACAGTTTTTTCTTTCCAACAGACCACAAGTAGTCGGTCGAAAAACAGACACACAAAACCGCATGCTGGCCACAAGTTCCTTCATGTAGCCTTGCACAGCCCCTATTGGAACATGAGTGCTCACAACAAACTCGGGAAACGGTCTACTTGTTTGACACGCTAGTAGTAGGAAAGGACGACGTTTTCCTACACGGTTGAGGAAGCGTATACTTTTGGGACATATTACAAAGTACAATTAAAAAAGAGTTTCCGTTAGACCCTCATGGAATCAGGTATTTGGCAATAGAGAAAGATGATGCATTACCGTTTGATTTTATCATCATGACTGCCTTGCACAGTATATGGCGCTCTCGACTGGCTGGATTTCACTGTGACCCTGACAGGAGACCAGCAAGAGAGTATTTTAAAGAAAGTATTTTAAGGTTTCTCAAGGTTGGAAGAACGAATGAATGTGTTCCTTTATGATTAAAGAGGGTAGAAGCTCTACTGACCATGAAGGAATTTTAGGACGTGATCTGTTATAGTAATGCTTGACTGCCGTAGTCATTTTTTGTTATGTTTGTTGTGTATTATAATATATTTATCTCAGCACCCTGTGTGTGACGTTTAATATAAAAAAAAGTCGCAGCATAATCAGGAGTGAATGATGACGAGTGCGGCGAAGCGCTATAGGGTTTCATCACTTAACCGGGAGCCATCCACGAATATCGCCCACTACATCATCAAAGACGTGACAAACACTGTATATATCTATACAAAAAATTTTATTATTCCTAAGTGGTAGCTATACGTCGCTTCTATTCCCCCTTCATTATAATCGCTTTATGGTCGGTGAAGTGGTGGATTGGTGATGGGGCGTAGTGGGATATTATTTGCAAGGACGAAGTAGTGGGCAATTAGCAAAGGTGAAACTTTAGGCGGTCACGTACATACATACAAGGGATGGACAGACCCACGCCTTTAGGAGCTTCGTCCCTAAAAAAACTGGTGCAGCTCAGTGGTAGAATACTGGGCTGGCATGTAGCGAACACGGGTTTGAGCCCCGCTGTGTTCTTGGTAATAAATATTTTTTCTTATTTCTGCGAAGCCACCGGAAGCAGCCGCTGGTGTCCCGGAAGCCACCACCATCAACAGTCGCCTGATGCCAGCGTGAGGGCTTTTCTCTTTTTTTTAATGAAATGCCGGCCTGTAGCCCAGTTAACTGTAAGAATTGACGGGAAATGTCGACACGAAGACATTTCACATAAGTACCTCAAAATTGTATTACTTATTATGCATTCTGGGAGGTGTAATGATGATTGTAGTGGGTCATGCAAATCTCGGCACACACATTGTCAGTGCTAAGCACGAGACGCTCGGCCCGGACTCTCGCTGATTTTGATAGCTAGGCCTACGCTCCTACCTGGTCTCGGATAACAGTTTGGACTGTCTCCGTTCTATATTATAATTGGTGGAGTTTGCTGGGCCTCCTTGCAATCCTGGAGTTGCGAAGCCGGACTCTACCTGCTGTCATGACCACTGCATCTGCCACAAGCCCTCCTCCTATGGCTTCCCAGGCTATCGTGTGCTCCGGCGCGGTCCGTCAGCGGGATCCTCCCATATTCAGCGGCACTGACGACCACGACGTCGACGACTGGCTGGCTACTTACGAACTCGTGAGTGTCTTGAACAAATGGGACGAAGCCACGAGACGGGCCACTGTCGGCATTTACCTCAGTGGCATTGCCCACTTATGGCTTCGGAACCATGAGACCGACGTTCCCACCTGGACAGCATTCAAAGCAAAGTTCAGCGAAGTCTTTGGTCGTCCTTCTGTCCGCAAACTTCGTGCGGAGCAGCGCCTTCAGTCGAGATCTCAACTGCCTGGTGAGAACTTTACAAGTTATATAGAAGACGTCATCGACTTGTGCAAGCGCGTCGATGTGAACATGACAGAGGTGGACCGCATCAAGCATATTTTTAAGGGTATTGACGAGGACGCTTTCCAGATGCTCATTTCAAAAAGCCCTGCTACTGTCGCCCAAGTTACCGAGCTCTGCCAAAGCTACGATGAGCTCCGCCGGCAACGTCTCGTCACCCGCCGTGCTGTCCCACATCAGGAATCGATGTCCGGCTTAACTCCCTCGCAAGACCCCGTCCTCCTCTCGCAGATCAAAGATTTCGTGCGCGAAGAAGTTGCCCGCCAACTCTCGCTCATCTCTGGCCTACCGGAGCGCAGTGCACCGCTTAGCCCTACTCTACGGACTATTATACGAGATCAAGTGTCTGAGGTCCTTCCTCCGCAGCTGGTGCCACCAGTCAATGCACCATTGACGTACGCCGAAGCAGCAGCACGACCACGACCACAGACGTTCCAAGCGCCGCCTCCACAGCCTGCTCCTGTTTATGCCGCCCAGCCGCCACGACCTCCACTTCGCCGACTCCCTAATCCATGGCGCACTGCCGACAACCGACCGATCTGCTTTTCGTGTGGTCTACCTGGGCACGTCGCACGTCTGTGCCGCCGCCGCCCACTCCACTCACGTGAAAACCTACGTCCATACGAGAACGATTACACGTACACTCAATACACCCCAGACCCCGAATTGTACGCTCCTCGTCCAAGCCACCGACCAGCTCCTGATCGCCGATCTCCTTCTCCACGTCGACGCTCGCCCTCCCCGATGCGCCGACGCCCCCCTACAATCGACGCGGAAAACTAAATGACGCAGTTCCCGAGGCAAGAACTGCGTCCTCGTCGCAAAGCACAAGCCCTCTTCGTTCGCCGCCGAATGTAATTAATGCCGTTCTTGAAGGTGTACCCGTACTTGCCCTTATTGATACTGGTGCCGCAATTTCTGTCATCGCCGAAAAAGTTTGCCGTTCAATTCGAAAAGTGACAACGCCTTACTTGGGTTCATGTCTTCATACTGCCACTGCTCAGCCTGTGCAGCCTGTGGCCGCGTGTACTGCCAGACTTGTAATTCAAGGAGTGCCCTACACAGTCCAGTTCGTAGTACTCCCGCACTGTTCTCATGACATCATTTTAGGTTGGGATTTTCTCTCCCATCACCAAGCCGTCATTGATTGCGCCCGAGCCGAAGTCGCCTTTTGTCCCCTTGGTGACGCGCTCCCAGAGCACGATCGCCCTTCCGACGCGAAGTTGGTCATTAGTGACGACACCCAAATCCCTCCACGCGCTACTGTCTTCGCACCTGTGTCGTGTTCCACCGTCGTCGACGCTACCGCATTCTTCACGCCTTCCGCTGCTTTCGTTCATCGCCACCTATCACCGCTCCCAACCGCTCTCGTTACTCTTCAAGGTGGTGCGACCAACGTGCCTGTGAAGAATCCGTTCCCATTCACGATTACGCTACTTCGAGGCGAATGTATTGGTTCGATAGAATCATTCGAAACCATCGCTACACTTGACGTTCCTGATGAATCATCGGAAGTCAGCGCCCTCTCCTGTAGTTCCGTGAATGACCCTTCCACTACCGACATTTTCAACCGTGTCATCGACGAAGGCCTAAACCCACAACAGAGGTGTGAGCTTTTGAGCCTCCTTGACAAGTTTCGACCATCTTTTGACAGTCACAGCGCTACATTAGGTCGCACATCTACCGTATGCCATCAGATCGACACAGGTAATCACCCACCACTACGGCAGCGACCATACCGTGTTTCGCCAACTGAACGCCGTATCATCGATGAACAAGTAGGTGACATGCTAAAGCGAGGCGTCGTTCAACTGTCAAACAGTCCTTGGGCGTCGCCGGTTGTTTTAGTTAAAAAGAAGGATGGCAAGATACGCTTTTGCGTAGATTATCGTCGCCTAAACAAAATAACACGAAAGGATGTTTATCCTTTGCCTCGAATTGATGACGCCCTCGACTCTTTACAAGGCGCAGAGTTCTTTTCCTCCCTTGATCTACGCTCTGGGTACTGGCAAGTGCCCATGAATCCGGATGATAGGCCAAAAACTGCATTTGTTACACCAGACGGCTTATACGAATTTAACGTGATGCCATTCGGGCTATGCAATGCGCCGGCAACATTTGAGCGCATGATGGACACTATCCTACGAGGCCTCAAATGGAACACGTGTTTGTGCTACTTAGACGATGTAGTGGTATTCTCACCCGATTTTTCCACGCACCTTCGTCGATTGGAACAGGTTCTACGCTGCCTCTCTGCAGCCGGCCTCCAACTCAACTCGAAGAAGTGTCACTTCGGAGCGCGCAAGCTGACCATTCTCGGACACGTCGTGTCGAAGAATGGCGTTCTTCCTGACCCCGCTAAGCTACGTGCTGTTCGCGAGTTCCCGAGGCCCGCGTCTCTCAAGCAGCTGCGTAGTTTCATTGGGCTTTGCTCATACTTCCGCCGCTTCGTCCGAGATTTCGCCTCGATCATGGCGCCTCTGACAGACCTACTTCAGGGAGACCGCAATCTATCTGCGTGGTCTCCAGCTTGCGACAGTGCCTTTGCGAAGCTCCGTGAACTGCTTACAACACCACCAATACTGCGTCATTTCGATTCAAGCGCTCCCACAGAAATCCACACAGATGCTAGCGGTGTCGGTCTTGGCGCTGTACTCGCCCAACGAAAGCCTGGTTACCAAGAATATGTTGTTGCGTACGCGAGCCGCACTCTTACAAGAACAGAAGCAAATTATTCGGTAACTGAGAAAGAATGCCTAGCGATTATCTGGGCCATTACAAAATTTCGGCCTTATCTGTACGGCCGCCCTTTCGATGTTGTTACCGACCACCACGCGCTCTGCTGGTTATCCTCCCTCAAAGATCCCTCAGGACGCTTGGCACGATGGGCTTTACGGCTCCAAGAGTACGACATCCGCGTCATTTATCGCTCAGGCCAGAAGCACGCCGATGCCGATGCTCTTTCGCGTTCGCCTGTTTCTACTGATATTGCGAGTGTCTCCATCCAAGACAACTTCCTTCCACTATCAGGACCCATCAACATGGCTGCGGAGCAGCGCAAAGATTCGTGGATTGCGTCTCTGATGGATTACCTATCTGAAACACTTGCCCACCCGCCATCTCGAGCGCTACACCGACAAGCCTCTCACTTCGCCATCCGTGATGGAATACTTTATCGCCGCAACTACCACCCTGACGGTCGCAAATGGCTACTCGTCATACCCAGGCATCTCCGTGCCAGCATATGTGCTGCTTTCCATGCCGATCCGCAGTGTGCGCACGCCGGTTTGTTTAAAACCTACGCCAGGCTACGTTTTCGGTTTTATTGGCGCGGCATGTACACATTCGTTCAAAAGTACATTCGATCTTGCACAGAGTGCCAACGCCGCAAGCACGATCCTAGCCGTCCTACTGCACCAATGCAGCCGTTACCGTGCCCAGTGCGACCATTCGACCGAGTTGGAATAGACCTTTATGGTCCTCTACCATATACATCAGCCGGGAATCGCTGGATTATTGTAGCGATCGACCATCTCACGAGATATGCAGAAACGGCCGCTCTACCAGCCGCGACGGCACGTGACGTTGCGTCTTTCCTGCTGCAACGTTTTGTTCTCCGTCATGGCGCTCCACGTGAACTTTTGAGCGACCGAGGCCGCGTCTTTCTCGCGGATGTTATTCGAGAACTTCTTGCAGAATGCCATGTAATTCACCGCTGTACTACCGCATATCGCCCACAAACAAATGGCTTGACCGAGCGTTTCAACCGTACTCTTGGCGACATGCTTTCTATGTATGTCGCCTCCGACCACACCAACTGGGATCTTATCCTTCCTTACGTAACGTACGCTTACAACACGGCACCTCAAGCGACGACAGGCTTTTCTCCATTCTTTTTACTTTATGGTCGAGAACCATCATCTCCAATTGACACCATTCTCCCCTACCGACCCGACTCATCCGAAGGCACACCACTTTCCGAAGCCGCGCGGTATGCGGAAGAATGTCGGCAATTAGCTCGCACCCTTACAACACAAGAACAAGGGCTACAGAAATTTCGTCACGACGATGGACGGTCCAACTACCAAGTTTCGCCCAACTCTCTTGTTTGGCTGTGGGTGCCCCCCAGTGCTGCTCCTGGTACCTCTACAAAGTTTGTCAGCAGATACCATGGACCTTATCGCGTCATAGAACAAACTTCCGCTGTTAACTACCTCATCGAACCCCTCACGGCCACTGTGGACCTGCGTCGCCGAGGCCGCGAAATCGTACATGTGAATCGCCTCAAACCATATCACGAACCACTTGTCCTCACGACACCTTAGAACAATTACTTGGCACCATCTTCAGCGAGGGGGAAATATGTAATGATGATTGTAGTGGGTCATGCAAATCTCGGCACACACATTGTCAGTGCTAAGCACGAGACCCTCGGCCCGGACTCTCGCTGATTTTGATAGCTAGGCCTACGCTCCTACCTGGTCTCGGATAACAGTTTGGACTGTCTCCGTTCTATATTATAGAGGGAATTGTGGTAGTTGATTGCTTTTTTTTAATGAGGCGTGTCGAACGTGATCGGTGTTTATTATCTAAAGTTTGCCACACTCGATGCCTCAAGTATACCAGAAGTAGGTCGGCAGCTCAAAGAGGGATAACTGGACGCCGTCTCCTGAATGCAGACTTTGCAGTGACAATTTTGCCGAGTCATATATTGCCCACTCTGTTCCAAAAACTCATCTTTGAAACGGTGCCATCCCAAAGCTGTTTTATTTCCAGGATCACTTACAAAAGACAAACATTTTCACTTCTGGCTACCATTGCACTCACTGATCTTTTTTTCTTTGTTCAAAGGAATTCCGTGACAATTTTTCTTTCTCCTACCTGACTGATGATGAGATTACAGCACTCCGCCGTATTCAGACAGCATAGCTACAGCGTCTGTCATTTTTCATGTAGCGTTAGTTGGCGTTCCATGTTATGCCTAACTGTAACGTTTGTTGTATGCACGGTGGAGTGCTGTATAGACTACAGCACTCCGCCGCATTCAGATTTTTCGTGTAGCGTTGGATGACCGGGAAAGTGTTGTATTATAACAAACACAAAAAATACGATCACAACAACTGCAATGAGATAATATTCAAATTACGCACCTAAAACGGCCAGAATAAGCCAGATTCCGGGACACCGAAGGGATCTTCCGGTGGCTTCACAAGCGCCCGCATGGGAGAGCGGGGATGTGTCGTCCAGCCTTTTTATTGGAGGTCAGTGGTGGTTACGAACACCGGCGGCCGTGGCAGACAACTACGGCGCTACGCATGACTCAAGTTTTGATCTCATAACAGCTTTCGCTGTAATAAGTAGGAGGTTGGAGATAGTGAGAGGGATTTGAAAATGTTCATGGCATGGTGGGAGCTCGCTTAGCATCCAAAAGCCAACCTCCTCTGAAGCCGCTTGCTCCTAACATTAGTGCTCATTTCCCATGATGCTCCCGTTTTTTGTTTTTTTTTTGATGGGATCGTAAAAAAAAAAATCGATGAGTGTGCGTGCCTACCATCAACAAGTCAACCTATTCAGATGTTTTGGGGCTCACTTGCCAGCATGCTCCTGTTTCATTTTTATAGCTCGGCTTCAAAATTTTCATGTGAGGCTCCCTTCTTTCCTCCGTAGTTAACAATCTGACTTTTGGCGATATGGTGTTGTGCATGAGATCTGATGGCCCAAGCAAAATTTAGGACCTAAGCAATGTGGTATACGCATGCTCACTTTGGGAGCATGTAGGAATACACTAAATTGGGTGTACAAGGCGACGTGATATAGGCATATTTCAAGGACAGGTAGCTAGCAGCAATATAGAAGTTCAGGAGTGGTTGAGAAAAACGGCGAGTAGCCGTAGGCTGGAAAAGAAGTTCTCAGCTACTTGTAGATCATGAGGAATGTCAAACTAAAATGTATAAGAAGCAAACCACAAGAATTGTCAAGCAAACATTTCAACAACAGGAGACCAAAGAAAAAAAAAATCATCGGTCAAGGAAACAGTTAAAGGAATGAAGAGGCACCTCTGGTAACTAGAGATGCTTATGAAAGCAACGCCGAACACCTACAGAACTTTTCAAGCAGCAAATAGCCAAAGAAAAGAGTTGTGATAAGGGTTTTTGGTTGCGCTCATTGGTTCAAATACATTATGTCAGAGCAATGTGAAATGCAGGACAGTGAAGCTGACAGGACGCAACACCCTCAAGTGGCTTCTTTAATGAGAAGGCATAAGGAAAAAAAAAAGCACATTAACGCTATCATGGTAAAGCTATTCATTTTGAAAAAGATTAACAGTTTACACCATGCAGTGTTAATATAACACCGTTTTCCCTCCACCCTTGCATTGCCGTTTGACCCTTTGTTCCACTATGTACATAACTAGTGTGTAAGCCACCTGTTCTTGCTGTTTGTATTACCTACGGGCTACGAGCTACATATGCCGAGCTGTGGAGGATATTAACATCCTGCATAATGAATTTGTCTTCATTTAAATTCATTTTGCACTGTAGTGTTGTGTATGTTCACTTTGCAGAAGGCACTACCACGTTCGATGAGTTGCTCGCCAAGTCGCTTCCTGTGAGCCATATGAAAAGTATAATTTTTCTTCGCTCAAAATGAACGTGCACTATATCTCTAGGCTGATATTTCATTCTATTTATACTGAACAGGGTATCAAAGACTTCAGGATAAATAGATATTTCATTACAATCTAACTGAGATTATTTACTACACACAAACACACATAAATTAACATATTGTTACATGTAGGCTGCCAGAATGCATATTGTCAATGCATATTGTTGTTGGTATAGTGGCATGGTCAAATGGAGAGGGCTGAAGCGGCGCTGGACTTTCCGCTTCAATTTCCCATCTAACGATACACGTTACATTCTGCTCAAAAGACGGTGTGGCGGCGGAATCGGAGCAGATGGACGTAGCCGCCGTGTTTGGCAGCGGAGAAAATTTAGGACACACACGATGGTTTCTTGCCGTTTCGAAATGGGGGCATTCTTAAATGATGCGGTCGATAGTCGAGACCTTGGCGTAGACCAGCAAATTGAAAGTGTCGTTCGCGATTCCCTTCAAAACAAGATCAACTTTGTTAGCTTCAGACATGCCTCGTCCACTTTCCGGCAAAGAGCAAGCGCTTCTTGTATGTTGGACACATACGATTCAGTTGGCGACTAGACACTGGTAGCAAGCTCTTGTCGTGCAGTTGCGTGGCGACTGGTTGGGTCCCCAAAGATGTCACATAGCTTCTCCTTGAACGTGTCCCAGGTGGTGAGCTCGGACTCAAGTGTTTCGTACCAGACACGTGGGGTTTTGTCCAAGTAAAAGAGAACATTAGCGAACATCATGATAAGGTCCCAGCGGTGAGTTTTACCGACTCGTTCACACAGCCGAAGCCAGTAGTCAACATCGAGGCCAAGTTGCACAGGGAATGTCCCGAGATCACGGGGCGAGGGGACCGGGACAAAAGTTGTCGTAGAAGCAGCAGATTGAAAAGGGGACGGGTTGTCAGTGGCAGCCATGGCGGGAAGCTAGAGGATGCAGCCACTGCGGAGCTGCGTGGTGAGGACAGGGAACGTTCCACCTCCACCAAACATGTTACGTGAGTAACGAGTCGCTTACACTGCAGGATATTCACAAAATATATTTACAAGAGCGGTTGCAGTGCTGGCCAGTCCGGCTACGAGCACCAAGCGACCTGCGTCCTCTTCGTCGGGCACTCACGCGCGTTTACAATATGCATTTCAAAAGCAATATTATGACATTATTTTGTTGCAATAGACGAATGACTTGAAACAATGTTGTGCTGATTTTACATATTTACACACAGTTTCTCATATGTGGCGTCTGAAAGGTTCAATGAACTGTGCCTCTCATTGCATTAAAAAAAAATTTTTTTTAGCACTGAAACTGTGCAACATGCGTTTGAAAAATGCCTTGCATGCTAGCTTATTCAAGCAACAACAAATAAGTTCAGGGCCTCTGCCACCCAGAGAAGCAGCATTTTTGCAACACTCAAGCAAGTACATATTGACACAGTGCCTGGTATGGCTGGCAAATATGTATAATTTTTCCCACAATATAGTGGAGCGCTGCACACCAAATCAACCTCGCACTGAGCAAGGGCTTTGGCGTGCTTTATATTGCAGGCTGGCCCCCTCTCGTTTTCCTCAATAAGGAGGCACGTTTGCCCTTTTCTCAGGGGCTGAAGACGCAAAACGTACCGAATGCCCACTACAGTGAACTCCCGTTATGACGAACTCGTTTAAGACGAATTCTCGCTTATGCCGAACAACGTGAGAACGTTTGTTTGGTTTTCCATAGACCCAATGCAAAAAAAATCCGCTTAAAACGAACAGCCTTGCACCTGCTCTTCTGTTAAGACGAACACTTTCGCGGAGACCGGGAGACTGAGGCGATTCTACAGAGGAATTATGGCAATCTAGGGGGGGAAAGAAAATACAAAAGCAGCAACGGCGCGAAACGAATTCGCGCCATGGCAGAGGCAGGGAAGCAGCGACAAAAGAATGGACCGCGGCATCACCCGCACTTCGACCCGCAGAGCGAGCGGCAAAGCAAACAAGAAGAAAATGAGAGAGCGAGAGAGTTTTGAGATCGGCTATCAGCCGCGAAGAAGCAAGCAGGGGAAAAAGTAAAAAAACAAAATGACGACCGAGACTCCCTATTCGCGAAGAGAGCAGCTCTCATGACCAATGCCGTTTCTCAGCGGGAACATGTGAGCTCGCGTCCTACAGCCACAGCTCTCTCCACGTGAATGTTCTCCCTCTCCGACATCGCCGCCGCTATCGCCAAGGAAACGGGTTCTTTCTCTGCGCTGAGCCTGCGATCGCACGTTTTCTATTCCATGCGCTTTGTTTGCTTCGCTTGTCTCGTTGAAAATGGCCAGCAAGCCAACTGTACAACGATAGCCAATCGAGCTTTCAAGGAAAGCAGAAATTTCGTCCGAAGTGAGAGCTGGCAAGCTCACGAAGACCGAGATTGCACGCAAGTTCGGGATTGCGAAGAGCACGCTAACGGGCATCAAGAAGGATAGTGCGCGGGTAACCGCTGCATTGAGCGATGGAGACTTCGCACTGAAGCGAAAGAAGATGCGGACGGCTGCGCACAAGGGCTTGGAGGATGTTCTGCTAGCATGGATCCAACGTGCTCGTAGCGTGAATCTGCCTGTGAACGGCGTAGTTCTGAAGGCAAAAGCGGAGGAAATTGCCCTACGAATGAACATCGAGTTTGCCTGCAGCGACGGATGGCTCGATCGCTTCAGAAAAAGACACGGACTTGTGTTCCGATCTATTGCCGGTGAGGCCGCCGCCGTTGACGAAGTGACCAGCAACAATTGGACCTGCAACAGACCTGCAAGTGACCTGCAACAGACGTCCATTATGGACTGGATCAAGCCGAGCAAGAGCACTTGAACGCAGTTGCCTATCAGGTTACTCCCTCAAATAAATTATTTTTGTGTCTTTTTCCTTCACTGTAAGTGTACTTGATACTTTGTTTTGAACTAAGATATTTGCATGCACCTAGGTATGTAGCCAATTCTTTTTTCCAGGGTGCTTCTGATAAGACGAATATCTGATAAGACGAACAATTCTTCATGGTCCCTTCGAGTTCGTCTTAAAGGGAGTTCACTGTACTGACTTACTCACTGGCATAAACTGGTGCCGCTACAGAGCATCATACTTAAGTGACATTTGTTTTTGTTGTGTGAGAGCCTACAGGGAAATAAATAAGTCCATTTAATACCATTCAGTGAAAATAACATTACATCTCACTTGTGACAGGGGTATAAATTCCTAACTCTTCCTGAAATGCAGTGTAGAATTCGCCCACACTGGGTTTGTGGTTCCCTGATAAAACTAGTTGTGTATTTAATGTGTGTTTATTTAGGTGGCATTGGACAAGGCCACAAGCTCGTGATTCCATTAAATGAAGCGATATTACAAGGGGCAAAAAAAAAAGCCTATTCTCCAAACAGTGCAGCATTTCTTCAAAGGTCCACAACATGACAAAAATCTTATGCTGGAATGAAACAAATGAAACGACATTTTTATTTATGCCAAGGGTATTATAAAAAAGAGGTACTATGTACAGAGCACGATTGCGTAGATGAAAATTTAGTCGGCTAACTCAAAACGCTTGAACTTGTCATGGTCATAAAAGGATGCCTTGACGATACGACCACCGAAGTAACGGCCATTCGTGTCCACAACAGCTGAAAAACAACGGGAAACAGTGTGATTTTAAAACTGTCAAGTGGAAATAATATTCCAAGAGAATCTAGGTATGGCTTCTGGCATGGCTATAATGCCAAACATTAATTAGAACTAAAAAACAAGAAAACCAAGGAATGTCTGGGGAATTTCATTTGTACTAATTATGACATAAATGTGAGGAAAGTAAAGTGGATGAAAAAAAATAACATGTCTCATTGGACAGATTATTCGAAGGTAGCAGGTCCGGTCCCTGCCAGTGGCAAGTTATCTTTTTATCAACTTTACTTTTTCCCATGTATGATAATTACTACAAAGATCCCCTATACTTTCCTAGGTTTTACTATCTGTTATTTATAATTAATGTTGTGCCTAAAACAATAACGGGTCCTCAAAATTCCCCTTTTATCATGTAAAACGCGGCTTAGCTGCAAGAAAACAAAAAAAATTTCAGTTGCTGAACCAGACACTGCTTGAAATTAAATAAATATGCTTAGCAATCAGAATGAGTAACCGAAATTCCTCTTGAAATCTCCAGAGATCCACGTTTCTACAATGCTATTTTCAATAAGTAAAACAACCCTTTCAATCTATGACTAAATTTCTACTGTAAATAAAATACAATTTGACAGGGGTGTAGACAAAAATTATTTGTGTGACAGTTTGACTAACTTTGATGTACATTTAAGCCTGTCTTTGTATATGGGTATGTTTACATGTAAAAAAATGAAAAACTATGGCGGGGGGGGGGGGGGATGGCATTTGAAACCAGAGTGTGATTGAGAAGTGTACAAAAAGTGCCCATATGTTGCTAATCTGAAGTGGCAGTTCTCCTTACTATAAAGAAAAATAAAAGATAAAAGTATATGCAACATACTAAAGAAAGACAAAAAAGCCGTCACGTAGGCCAACGTAGCCCCACCCACCGCAACAGCACCGGACATTTTTTTTACTCACTCTACAGGAATTGAAACCAAGGCCACACAAGCCCAATATTATAACGATTACACCATAGATGATAATGAATCTGGGTTTTGTTCTGCAACAAACTTTCTTGTGATTCGACAGTTGATAGAGCGACCAACACATGGCGAGGTATTGCACCGATTCAGCACTATACACTTAGACATTTTAAGCTACTTCAGTAATTAAGAACCGCCATTATTAACCCAATAGCGTCAAACTGCTCGTTTCGCAAAAATTACTGTGTCAGCGTTGTTGGTTGTGAGCAAAAAATCATCATCTTTGCGTGACTGAAAAATCGAGAAAGATGCAAATAAAAAATTCTGAGCCTCAGTGGGAATCGAACCCGGGTCCTTTGCGTGACAAACGGGTGTTCTACCACACAGCCACGCCTTTGTTTGTGAATACAGTGAAAATAACTTCCTCTGCTTGGAAATGCAGTGAAAGTTACTTTCATGCTTTATAAACACACGCAGTTGCACTAACTTTGTCAAGAACTTCACCAAGTACCATTTTTTAAACAAAGCAAAGAAATTTGGAGTGGTTAACTCTGACGGTATTTGTGAATAATTTCAACCTCACTTAAGTCAGCTGGAGATTTCGTGTGTATGGCAATTTTTACAATTTTTAATTTTTTTACTTAAGCTTATTTAAAAGCTTGTTTCTTTTTACATGGCTCATTAGTTTAAAAAATTACCCCGCAGCCTGAATCCATATTATATAGTTCGAATAGCATATCTACCATATTATTTAGAAAAATTGGCATTTTTTTAATAATTATATTGCACCTAAAGATGCTAGCCCATTGTTTCGTAAAACATTGAAATATGTTGCTATCGCATTCATCGCTTTGCCCTTTTGGCAAAACTGTGACTTTTTTTAATGAAAAATATAATACATTTTTAAAAACTACAACTATGCTTGTGTGAATGCAACAGTTAATTTTTTTTTTGTTTGAAGTGAAGCCTAAGCGAATTCGAGAAGTAGCAGGATCTAAATAGCACACAGGTAAAAGCTACAAGAGGCGAAGTAAAGCAAGCTTTAAAATTTCTCATACTTTACCCATACGAGCTTCTACAACATGGTTTTAGACAAAAGAATAAAAAATAATCGAGGCCCAGTACGTGCAATGAACATCAATATGTGTCTTCGTGGCAATGCAGATTTCTCCTGGCTGTGTGGTTTCACGACACAGACGATCGAAGCTGCAGTAAGGCCACATTTACAAGTGGGTCACGTGCGGTAAAATACATCTGTATTTGTTAATTTTAAATAGTTCTGAATTTTGGAAATTATAAGTTTGTGTTGAAGCAAATTAGAATACTGTAGCATTCATTAAAATACTCGACATGCTCCAATACTTACACTGACATACCAAATAATAATAATTATAGAAAGGGAATGTGTCCCTGAATACATCAGTGTCCCCACTTGTGAAGCCCACCATGAACTAAGTGGCTCACCTTTGATGGCGGATGCCATGCTTTTGAACTCGATGAATATGCGTACGGCGTCTTCATCAGCGACGCCAGGTATCTCGTAGATGAGGCAGCGAACCACTTCTCCGTACTTGGAGCACTCCTCTTTCGTCTCTGGCTCCAGGTCGTCATCAACCTCGCCGGGTCCCACCATATTCTGCATGAAACAGCAATCAACAGACGAGAAAACGTTCACAATGACCAATGCCCAGGGTATAAGTAACCATATCCCCTTTATATAAGAAAAGGATGAGTAGAACAATAAATTTTCAATTTTTACAATGGAAAGATCTGAAAAAAAAACAAAAAAACTTGAAACTCATTTTAAGAGCTTTTTTTGTGTGTGCAGATTGCTTATGTAACCGTGCAATATCAGTTGCAGTTGTGGGTGCGCTCACCAGTTGCACAGCCTGATGTGTGCTTCATGTGTTGCCACAAACATCCAGTATGTAGTGTGCCCTAACGAACTTGTGGCGAGAAGCGTACAAAATCTAAGCGCAGTATTCCCCTGAAAGCTTTTCTCGTGCACTGGAGTAGGTGACTACATCACCTATTCAAGGATGGAAGTGGACTTCAGTGTAATAGAGCACCTTTGGCACAGTAAAAAGGGAGTTTTGGAGCCACGTAAGTAAGTTTTGGAGCAGCTTTCTAGGATCAAATATCATCATCAATCAAAATTATTCTCGTAAAACTTAACATCCACAAGTCCGCGCGTGCGTGGGTCTGCTTGATGCAAAACATGCTCATTGAATACTTAGCCTCAAATGAAAATATATATATATATATATATACTATATAATCTGGGCAGCGAAAACATGTAACTATTTTTTTACACAAATGTCTCTACTGCAAGGGATCTCGCTAGCCTCCGTAATGTTGTGTTCTATGTGTGAAACTGAGGTGTGCGGATTATCACGGCCCACTTAGCTTGACGAAACTCTGTTATCTCCACGCTAATTAAACAAACCACTGTGCTCATCTGTGCTCAGGTTGAAGCGAAGTGGGGACGAGCAATTCACACAGCAAGTCTGCGTGCATGGTACGCCGAGCCACCAGGCATCGATGGCGTAGGCAGCATGGACCCCGCGCTGCACGCAACTAACCAAGAGATGATCCGAGTCAAAGTGACGACTTCATGTTTCAATGAAATTATCAGATGTCGCTTACTATCAGATCGCAGTAGAGAAGTGCACATACGTATCGCGAAAAATCGATAGCGTCCGTTCTGTCACCATCTTAGTTGCTGCGTACCTCAGACCCTGTAATAGTTTCGAAATGTTCCTTGGCGTCGCCACTGTGCACTACAACATGATTGTACAAGAGTGCCAGCCCAGCACCTTTTCTGCACTTTGGCAAAAAGGAAGAAAATACTTTCTGGTGGGTACCTCAGGCAACATGTGCTGTGGTACTGTATTTATTTATTCGTGGCGATGGCACACGTCAGGAGATGCACAGTAGTACTAGTAAACGCACACTGCTATTTAGTGCATAATCATGCTGCGTTCCAGGCTGGTACAAAATGTTGAGGCTTCACTGTATTACTAGATAATTCACAGTTACTCATGTTGGTGCCACCACTTTTGTGGGGAAAGCACGGTGATAACAGCAATTAGACAAACACTAGCAAACCCTATGAATGAACCGAATTACAACATGACCGAACTACACTCAATACGAATGGGGCTGCGTCTTTTGTGTAGCAAACACTCATTATTGCTCGGTCAATGCTAACTAGCTAAATTTGGCGGTTCACACTTCTAGTCGATAATTGTCACGGATATTGTCCTGGCGCAGAACGGCACAACTGGCGCAGCACTTTCACCCCTGCCTACAGGGTTCACCAAGATGTGTTCTTCAATCCTACGGTTATAAACTCCGCTTTGAAAGTTGGACACTCTTATGGACCAATTTGCAGAGGACAGCATGCCAAAGCACCACTTAGAAGCGATGACAGAAAACACATAGCCTGACCGCAGTCTTTGCTGTCATTGTGCAAGTTGCCACGAATAGAATTAGGCGAAGTAGCACATTTGTATGAACCTATTGTGGCCTTGATTGAAACGCGTAGGTGATTTCGCACTAAGAAAACTGAAGAAAAAATAACCTCCATGCTAATTTTAATTTAAGCCTGACTGTAATGCACACACAATATTCAGGCCTACATTTAGCGAAATAAAAATGTATATTATAATCACTCAAGTATGGTACTCTCAAGACATGTTTAAGAGTTATGCAAAAGCAATATCATTCACAAAAACTAAACAGAAAGGGCCCACCCACTGCATTCTTTATCTCCTGCAATGTAGAATACAAAAAAAAAACGTCATCTATTAGTTTCTTTTTTCTACAGATGGCACCGCAATCAACAGACCTCGGCAATTCTGGCAAACAACATGTCTGGATTTTGATGCATAGAACCTATGAGGAGTTTTGCAGCTCATATGATTAAAGAACCATGGAACAGGATTGATAGGTGGGCTAGTTGGTAGGGCATACTCGTTAACCGAACTGGGAGTGCAGGAACACACAAAAACAAAGAGCCACAAATGACGTGTTTCAAACCAGTTGTTAGTGAGCACTCGAGCTGTGTGGCTCCACTCTGTCACTTGTGTGTTCCCCCATTCTCAGTTCACTGAACAAAAAATAACCGTGGGGGTGTTGGATGAGATAGGAAGGCACATGCATAAATGTGGCCGCTTTTACATGCTTCTTATTGAGCTTACCCTCAAGAGGACCACCTTGGATGGATTGCGCATCATGTCAGTGATGGATTCATTCTGTTGCTGCTGCTGCTGCTGCTGACTAGGGGCTGATGGAGGAGGACCCATCACTGGAGGAGGCATCGGAGGTGCTGGTGGAGGCAGTGGCTCTGCAGAAATCAATATAATCAAGGGCAGCCCCGACAATGTCAACAACTGTTTCAAGCACATGGTGTGAGGGGATATAAGAACATTTTGAGCAGGCTTAGTGCACATGACAAAGCAACATTGTTAGAAATGCTTCCGTGAAAATGTCTTCTCGCACCCAAGGTCATGAGTTCAATTTTCTGCCATCAGTAGCATATCTTCGGAGGGCATGGATCACAAGTGCGTGCAGGGTTCCCTTTTAGTGGAGGGTGGGGGGTAAATGCTCATTGCAGTGCCCTACTCCGCCCCCCCAGTATGGGGTACACTTTGCACCCCCACCCTCTTATGTGACCAGGGGGGTGGCCACCACCCACTCCTGCCTCCTCCCCATGCCATACTTATGTCATGGATGCAAAAACACTCGCACATTTACATGTAGACGTTCACATATACAGTTTAAACTCACAATAATGAAATTGGCAGGGAAGCAAGAAATGTCACTTTTGTAGAAATTTTATTGGCACGCAAATTTGACAGAAAAGACAGGGAATTGGCCAATGAGATACTTTATTGGTAGAAGTCAATAAGGCAACTTTGCCAAGCCTTTTTCTGCAGCAGTTTCATAGCTGCCACACAACCTGTCTTTTCGCCACTGTCGTTCTCTTCTCCTTGTGTGGCTCCACTGCGCTCCGTGTTTGCTCTCTTTCGTTTGCGTGTTCGTTCTCATGGTCACGACATTGCCGATGCCGCTGAACACAGGAACCTCAAAGGGTGCCTCAAAGATGCGCTCTAAGTATAATTTATTATGAATGAACTAGTGCTCAGAAAATTAGATGCCAAATCGAAGAGCCCATCAGAGCGTTCCAGACAGTGTCCTCCTTGGCCATTGCACGTCTTCTTCTTTTCCCAAGCCTAGCAGGTTAACCCACTTTCTCGTGTCTGGGCGCTAGAGGCACGACTTGAGCTGTCACAAAAAGCAAGTGCAGGCAAGAGGCATTGCAGACGCTAACCCAACGGCTTGCTGGCTGTCATGGGTGAAACTCCTCTGGGCAGTCTCTCTTTTAATTTTGTTCGCTACATCGGTCATGCAGATGAGGACAACGCCGCTCGGCTGGAGAATGAGTGCCTAGGAGCTGTGCTTTGAAAATAAAGTACTTCAGGAATATTTCTTCCACGCAACTATACTCTGTTTCATACATCATGTGCAACGCTGTCAAAGCTAGCGCTCTTGTTTGCGCTGTGTACTGCCGCGACCAAAAAGTAGTGCGTCACTTGGGGTGTACGAGAATCAATAAATGCTTCTCGGGAAACTTCTAAGCATACATATTTGTCATCAGGTTAAAAAACAAACGCCTGTGTTGTCGGATAAACAATCTAAATATGCGAGTTGGTAATTTATGTTTGTCGCTTTCGTATCAGGTTTTCGCTCTCCGCGCGACCTGCGCCGCCGTTTTTTTTTTACTTGTTGTGGCAGCTTCGAAAAAATGGCGTCCAGCTCTGCGTGGAGCTGCTGTGCTACCTAATCAATGAATTAACGTCATTTTACACGCAGTACTCGCTCACATCAGCGAGGTAAACCAACAATGCGGTATAATCGCGACAAAATCGCCATGCTGGTCAAACCTCGGTGCCAGCTCAGCAGGTTCCGGCCCTCACAAGGGAACACGGTATGCTACAAATGAATAGATACGTGCAGTTCACTTCCGCGTGCAAGTAAGTTGAAGTTACTGAAAAAAAAAAAACAAGATTTCGAATTGAACTCTCAAAAATTATAAATAAAAAAATGGCACCACGTGGATTCGAACCCATGCACTTCAAAACTACGGTGAACTCTCCGGAGCGACGCGTCAGACCACTCGGCTACGAAACCGCACGGAGCAACACCTCGTGTTTTCTTTATGGACTACTTGCCTAGCCTTCACAGCGTTGCACCTGATGTATGAAACGGACTATATAATACGCATCTATCTAACATGCTTGCCTTTTGTTATCACTGAGGTCTCAACACTTTCCAATCACGAAAGGCATTTGCAATACACTCAAACCTCGATATAATGAACCTGGATATCACAAAATATCGGTTATAATAAAGGAAAAAAAAAAGATTAGTCTTGCAATAAATATAGTGCTAGGAATATTTACCTTTATAACAAATTTTTGGATAAAACGGAGTTATTCTCGTGCAAGCTGCAACTTTGTTATATTGAGGTTTCAGAGAATCAGCATGACATGCCAAGTCACGGGAGTCAAGAAAGAAAATGCCAGCAAACCGCTCACAACAATTACCATTCTGAAGCAGAAATACGGCTAGAAAATTATGGCAGCTAGTCATGCCAAGCCTAAGGAAGGGTGCACTTGGTGGCTGTTTACATTTCTCACTATCTTTCTTTTCTTTCTCTAATTGTTTCTTATATGCCCCTTTTGCATGTTCATTTATTTCTCTTTCTCACTCTTTAATTCTCTTTCTTTTTCTTTCTCTTTTTCACATCTTTTTTTAGTATTTTTTCTGCCTCGCTACGTTCGTATTCCGATTCTTTTTAATTTTCTTTTTCTATTTTTATTGCCGTTTTTTCTTCTATTTTTTATCTCTTTATTCTTTTCTACTTTTTTGTGTGTGTTGTTTTGACATTCTCACCTGGCCGAAGAGGTTCTTGCCATTTGAGGAGTTTCCTGGCGGCCACTGACATTTTACGGCTGGCTATAACCAGAAGTGTGCGCACAAGGGGGGCTGGGGTGGGGTGCAAAGTCAGCTTCATTACATAATAGGAAAAAATGGGTGCTGTGACTTGAGAGAGGGAGGCAAAGTCAGATCCATACATTGACATAAAATTGAGGGGGGCAATGCAAAGAACCTTCAGCCCCCTCCCCTCCCTTTCCTTGAAATAAATCCTGCGCATGCCTGTGGCTTTAACAGCTTCGCAGTTAAAACTCAACTTTTTGTTGCAGCGCACGGCCCTCCATGCCTCACCTTTTGCGATGTCCTTCTCGTGGATGATTTTACCGCCCCGCTTGCTCGTCTTCTCCACCTGCAATGCCTGGCTCATTCCTTGCTCCTGCTTGCCCAGACCCTGGCCCGCCTTGTAGCCATAGCGAGCCATGATGCGCTGAGCTACTGACCCGGACCTGCGCTTGCAACCCCCGGCTGTTTAGCTTTCTGCACAACCTTACTGTGCCAGCTTACCTAGCAGTGTAGGCATGAGGACCCTAATGACATAGCACGTGCACCAACATCGCTAGTGAGAAAGTAGTACATAAAGCAAATAGCTGAGCTAGCTAAATTTCGACATATCATGCATTAAAAAAAAAAAACATGGGCGAAAAAAAAGAGAGAGAGAGGGAGAAAGCAATGACGAAAGAACACAACCGACACAGAGAAAAGAAAGAAAAGAAAAGCAGAGAGAAAAAAGAGAAAAGAAAAGCAGAAAACATTTGAAAAGATTAGGCTTGTGTGAATAGTAAATTTTAGGTTTCAAGCGAACTTGAAGTGAATAGTGATTTGGGCTAGTAATTTTGAATTGAATTTGTTTAGTGTATATCACATATTAAAAAATTGGCAGATCTCACGTACAGTGGGAATCGATGATAAGCGAAGCACGAATGAGAAAGGTTTACATGTCACTTTAAAATTAGCACAACGTTATGAGGTGAAGGTAAATGATGCCGTACATGACTACTGTGTCAGGATTATCATGTTTGGATGTGTCCTTTACCTTCGTCATCTATTCACGTCACGTGATACCAAATTTAGTATATGCGGAGCTAGCGACACGGTCGCGAGCATGCTATGAGCGTGGTATGTTGTCATGTTCTTACATGACACGCGTGTCAGGTTTATCATGTTTGCACCAGTCATATATTTGGTCATCCATTGACGTCATGTAACACCAAAGTTGGTATATGCGGAGCTGGCAAAACGGCCATGAGTGCATCATGAAGGACCCAATATACTCCAATGTAGCGTTGACGCGCGCGCACGCTGACTTCAGCTAGAATGCCAGTGATAACCTGTAAAATATGTTATGTTTCAAAATTGACTATACCTCAAGCACATAAGCCAATATAACAAGCTTCTAAGCTTGAAAAAAAGTTATGAATCAAAGTAAAGATAGTATATGTTCATTTAAGTGTTCTTTAACTTAAGTAGGGCTTTGCGACAGAGCAGACATTGCCTTGATAGGTGTATTCACGGTATGGCATCCATCCAGGGAAGTGAAACCACCTTTACAATTCTTCTGAAAGAACACATTCCTCTGCCTTTCTTTCTTCACCCTTTTAATAGTAACAAAACAAAAATAAGGCGGTGGATGGGAGAATGGAATTGGTAATCCAGAAAGATTTTAAAAATTAAGCAAACTTAATAACACGTGCTGGCCTGCACAGTACAGTATGTGTTATATGATATACTCATACCTCCATATAATGAACCCAGATATAACAAAATATTAGTTATAATGAAGTAAATGAAGAACACTATTGCAATAGTGTTAGAATATACCTTTATCACAACTTTTTTGTTATAGCGAATATATTTTCATGTAAAACGCAACTCTGTAATAATGAGGTCTGAGTGTAATGATAACTTAAGAAATAGGCTTACTTTATAGATTTATGCACTCGACATGTACAGTACTCAAGGATTCAAAATAGAGATCCCTATTTTTGGTATATGAACTGGTATGCGCTGTTTCTCGAGATAACTGCACCGTGTCGTGACCGATCTAGTCTCTAAAGATAATTCTGGCTCTGATCTATGCGTTTGAGCTGAAATGATGCCAATACAAATCGAATTGAAGGCATTGGAAAGGAAGATAGTGGAACGAATGTGCATTACTTAGCCCTAGATTGTCCTAATTCCATCCATGAGTGCTGTACATATGAATAGGCACAGTTTGAGCAATCTGTTGCTAGTTTCGATATGTAGAGTTTAACGTCCCAAAACCACCATATGATCATGAGAGACGCCGTAGTGGAGGGCACCGGAAATTTTGACCACCTGGGGTTCTATAACGCGCACCCAAATCTGAGCACCTGGGCCTACAACATTTCGCCTCCATCGGAAATGCAGCTGCCGCAGCCGGGATTCGATCCCGCGACCTGCGGGTCAGCAGCTGAGTACCTTAGCCACAAGACCACCATGACGGGGCTCTGTTGCTAGTTTCCTCGGCACACATTTTAGGTCTGCACAGGTATGTAGAACTGTGACAACACTTGTTGGCAAACCCCAAGGGGAGGGCCACATACCCGATGCCTGGCCTTGGGCTGCCAGGGTCATCTCGGCTAACTGTCTCTTGGACAAGTGAGGGCGGCGGTGCAATCGCTGCCCCCGTTAAACCAGCTGCAAAGTGAGCAAGACAAAGAGGGTTTGACATTACAAGGAAAACAGTGGTACAAGCTAATATTTTGCCACATTAATTACCATAAAATCTTGTTGAATAGAACCTGAAGAGACCAGGAAAACATGTTCTGTTTAATAGGAATTATACTTACTTAAAGAAAAACGGCACTGCAGAATTCAATAATGAAACTAATAAATTCATGGGCAGTCATTCCATTTAGGCAGAAATGCTGATTAAGTAATTTCTTTTCATTAATGCTCTACTGTCATTTAAAAGCTACATTTTTCAGTAGACTTTACATTTATAGGAAGCTTTATCCTTTTGTGATGTACCAAGAACGAGCATAACTGAAAAGAAAAAAAAGTACTCGTCTCTATGCTCATAAGTTGGTTAGTTACATTGGGTTTTATGGCGGAAAAGCAATAATGACTATGATGTGCCAGACACTAGGTGATCTTGATAATAGGGTTAAAACTATGCTCATAAGTGACACCTGCTCATTCTTCCGTGCTTTAGCAGCTACCCTACATCGTCTTATAACCTAAACGTTCAATCTATGTAAAAAAACAAAAGTATTTGTTTATAGCTAAGTAAAAAAAAAAAAAGATTCATAATGATTCTATAAGATCTGGCATTGGGTGCTCAGAATGTTTAGCAATAGATGCAAATAAGATTCATGCTTTAGTTACAGAAGCTTGTCAAAGCAGTTTTATCACATTACTAAGCACTTAAATGGCAAGAGACTTAGTTTACTAGGGCAAATATTATGCCTAATTACTGGCACTTCTGACTGGTCACTTTGCAGTGCAATGACAGTACTGTGACTGCAAGAGAAAAGAAGAAACAAGTAGAGATTGGGGCTTCTGAGCATAAGTCGGCTCAGAACTATCAGCCACGCTACGTTGCACTTCACCTTGCCAGTTTGTAATTGGACCAAAGTATTCATTTTATGTAGCACAATTGCCATACTAGGCACCTTGATTACCCACTCAAAGATGCCACATGTTTCTTGCACTTTTGTTTGAACTGTAGTCTTTCTGACACAGATTTTCAAGCAAAGGTGCAGAAGCACAGAGGCAATATGAGGAAATTCAGTCACAATCTACTAGATCTCTTGACAGGCATTCCACCTATACAGGACTATTGAAAACTGCCATCTTCTACATTTGCATCTATGTATAGCTTGTTCTTCTGGCACACATGATTAAGCATTCAAGTAATCCAAGCAGGGCACCAATTACATACTTCTCGACGGTCGAGGGGGAGAGGTATCATCAACTGGGGGACGGTCCTTTTCACGGTCACGATCACGGTCCCGGTCCCGGTCCCGGTCCCGGTCCCGGTCACGGTCACTCTTGTCTCGCCGCTTCCTGAAGCAGTCAAGTTGAACAAGTTTAATGAGCGACTGATGGAATACACGATTGTGGTGCCTAAGTCACAAAACCTTTATGCAACTTTCTCCAAGAGCGGTGTAGTAATTTACTCAAAGTTGCATTTAAAAACAGGAATGGGCACAAAATGGGATGAAATATGAAAAGAAGCATGCGAGACGGGCATAAACCTGTCTGCTTGTTCAGTCATTCCATTTTCGTGCTCTTTCATGATTTAACTCACATGAATTTGCCCAAGTTTTTCTGTTTGATAATCGGAAGCTTTACAGAGATGAAAAATTGCAATTTCTATCCTCTCTGTCATCCAGCATAATTGAAAGCACTAACATTAAATTATTTGATATCTTAGTTTGCTACATGAGTCAGCTTTCGCATCGACTGCAACATCACACGTCATTGATTTCCAGTAGCAGACGACACATTTGTCTTATGCTATCATCCTGACTTTTCGTGCATCAAGGTCACGATGTATACCCACCACTCTACTTTTGAACACTACTCCTTATAAAAACCAAACTCTCTTTTATTTTCATTCTTTCCTTATCATTGGCATATTTGCTGCTTTTGTACAGGTAAATCAGAGTTTCTTGTGCAACAAGTACTGAATTTACCATGCTATGCTATATATAAAAGTATAAATAAATAAATGTGCTTTTGTATGGTGCTGACTTTATTAAGATCAAACAAAACTCATCCACTGGAAAGGATAGTAAGCAAAAATTATTTTAAAGAATATTTTGAGTAACCAGCCAATATCTACGGTGCAAGATTTCTCAACAAAAGTTTCACAAATTTTAATTGCTAAAAGCTTACTAGGCAATCTTCATTTAAATAATTATAACCATAAATGAAATATTTCCTGAGTTAATAAAAATTACATCACGCAATAAAATATTGAAGCAGTGGCCAGTCTATTAAGTTCGCTGCCAAGTAAAAATGAACCGTTGTCCCAGCCCCTAAACATTCTGAGCCAGCAAGTTTTCCAGCCTACCTTATTTAATTGTGCTTCTCTTCCCTTGGCACACAATCCATTGAAAACACACCACCACAGTAATATACATAATTCTTTAGAAGAAAAAAAAAAAAAACCCAGGCTGGTTGGCCTACTGTCGTTTTCAATAAATTTTTCATAGAAGAACAAATTAACGTGGACACAACAAATATGCAACAGACAAGGAGACAGCATTCTTCTTCGTCTGCCATATTTCTTATTGTGTTAACTTCAACTTTTTCGTGGCAAATCTTGTAAACACCGAATTCCCTTCACCTGTCCTCATGCTTGCGATCTTCCTTCTCCTTCCGCTCTCGGCGTTCTTTCATCAACTTCTCGTAGTCATTGGGCCACAAGGGGTCATACTCCAATCGGACGTCCCAGTCTCCGCCAAGCAACGAGGCTGTGTTGGGTCCTTCCTGCACGGGACACACAATCGGCACAATACTATTCAGACCAGAAGTGAAAGGTTCTACTGCTTGGGCAGCATGTAAGAATAAAAATAACAGCTACCTATTTTGCCACAAAAACGCCTCTTTCTCAATCTTTGTTGAAACTTAATTCTTTGCACTATACAGTTTTTTTATGGAAAGCACTCATAGTTTACATAAACAAGTAGATTGATAAAGCAAGCCTATGCTTCGCACACAGATACAAAACCGATGGCCTTTACAGAAAATATGTTGTTGCCAGTCAAAATATATTTAGATTTTCAGAGTGTCAAATTGTAAGCAGTAAACATTAGACCTCGGTGAATCTTTCAGTGCTACAATTATTCTAATGAATACTTTAGTATCTGAATTTATTTTGAAACAGATATAAAATTTCAGAAACATTGGAACAAATTAATACATATATTTTACCTACGAAGGGAGAAATATTTAGGACGTGAAACTTCCGCTGAAACGGCTGTCCGGATAACGTCACATAAAATACAGAAATAACATGCTCCGACTGAGACATTTCAGCTGGCGGCACAAAGCTGCAACTAGAAAAAAAGACAAGGAAATGCTACTAGACAAGCACGGCCAAACGTGCTACGCATTCCCTCTCCGTGACTGCGACGGAATGCGAGCAATGCATGCAACCGGTTTACTATGATACAGAATCGCTGCAAAACACCACCAGCATGAATCGGCGCTCTGTTAATGTGACATTATCTGGTCGCCTCAAGAAGCCGAGTTGCACCTCCTCAATGTTTCCTCCTCTGTGATTTTACCTCATGTAACACATCTGAAAAGGTGGCTTCAGTGCAGCGTAGGGCTGTTATGCTGTGAAATTTTGTATTCAGGAGTCGCACATCAAGGTTAAGTTCACATATTACCTGCACCATATTAGGATGAAAGCATGTTAGATCGTATGGCAGAGGCTAAATATAGTAAACTTTTAAAAGTGATGTACTTTATCGCTTATGACTTGAACCAAACAGTTATTCAAATCCTGCCACTGTTATCATTCAGCTTGAAATAACTATATACAAATTACAATTTGCTTTGACTTCGCTTTGAACCAAGAAAGCAATATTTGAGCAGCTTAGTAAGCACCCAACAAGCCCGTTTGTCAAAGAGCACTGGCATTGTTAGTCCGCAGTTGGTTGGAGTTGTAGATTGGTGTAGTTTAAACTACAACAGAAGTGTTGGCATGAGTTACATTGTTGCAGTGTCAGAATGATAATACCATGTTAATAAATATAAGGATTCCCTTCTAATGCCAAGTTAATCACATTATGAGTAAGTAAGCAGAGCATTCTATGCTATGTGTAGAGACAAAACTAGGTGGTTAAACACGCGACGACTTTGATTGAGTGTTGCAGACATGACATGCCACATATTGCAACAAAATTAATTATGTGATGCAGTCATACGCCAAAATACTGCTAGGCATTAGCATTAGGCATCACTAGTGCAGTTAATGTGGCAATATCTATTGTTATCCAAAAAAATTGCAGCTCACTTGTCTCTTCTAGTTCTAGCCTTGAACAAAACAAGTCTACTCGCCAAAACGTTGGCTCGAGCACATATCCTCTGTTTACGAATTTTTTCATCGTTATTCATAATTAGCACACAGTCTATAGAGCGGGCATTGCTCATGGTAAGCAAGCAGAGCACCAATTTATAAGGGGATAGTAAGTACAACCTTTATGATTCATTCTATTTGCCTCCTTCTCATATAATGTTGCGTGCACCTAAATTTCATGCAGTGTCTCTGGTATGTGTACATGTCTGCATGCATGCATACACACACACATGACCATAGCCGTAACAACATATCAACATGTCTTGTCTTAAAGAACAATCGATAAAGGAACGCATTGCATACACACACACATGACCATAGCCATAACAACATATCAACATGTCTTGTCTTAAAGAACAATCGATAAAGGAACGCATAAAATGTGCACATACTCTGTTCTGGGCAAAGATCGCTGGAGGAGGTGGCATGTCGTCTGGGTCGTCCCTGCGGGACTTCAGGTCCATCACAGGAGCCATGATTGCACTTCCCTTGCGGACAACATCTCGCTGCAGTGCATTTACACATGATTTAGATTAAGAGTTTGAGCCCGTAAAACAAATGTCCAGACACGACATGACACAATTTAAACGTGAACATAACCGACAGAGATCTGTCATGCTGGGTGAAAATCGATATGAATAAAATAGGCTCTCCAGCCACTTATAGTCCAAAGTTTCTAAAGTTAAAATTTATAAACTATAAACTGACTCTACGTTTCAGGACCAATTCAGTCCCTTCTGACAGTTCAGCTAGCTGAGCCCGCCGAGCAGTCATTTCTGTCATCACACATGACAGCCAAACAGAAGTTTAGTTTATTTGCACCTCACAGTGCAAATTTAGAGCAGGCATATTACTTTAAAGGGGCCCTGTAACACTTTTTGAGCATGGTCAGAAAACACTGCTGATCGGTAGTAGAGGCTCCTGACAACACGCGGACCAAACGTTATAGCGCAACACGTGGCCTGGAATTCAGAATAAATTCTCAGTCACCTAAAAGTTGCTTTTTTTTCCATTGACAAATTACGGGAAGACACTCAAAAATCACTCGTAAAATGCCCATCTATCAGCCATTGGCTAATTTTAACATGGCGCGCTTGGTCGTTACAGAGATCGCACCGGGATGTTGTCACTTGTCCAGGTGTGCACGTGCAATCGCACTGAAAAAGTCGTGTATTGGAAGAAAAAGAAAGAACAAAAAAAAGTGCTCAAGGTCACGAGGCTCACGTGACGTTTTTTGTTTGCCCCTCCCATCTCTCCCTGCTTAGCTTCCAGCGCTTTTGTCGGGACGAAAGAAGAGAGAATGCGATTGCAGCATGTTACAAATATTTGTAACTCCGCTCGTACTGGACGGATTCTCAAAATTTTTGCGTCGTTGAATTTGTGAGACAATAAGCTCTTACATTCAATTAATCTCAATGTTACTCCCGAAATTGTTTCAGGGCTCCTTTAAAATGGAGATATATGGTCAGGTTTCCGTTTTTATATCTTCTGTATCTCACTACCTCTTAGTATCAACAGTCCCTTGAAATACGAATATGCAAGCTTTGCCGAGATATTTTTCCAAAGTGAAGCTAGAGATGCTAAAACTTTAAAACGTACAACTGCCCCAGCATCTGCACTGCTCTTTCATCATTGCACCTCTATGATGGCTTTCATCGACAGGTAAAGCGCAGAGAATATTCTAGTCAGAACATTATAACTACCACAGCTATTGTTTCAAACTAACCAGTTTTAACATTATAACTACCACAGCTATTGTTTCAAACTAACCAGTTTTACATATGAATTGCTGGTTAATAACATACCATAAAATTCTTATGAACTACATTTGAGAAGCCTCACAGTCAAAACTTCCACCTGAATGCACTGAGTATTCAACAAGATCATCCCACAAGAAAAGAAGGCAAAATGCAAAGCCATTTTTATTATGCAAATATAAATGCAATATATATCTTGTTCATGGTTCTCGAATACCCTTAGATGCATTTTAGTATGCCCAACAATGAATTTACTAGCACTAGTAATAATACTTTTATGATATGACAAAGCTTGAATTCATAAATTATAGACGTGGGCAAAGATGCAGTCTTCATTTCAGCTAACAAGAAAAGTTGCCTGCTGTTCTAGCAGCCGTTTCGTTGTTCAAAAGAAATGACTTGGTGGCTCGCAACTATTTAAGACTGCAAATATAAGTACAATATTTCTGCTTTACACATCACACTTTGCAAAGATTAAAAAGCTATGATCTGCTATCTGTAATTTCAACTGACACGGCAAAGCTTGCATTAGCTATTGATTTAAACTTTAAGAAAATATTGAACTATTTCAGACAGTAGTACATTGCTTTTATAGCAGGCCTTACTTAAACAAGAGTGCTATTTTTCCTGCTAGAAGAATCCTTTATACACATATAGGTGCCTTTTGAAGCACTTTTCAATGCACAGTTCTTATTTTATTGTCAATTAAGACAATAAATTTTTCCATTTAAAGCAAGATTTCCACCAAGCTTTACCAAGAAATAAGTGCTGAAAGTATGATCAACTGGAATGTTATACTTCTGTAATTAAATATGAAACAATGTTCTAGAATTTGTAGTCTCCTAATAAAATAGCACAAAAAATGACAACTTAACTACTGCCATTTGCTGGTACTAGTGCCGAACATTTTAATGAGGTGAAATTTTCACTCCACATCACGCATAGAATCTAAGACGATAGAGCAATGGCAACAAGGCATGCAACAAGACGCAAAATATTTGCAATGAACTTGCCCTGGGTTGCGTCATGGCAGCCTTTTTCAGCTGCAGCTGCGACTGCAACAGCTTTATACCAGACGACCATCCCGCTGAAAAATATAGGCAAGCGATCATTACAAGTTTGACTTCCAAAAAGAACCTGATGTAATAAGAAGCATACTCTAATGCATCACTATCATGATTCTCACACTGTTTCAGCCCATTACAGGACAAAGACCTCTGCCAATGATTTCCAGTGAAACCTATTCTGTGCCAGCTGATTCCATTTTATCCCTGCCAACTTGTTAATTTTGTAACTCCATTTAACTCGTTAGCCTTCCTCGACTGTGTTTCCCATTTCTTACTTTTAATGTCCACTAGTTTTCTGGTCTACGTTCTTGACGGCTACCCAGGTCTATTCCTTTGCCCGTTGTCAAATACAGTATCTCTGCTACACAACTATCTTCCCTGCTTTTCTCCAATCTCTTAATGTGACTTCTATAATTTTACGTTCCATTCCATATTATGCAACTACAAAAAAAAACAACAAAATACACGAGTCAGTGGACAGTATTTATGGCTTCCCTGCCTTCAACTTTATTCAACTGTTGTCTGGTTTTTCGTCGACACAATGTCAAGAAAAAATTCAAAGCGCTTAATATTTTCAGCTGTCACTTTCTCTCTTTCGTTCCTTCAAAAATTACAAAACGGCTGCGGCAAAATAATAGCACGGCGCAACCTGTGACTCCTGCGAACACACGTTACACAAAGTATAACTTAGCTTCAAGCTTGCTGTAAGCATGGGCGATGGAAAGTCAAGGTGGGATACGTTGCGCTAATTTCGTGAAGTTAATGAAAGGTACGTGCCTGATGCATAGGGATTCGTGCCGTCACCAGCATCAAGTATTTGCACACACATATATTAAGTACTACACGCGATGAGTGATGCTGTCGAGGGAAAGGACAACCAATCTACACCAGTGTTAACAAATTGCCGAGGTTTTTTTTTTTTTCTTTAGTGGAAGAACGACTTCGTTAGAAACAGGATTTGCGCGCGATGGCAGCGACGTGCGCTCCTAGCGGTTTGTGGTTCCGTTTTTCTTTCGATTACTACAAGAATAAGGAAACTTAAGCTCACCCAGATCAGCTTTCTGATCCCTCGGGCCTTTGTCCTTCGAGTCCAAGCCCAGGCCGTCGTAAAGAGACATGTTGGGCTGAACCTTTCAGCGTGGAAGCACTAGTAGGGAGCCCTCGGAAAACGCGTTAGTCGATTCGACCACTCCACCACGTTTCTGCACGGCCACAGGAAAGGTAAGTACGTGAGGACAACACCGTGTAGTCGCTACGTTGTAATCGCTACGCGCGCCCAGGGATTTGCGGTCGGATACGATCCACGATGTCAAGTAACTTTGATGGAAGCTTTCCCTACGAATAAGTCACGACTACTAGGTGCTTGAATGCTGGCACTAGTTCACCTTACTTTCAAAACGCCGGTCGCTACCTTTGATCAACACAAAATGTGAATGAAATTTCGACGGTAGACGTGAAAATAACGCTTTACATTATTTTCACCTTGCTTCTTGAGCGACGTGAAAATAAATAATGCGTTGTTGCACGGGGTGGCGTTTCCACGACAAGTTTACATATAAGTGACAGAGTGTTTTGACGTGATAGTAACCGAAGATTAAAAGCAAAATAGTTAACCACAACCTACCAAAACCAACCAAATATGACTTGCCACAATGTCGTGTTAGATGAATTATTCTTATTGGTTATTAACTAGTCGCATCCGTTTCCTCACGTTGTAGACACCGTTGTAGTTTTTTTGTTTTTTTTCCAAGGACCTAAGGCGCTGCGAGCCTGGATATGCTCCCTACGGAGGCAGCATAGAGGAAGGAAAAACTTTGCTCCGTGGGAGCGGCACTTCTTCCTTCCTCTATGGGGGAGCAGGGTTGCGCATAGCTCTGCCATTATGTTCAACGGCTGTGCAGTGAAGCCACTCGTCGCGCGCGCAGGAGAAAAATACGGTGCGCTGTTTCGACGCGGGCGGCGTGCCAGAAACTCATTCACGCACGCTGAGAGAGATTGCACTGTTGCGGAGAGGCGGTATATTGCGAAAATGCTTGAGGCCCGTACCCTTTTACAGCTTCAAGTGCACTGCCCTTTTCCGAGGTTGTTGTTCATTACTTTCGTTTTCTGCACATTAAATTTAAGACCCATCTTTCTGCTCTCCTTGTCTACCTCAGTAACTATGAATTGCATTTCGTCCCCTCAGTTACTCAGCAATGCAATGCCATCGGCGAAGCGCTGGTTACTAAGGCACTCTCAATTAACTATTATCGCTAACTCTTCCCATTCTAGGCCTCCGAAAGCCTACTGTAAGAACGCGGTAAATAACATTTGTCAGATCATATCTCTTTGTCTTACACACTTCTTTATTGGTATTCTGTCGCTTCCTTTATGGAGCCCTATGGTGGCAGTTGATTCTTTATAAATTTCTTACAGGATATTTATATGTTTTGTCGACGCCCTGATTCCGCAGTGTTTGCATGACTGCTGATATACCTGCTGAATCAAATGCCTTCTCGTAATCTATGAAGGCTATGTATAGTGGTTGGGTGTATTATGAGCATTTCTCTATCCCCTGATGGACAGTATAAATGTGGTCGATTGTTGAGTAGCCTGTTCGAAATCCTGATCATTTCTAACATTATCTTAATTATGTTAACAATTACCTCTGTAAATAGCTTGTATACGACAAAGAGCAAGCTGATAGGTCTGTAATTCTTCAAGTCACTGTTCCCTTTTTGATGGATTAAGGTGATGTTAGCATTCTTCCAATATTCTGGTACTCTCTTCACCAGGCGACACTTCGTAAACAGGGTGGCTAGTTTTTCTAATACAACCTGTTCTCCATACTAAGAGAACTTGTTGTTGGGCTAGTTGGTAGAGCATTTCGAAAAGTTAATTCGAGCGCGAAAAAAATTCGAGCAAGTTTGTTTGATGCATGGGTGTGTGCGTGTGTGAGTGATCGTGTCAAGTTTTCGCGCTCGAATTAAATTTCGAACTGTTCTCCATAATTCAGCAGATCAGATGTTACCTGATCTTCCCCAGCAGCTCTGCCTCTTTGCATTCCCTCCAAGGATTTTCTGACTTATTCTCTCATTATCGTGGGATGTCATCTGGGTTACTGCTAGTTCTTACATTAAGGTCGTGGTTTTCCCGGCTATAGTACAGATCTCTGTAAAAGTCCTCCGCTACTTTAACTATGCTATCAATAGCCTTCCTTGTACCTTAGTGCATACATCTTGTTTTTGCTCATCCCAAGTTTCCTCTTCAACGCTTTGGCGCTTCATTTGTTCTTTAGAGCATGTTGGATTCTCTCCATGTTATACCTTCTTACATCTGATATCTTATGCTTGTTAATTAACTTCAAAAGCTCTGCCAGTTCTATTTTGTCTGTTGTGTTTGAGGCTTTCATGCTTAGACGTTTCTTAATGAGGTTCTTTGTCTCCTGGGACGGCTTGCCAGTGTCCTGTTTATCTACTGTACCTTCAACTTCCAGAACACACTCCGTAATAAGATGCTCGTCAGATTATCAGACAATGTACCAACGCTATACGGCCGGTTTCCTCGATAAGAGCCGAGTATCTGTTCTGCAAAGAGACTCTGAATTCCTGTACTTTCCCTCTCAATGCTAGCTCATTGAGTGGCTCCTTGCGTAACAGTTTCTGTCGTTCTTTCTTCAAGCCTATAAGTGAATCTGAGACCATACCATTCTATGGTCACTACACCGTACCTTGCCAAGCACCAACGCTTTTAGATGTTGCCAAGCACTTCCACATCCTGCACAATGCCTGGGCGTGCACGCAGTATAAAGTCTTACTTTCGCCATTACGGCTCCTCCATGTCCACTTACGGTTCACTTGTTTTCAGTAGAAGGTATTCAAGATCCGTCAATTATTGCGCACTGCGGATTCTACTAATAACTCCTCTCTGGCATTTCTAGTACCGATACCATAACCACACATTGCCTGGCCTCCAGCCTGCTTCTTGCCTACCTTGGCATTGAAGTGACCCATCATTATGGTATACTGTGTTTTTACATTATAACTCATTGCAGGTTCCACGTCTTCATAGAAGCTTTCAACTAATACGTCATCATTTCGCGTAGGCCTGTACCACCTTCATCTTGTATCTCTTATAAAGTTTAATTACGATACCTGCTACACTTTCATTAACACTATAGTATTATTACTCTATGTTACCAGATATATTTCTGTGGATAAGGAACCCCACCCGAAGTTCTCTTTTGTCAGCCAAGCCATGATAGCACAGAACGTGTCCATTTTGTAGCACTGTATAGGCCTCATCTATCCTCCTAACCTCACGGAGCTCTATTACATCCCATTCAACACCCTCTAGTTCCTCGAACAGCACAGCTAGGCTTGCCTCACTAGATAATGTTCTAGCCTTAAACGTTGCCAAGTTCAGGTTCTAATGACGGCCTGTCCGGACCCAGAGATTCTTAGCACCCTCTGCTGCGTCGCAGACCTGACCACCGTCGTGGTCAATTGCTTCGCAGTGTTATGCCAGCGAGTCCTCGTCAAACGGCCGTGCCTCTGAAAAAGGCAATCTGGGTCAAGGCCTGCCCGCAGTCTGCCTGGCGCGAACGGCGTAAACACGCGCGGCGCGTCTCTGGCCCACGTGCATTGAGTCATCTGCGCACGTGACAGCGAGCCGGCGGTCTCGTGTCTGGTGGTCTGACGCATGGCGCGGCGACCCCCCCATTGGAGGAATCTGCCCTGACGACAAAGCGGCGCTTCTGATTGGACCTTTTGGTTGGACCCGGTGTAAATAAAAGAAGCCCTGCGGCGCGTCGCGATCGGCGGTCCGATGTGAGTGAGAGGAGGCCCCGTGTCGGAGAGCCGGCATGTGTGTGAGTCGGCGGTCTTAGGCGAAAGGCTGACCTATGTGTTAGAGAGGAGAGTTCGGCTCTTCGAGTCTCTGTCGGCCCCAGTGCCGAAATTGTAACGCCTCTGTATATATGCTGTACATAAACCTTGTTTAACTCACCGTCGTCTCGTCCGCTCGTCTTATCGGCTCTGCGCAGAAGCAGTCGCGAGCTGATAAACATACTCTACGCAACAGTGGTGGCTTCGGCGGGATCGGCCCGTCGTTCTCAACAGTGGTGGAAGCGGCGGGATCGGTACGCTACGCAACAGTGGAGGTCAGCGGTGGGATTTCGGAGGCAGCGTTCGCAACAGTGGTTGGCAGCTGCGGGATCGGCCGGCGTCAGCGACATCGATGCGGTGAGTGCCTGATGTTTTCCCCTCAGTTCACCAGACTACTCTAGCTCAGGTTGTAGTAGTTTAGAGAAGGGCTGTGTGAAGCATTGTAGTGAGCTTTGATCGTTTCAAGCAAAGTCGAAGTGCTTTGAAACCAAAGTTAATGCGGAGGGGGTAAACACAGGAGAGTGAAAAATTGCTTGCGCGTCTTGCTAGTGGACTTATAGTGGGTACGGCAAGTAAATTGTTAACAGGGGCAAACAGCAAGAGGCTAGTGTGAACGATGGAGAACCTTAAAGTGAAGGAACTCATCGAAATTTGTGAGGAACTCGGCATTTCTTTGGGCCGTGCGAAACGAAAGCAAGCGATCCTTGAGATCATGAAGGATGAGGGAGTGTCGGCTGAGGAAGTCGATGAGGCCTGGGTGGATATTAAAGCACGCCGTGCGGAGGCTGAAAGGCGAGAAGTTCGCGAACGTGAGGAGACGGAAAGGCGCGAACGTCGCGAGGAAGCCGAGAGACAGGAGCGCCTTGAGATGAAACGACTAGAATTGGCAATCCTACAGTGTTCGCAGGCGCCTAGCGTAGCTTCTCCAACAGTTCAGGTCAGCGGTTTTAGAATTAGGGACCAATTGCCACCGTTCGTAGTAGGCGAGGACATGGCGAAGTATCTCGTCAAGTTTGAACACGTCTGTGAGCGAAACGCTTTGGAGCGGTCTCTTTGGGCGCGGAACCTGCTAGCTCTTCTTCCCGGCGAAGTGTCCGACGCGATAACTTGCTTGTCGAGGGAAGCGTTTGAGAGCTATGACGAGGTGAAGGAAGTGCTCTTGAGACGTTATAAATTGTCACCCGAGGCTTTCAGGCAAAGGTTCCGGTATGCTGAAAAGGGGAATGAGTCACACGTTGACTTCGCGTTTCGTCTTAAAGCCGATTTGATTGAATGGCTCAAGGGCGAAGGTGTTTATGACGACCGCGATAAAGTGGTGGAATGCGTTGCATTGGAGCAATTCTACCGCTGCATCGAGGATAATGTCAGACTTTGGCTGCAAGACAGACTTGGGGAAGTACAGCTAAACAAGGCAGCTGAGTTAGCTGAGGAGTATTATACTCGCCGAAAGTTGCATAGCAGGGCAGTGCGCGTTGAAAAGGATGAAAGGAAAGAGGGCTTTTCAAGGAAACCTGATCAACGGAAATCCGCTCCGCCCCGTAATTTCAAGAAGGAACCGTCTCTTACGAAGGACAGTGTAGGGGAAGGGCAAACAGAAGCGGAGAAATCGAGTGAGGTTTCCACCACACAGGCATTTGAATCGGAAAGCAAACGGAAGCCGCTAATCTGCTACAACTGCAAAAAGGAAGGGCAGATCGCGAGAAACTGTCAGGAAAAGTTTGCTTTCGCAACGATCCGAGAATCAGAAAAAAACATTCGGTTGTTGGAGCCGTATCTCCAAGAAATTAGGGTGAATGAGAAAACGTGCCGAGCACTTAGAGACTCAGCGGCAACCATGGACGTTGTCCATCCTTCATTGGTGTCTCCGGATGACTTCACAGGAGAATGCGCGTGGATCAGGCAAGTCGCCGAGGAGCAGAGTGTTCGCTTACCAATCGCCACCGTTGTCATTGAAGGCCCGTTCGGTAAACTTCGCACCGAAGCGGCTGTGTCTGCCGCGCTAAATGATCGTTTTCCTTATCTTTTCTCCAACAACTCGGAGCAGCTTCTCAAAGAGCAGGGCAAATCGTTCTTCCCCAACTTAGCGTGCATGGCCCTCACGCGATCGCAAACGCGGAAGCCTGATCTGGTTCAATGCAGTGAACTCTCAAGTGACCTTGTCGGCGGGTCGACGGAACCCCGGAAAGGAAATTTTCCGCATGAGTGATGTGAGCAGTCACGCGAGCGGCCCGTAGCGAAAGCGGTCGGCACGGCCGGCGCGGTAGGGGGAGACGACATGGCGCCATTGAGTCAGAGCGAGAGGGTTGCAACGCTCTCGCCTGAAGCGGAAAGTTGGAGCGAGCTGCCGAGAGTTGATCGAGAGACGCTCATTCGAGAGCAGCGTGAGGATCTCTCGATTGAAGCGCTAGTGGAAAGCCAAATTGAAGCGCTAGTGGAAAGCCAGAAAAACGCGGCAAAAGTGCTGTCGAAGGAGCACTGCGAGGAATCGGTGAAGAAGCGCGTTTTTGAAGTTGATAATCAGGTAATGCTGATGCAGCCGTACAAAAGGAACAAGCTTGAGGTTGATTGGGAAGGGCCCGCAAAAGTAGTATCGAAGCTCTCTGATACCAATTGTGAATTTAAATTAGGAAGGTGGCCGAACAAAGTTTATCACAGTAACTTGAAAGCAGTCGTAAATCTGTTGTTGAATGCTTCAGAGGAAGAGGAAGCAGAAATTTTGAGTTCTAGTGAGGTAACCGAAGGGGGATCGAAAGTAATCCGGGAGCAGATAAACCTAGAGCCTAGCTTAAGTGAAGGAGGACCTGAGAACGAGGACCTCAGAAAGATTGGTTCCGAGTTTGAAGACGCGTTTTCGGACCACCCCGGAAACATGAGGGTGATCGAACACGATATCGAGCTAAGCGGTGAGGAGTCAATCCGTAGCAAGCCGTATCGTTGTTCCCCTGTGCAACGTCGAAAGTGTGAGCCGCTCTTGGTGCCGCATAGGTATCGTCGCCTAAAAGTGGCCGGTTACTGAAGTGGAGCATGTTGCTCCACAGCGCAACTTTGACGTTCGCTAAAGAAAAAAAAAAGAAAAGGTAAACGCTAATGCAGGTGCATTGAGCAGTGCTTTCCAGCTAGTACCTTCTCAACCTTTCGGTTTCTCGCTGGCGATTCGGGGCAAAATTTTGACCTCATCACGACCTGGGCTGAGCGCTCTCGTTCAGAGTGATCTCAAGGGGCCAACTTTATGTGGTATTCTAATTCGTTGCGTTGTTGTAAGTGTGAAAAATTCAAGTTCTTACTTTAAGAGTCTTGTGTCCCACATGTGCCTCTTGATGTAGGGGGAACAAAATTCCGATAGACACGTAGATAGGTATATGTTGTACTATACTTTGTCTGGTGTTCTGTCGGGTGACCGAGGGCACTTGCGTGTGTCGTGTGTTGTCTGTTGTCGAACCGTTCTTAGCAAGTTGCAGAACCATCGACAAGTGCTGAAGCCGAAGATGGTCAGAAGAGACGAGTGAAGCTGGTCGACAAGTTGTGGCGACAAGCCAGTGGAGCTGGGATCCGTCGTCAAGAATGGGCTGTATTCCCGGAACAGTCTGGAGCTGTATTCTCCCCATGGCCCTGGAGGCGAACCTGGAGGGACCTGGCGAACGAGCGCACCTGACATCCGAGCCCCGTGGAAGCAGCTCGTCTTTCCGGTGCATTGTCTGGCGGCGGGGGTGCTGTTATGCCAGCGAGTCCTCGTCAAACGGCCGTGCCTCTGAAAAAGGCAATCTGGGTCAAGGCCTGCCCGCAGTCTGCCTGGCGCGAACGGCGTAAACACGCGCGGCGCGTCTCTGGCCCACGTGCATTGAGTCATCTGCGCACGTGACAGCGAGCCGGCGGTCTCGTGTCTGGTGGTCTGACGCATGGCGCGGCGACCCCCCCATTGGAGGAATCTGCCCTGACGACAAAGCGGCGCTTCTGATTGGACCTTTTGGTTGGACCCGGTGTAAATAAAAGAAGCCCTGCGGCGCGTCGCGATCGGCGGTCCGATGTGAGTGAGAGGAGGCCCCGTGTCGGAGAGCCGGCATGTGTGTGAGTCGGCGGTCTTAGGCGAAAGGCTGACCTATGTGTTAGAGAGGAGAGTTCGGCTCTTCGAGTCTCTGTCGGCCCCAGTGCCGAAATTGTAACGCCTCTGTATATATGCTGTACATAAACCTTGTTTAACTCACCGTCGTCTCGTCCGCTCGTCTTATCGGCTCTGCGCAGAAGCAGTCGCGAGCTGATAAACATACTCTACGCAACAGTGGTGGCTTCGGCGGGATCGGCCCGTCGTTCTCAACAGTGGTGGAAGCGGCGGGATCGGTACGCTACGCAACAGTGGAGGTCAGCGGTGGCATTTCGGAGGTGGCTACGCAACAGCAGCCACTGGAGACTGAGGGCCGAGGGTCAATTGGCGCATCCATGTGGGAGGTAGTGACCATGACACTGCACCAGCGTAATCAATCCTTCTCTGGTGGAAGAGTGCGTTACAGACGGTGGTCACCGGTAAGGCCGCACCGCAGGCCTCTCAGTACAATTTCATCATCACGCGCATAATTTTTTCTCTTTTTTGAGTTGCAGCGATGACGTAGTGGTTATAGTGTCAGCCTCGGGTGCAAAAGGTCCGTGGTTCGAATCCCGGTTCCACGCAATTTCCCACTGAATTAAAAAAAGAAAAAAATATCCACGCATATATTTAGGTGCGCGTTAAAGAACAGCAGACGGTCAAAATTTCTGGAGCCCTTACGGCGTGCCTCATATGGTGGTTTTGGCACGTAATGACGTAATGCTGCGTCCTCTGCAGGGGCGGATCCAGACACTCATTTTAGGGGGGGGGGGGGGGCTCCTTGCACTTTTGCTTTTCGTAGGTACTATCACCCCAAGAACCCTATAACATCATATATACTGTTCGTATGCCCGACTCATTTGTGCTAATTGGTGATAGAATGTAGACGGCAGGTGCTGAAGCGAGGGAGGTGGGGTTGCTAACACACGCTTTATAAAAAGGGGGGAAGACAATTACCCCCCCTCTCTCTCTTTTGTATTCTCCATTGGTTCTATGCCATGGTTTCGTTCGGCCTGTCGGACACGCCCGGGGCCTCGGCAGCCGCCACTGTGCCATATCGTCACCGCAGCAGTGGCGGCGGCGCTTATCGCGGCCCCGGTAGTGGCCGATGCGTTCTCCACGACCGTCGTTCAGTCGCGTCTTTGACGACCCCCCGAGATTAGCCTCCAGCGCCGGTATACGAGCATCTTGAAGCCAGCACACGAGGGAATCGTGCGGAGATCCAGCGGAGCCGAGGTCTCGTGAACGGAGGGTCTGCCATGCCGGAGAATGCATTCGTCGATGGCGGTAAGACTTTCGTCTAATCGCCAAATGGATGGAACATACGCCGGACGCGCGAATATTTTTAGTGCTTTTGATCGGCATATCTTTGAAGAATACCGGTGAATCCTCGCTGAGCAAGGAAACAGAAGTCGGGGAGGCAAAACAGGAAAGCGTACGGTTTACTATCCTGCTCAGGGAAGAGCAACTGGGGCATAGAATGACGGTAAGAGAAATAATAAAGTGAACGGTTATTTCGCGCGCGAATGCTGGGCTGCTCCCATAGTCGTGCGTATGGGAGCAGCCCAGCTCCCATACGCACGTATGGGAGCTGGGCTGGGATGTTTTTCTTAAAATTCGGCACAGAGAGGAACAGCCCAGTATGGGAGCTGGGCTGTTCCTCTCTGTGCCGAATTTTAAGAAAAACATACAGCTAAATTTTGAACATGCCTGTATATACATTGTGACAGCTACGGCTGTAACAGTATTGAAATTTTTCGGTAAGGCAACATGTTTCGCACAACGCGAAACAAACAAACAAACGTATAGACGAATTATGGATGTCTCAAAGAAAGTATGTTTGGGAAGTGGCTGCCTCCGCAAATGGTTATGTCTATTCATAGTTTTGTTTACGCAAAAGAAGGCTGAACGTAAGAACAAAACATTTGTTAGTGATGAAAGACTGTATAGGAGCTTCGCAAAACGTGATTGATAGATATGTGGGGTTTAACGTCCCAAAACCACCATATGATTATGAGAGACGCCACAAAACGTGACAAGCTTTCGCAGCTGTTTCCGGTGAAAAGTGGCAATCGGAAACCAAACAGTATGGTGAATTCGCAAAAAGAAAAAAAAAAACGATGCGCCGCACATGCCTCCGCACTTGTTTTAAAGCTGCGTCAAACTCACTCGCACTTTAGTAGAACTCGCACCACGGGCGTGGTGTCTATTTTTGTTTTTTTCTGTGCGTGGTTGTTCTTTCGGCGCGACTTTGAATATTAAATCGCTCGCACTCGGTACTGATTTGGCAGTGTACATAGAGCGACATCCAAGAACTGGACGTACGTATATACGCATTTCATGCTCGCGCTTTTTAAAAATTTTCCTATACTAAGCGATTCCAAACAGCACAGAAACGGCACACTGATGAGACCACCCAACACGGGTGCTGACTTCCAGCAGGATTTCGTTGAGCGAACGCGAAATATATCGGCAGAAAAAGACAACAGAAGACTTATGTGATAAGCATGATAAAATGGTTGACTAGAGGGGGGGAGTTTACAGGCAATAAATTATATTGGAAGTCAGAGCTTGTATTGGGCGGTCTCATCAGTGTCCTGTTTCAGCGCTGTTTGAAATAACTGTAGTATGTGTGCGTACCAACAAGGCCGATTTACCATCACTTTGAAGCTTCACACTTTCGGGGCGAAAATGTCACTCATTTCCAGGGGAGTGGGAATAGTGATGTTCGAGACCGAGTATAGCGGACGAATGGAACAGTTCCAAAAGCGTACGCGAAGCGCATTTCGAATAGTTTTCGGCTGTTGACCAGCCGTTTTCAAGACGATTATCAAACGATGCTCACATCCTGACACTCAAACCTTTAAAATGAATTACCATTTATCTTTATTGTCAGTAAAGTATACAGCTCAAGCGTTTTCGCACATGCAACCCTACTTACTCAAAATATGTCCGCTGCAGCTCAAAAAAATGTTAGTGTGAAAAATACGTTGCGAGAGTAAAGAAGCGCTTGTGTTGTCATCACCTCCCTTTGTTCTCGTTTGCGCGCGCTTAAGTGTCCTGCGAAGAATCTAACGGCTGATTTAGACGATTCCTGGCAATTCCCGAGAATGTTATGCAATGGCAGTTCGAGCTTCGCGTCTAGAAAAACGTTTTTTTGCTCAACGATCTCCGTATGTATTTCCGGCAGGCCCTTGCAGGACAGCTAACATCGTCAGCTGCGTGAGATCAATTGCACAGGTAACAACGCCTTCGATGTGCTGCACAATCATTAGCGTTATGTTGTCCTGCACACATTTAACAGACCACCGATCTGCATTCTTTTACGCTATGTACGCAACGCCAGCACTTAGTGCACTGCAGCGGACGAGGGGTTATAGATTCAGACCGATGCTGAGCTGCCTCGCTTTGGTTTCAGTTGGTCGAGTTGTACTGGCAAACGTAACTATCACCAACTTGATTGATTGATATGTGGGGTTTAACGTCTCGAAACCACCATATATGATTACGAGAGACGCCGTAGTGAAGGGCTCCGGAAATTTCGACCACCTGAGGTTCTTTAACGTGCGCCCAAATCTGAGCACACGGGCCTACAACATTTCCGCCTCCATCGGGAATGCAGCCGCTGCAGCCAGAATTTGATCCCGCGACCTGCGGGTCAGCAGCCGAGTACCTTAGCCACTAGACCACCGCGGCGGGGTTGTCGGGTTCTTCCTGTAGTCAACGCTCTTCCTGTTGTATTTTTTTGCCTAATTTTGCGTCCACGAACACCTTCACGTTGTGTGCAGTCGATTTTCCCAAGGCGTGGCCGAACTCATTTGCTGGAAGTATTTTTTTAGTGCAAGTTAAAACACACCGGAACACATTCACATACATTCAGTGCGGGTGGCTATCTTTTATTTTATATTTTGCATCCTGCAGCTTGCGGGAAAACAAACTAAACTATGACAACTGATATGCACGCAATTTTATAGCAGCGTCAAGTGTATCACACAGAAGGTGCAAAAAAAAAAAGTTCGCTGACTGGAATTTATGAAAAGAAAAATGAACTGTATAACGCAAAGTTTTTTTGTTTGTTTTGGTACAAACTGCGTAAATATCGAGTGACACCACTCGATTCATAAAATTTTGTAGATAACTTAAATGGGTAGATTTCATACGCTACACGCGATTGGTGTGCTGTGTTAAATATTTGGTCTGACGCCTACCAAAACTGTGTTATAATATTCCTCTAATTGTATTTGTGGCATTATGTGCATATTTGTACTGTGAACGCCATACGCTGACAATGTAAGGGTCTTCAAAACGCAATCAGGCTGCCTATAGAGCAGCTTTGAGGTCAGCATACAATCCAAATAATTCTTGTGAAATAAAGTTTTGATTGATTGATGCAAATTGAATTTGTCCACTTTTGCTCGCTTTTAACCTCGCGATATCGTCTGTTCTTATGAGATTCTTAAATGAAAAGAAGATAAAAGTGAGCCCCGTAACTTTCTCTCAAGGGGAGGACATCTCAACAGTAGCTCACGAGGAAGGGGGTAAGAAGGGATTTAAAGGATAGGATTAAAAGGTATAGAGATAGAGAGAGGGGGAAGGAGAAAGCGTGGCGCAGGGACAGTGACATCCAGAAGTAAGGAGAAGATAGGAAAGATGGACACGGTGACGGTCGGAGAAGTCCGTGGACGGGGCACCACTCAGCGAGAGCTCTTGTCGGCGTCAGGAGATGGCGAGTTAGCGCACACGAACACAAACTGTTTGCAGTGTGTTCGAATTGGTCGCAGTACTGTCACCATCGTCTTTTCTTCATTCCCGGTGAAATATCTGTTTGTTGAAGCTATAGACAAACAAAGCGTCGCGGTACGTGCGCTCTTGTCGGTGCCAATCGGCTCACGCATAGCACCTCTACTCAGTGATCTACTATTGACAGGAGATGGCGCTATAGGGCGAGCCAGTCTAGAGTCACTGGAAAATTTTTTTCCCAGTGACTCTAAGCCAGTCGGCCAGAGCTGCTCTGTCGTCGGAAATCGCGGGGGCACGACCGGTCGGCACGAAATCCAGCGAGCGAGTCCGCGATATCATCTGTGTACACATAGATGATGATAGATATATGGTGTTTAACGTCCCGAAACCACCATGATTATGAGAGACGCAGTAGCAGAGGGCTCCGGAAATTTCAACCACCTGGGGTTCTTTAACGTACACCCAAATCTGAGCACACGAGCCTATACAATATTTTCGCCTCCGTCGGAAATGCAGCCGCCGCAGCCGGGATTCGATCCCGCGACTTGCGGGTCCGCAGCCGAGTACCTTAGCCACTAGACAACCGCGGCGGGGCTCATCTGTGTACACGTGACACACACACACTAAATTATTGAACGCATCCACCAACTTTGCATTTTGCTAAAACCAAATATTTTGCAGTTATCGTTCTGTCTGCTCGCATTATCTCTGACGAACAGTCTTTAACAATGATGTGCAGATAACAACCCCGTTTATCATGTCGCGTACGATGCGTTATAGGATCTTCTGCACGCAGTTGTATTTGTTGCATATTTGGGCACTGTGGCGGGTGCGTACGTCCTACTCGGATCACGCACGTGAAATAAGTGCTCTGCAGAGGTCGGCAAAAAAAAAAAAATACGTGGAGCTCGCTCATACTCACTCTTGAAATATATTTTGCCCTTGGACTTCACTCAGACTCGACAAAATGTTTCTGTACCGAGCTTACTCGAACTCATCGTCATCAGCTCATACGGACACACGCTCAAACTCACGGCTTGATCTGAGCCTGGCTGAGTCGACTCATGCATGAGTGAGATTGCCAACACCAGTTCGGATACTCCGCACTTCTGCGGAATACTTCGCTAATATCTTTTTAAAAGCCAAAGCGACCACACGAGCAAGAGCACGAAGTTAATCCTAACGATAACGTATCGGGTGCTCAAGTTTGACGATTGCCTACCAAACTCCGACCACCCGTTGGGCCAAAATAATTTTACATTGATACGTATTCACTACTTTGCTTCTATGTTGTCTTCCTAATGCAGGATGTTGTGACGGGGTCGCGACGCTGACAACAGTCGGCATGTCCAAGGTGAAAGTCTTTATTTGGCCGAACTCCGGGAAACAGGAGCTCAAACTACAGCAAGAAATGCACGCTGCTCTATGATATCGGCAAGCGGAGCGTTGATAATCTGATCACCGTGGGAACGCGCAGTCCTTCATACGTCACGCATAAGCCGTATCAATGGCTGTTCACGTCGTGGGCGCAATCTTAACAAAACGATCTACTACAAGCGCGAATCTGCTCGCACACAGAGGCGCGGTCTGCGCCAAGCATTGCTGACAGTCCTTGTGGCGCGAACCGAATACAGCGACATCGAAACAAGGATGGGGGACGCGCGTGGCAATATACTATCCAAAAACAATTTTTACCGAAATTCCTATAGTTCTACTGCAATTCAGGGCCTTGAAATAGTTTGCCCCACTCTCACACACAGACACGTTTTGGTTTATTGATATGCGGGTTTTAACGTCCCAAAACCACCATATATGATTATGAGAGACACCGTAGTGGAGGACTCCGGAAATTTTGGACCACCTGGGGTTCTTTAACGTGCACCCAAATCTGAGCACATGGGCTTACAGCATTTCCGCCTTCATCGAAAATGCAGCCGCCGCAGCCGGGATTTGATCCCGCGACCTGCGGGTCACCAGCCCAGTACCTTAGCCACTAGAGCACCGCGGCGGGGCCACACACAGGTTTCCTTGTGGACACTATCTTGGTACGCTCTCACTGTGTGCTTTTACGCCTTTACACTTCACACCCTCGCAACTTAATGTACTAGGGAATCGGTTTTTTAATTGCGTTATTTTATGAAACAAAATATGCTTGGTGATAGAATATTTTTCTGCTTTTACCAATTCAAACCAGCGATACCGTGAGAATTCTGGCTTAATAGTGTTTGCCCGAAACAGAAAATGCTACAGTAGTTGTAGGAGAAAGAAAAAGAGGTTGTTTAGGGCTAAAAGCTCTTGAAAAAGACCATTGTGAGCAAGGAAATACAGCATAAGATATATTGCTGCCACTGCAAGTACAACAGTGGCATTGGCTTAGAAAGTCGATTGAAGTGACCTCACTTGTTGCAGACGAATCAAATCGTGGAACAATTGCAGTCATTCATTGTCATATTATCTACAGCTATACCTTTTGGTGGTAAAAAAACAAAACAGAAAAAGTTTAACTAGCTGCTCATAGCGGACACTGACGAAACAGGCAAGCTGATGGCTTACAAAGAAGCATTCACTTCACCATTCATTTAAGCTGGTTGAATGAAGCGGGATTTGAATTAAGTGAGAGCGAAGTGGTTCAATGAGGAGTGGCGTGTGTAGTAGTGGGCGTGTAAGTCGTGAGTAGTGGCACTTGTACCGATCTGCGACAGCCAATTGACCATCAAAGCTTTGACTAAAGAACAACTCGGAGACGACTCGGATGCGAAAACTACTTCTTTTTTTCTCGGTTGATGTAGTTATCCAAAGGAAGTTCTACAGAACCTCTGGAGTGGCAGTCCCGACCGCCGCCAACGGGAGCAAGTGAAGCCACCGGCGGCCATATTGCTAGGGGAAAAACAGGGCGGAACCGACCACAATGGAATACGCGCGTTGCGCGCGTCGGTTTGCAGTTCCACGATTAAAAAAAAATGAGATGGAAACCACTTTTAGGTTAACCAACAAATAAATGCCTCTTCTTGTTTATGAAACAAATTATTTCATGCACCCATTGTCAGCTGCACGCTTTCAGATCAATCTGTTGTCGAGGGATGCTTCGCATATCGAGCTTGCTGGTGCACTATTGCGGCACAAAAGGGTTGTAATATATATTAGGTGTTTGAAAAATTGCGCCTGCAGATACTCAAGATCAAGGGGAACGCGACATTTGCTCGCCTCTTTCAGATATGTGCTTGTGTGTGTGTAGGCAGATTACCAGAGAATATATGTAGGGAAGTTGAAATAATTAAAAATGAAGTTAGAAAAGAGAGGTAATCAAGTAAACTGGGAGTCACGAGTAATTTTTCTGGGGTTATCGAATTCTAACCAGTTTACAGACGGAACCAAAACCGAAGCACCGATGTCGCGTGCAACCGAATAACTCCAGGAGACGTACCCCAAATGAACCGTTTATAAGAACGATTGCAGTGGCGTTAGTTAAGCATAATAGTTGTCAACATCTGTTGGCGACGTTTGTTGTCATGGCAAGCGCAGCCTTCAGAGCCTAGAAACGAGGTAGCTCGATGTTTGATATAGCGCCACTTACTGATTTTGGCAACTTCGTCTATCGGCGTTTTGGTTTCAGTTTCGTTGGCAAGATAAAACAGATTTCAAAGGTGTCTCATCTTGTTTTAGACGCAATTGCTTATTTTTGTGATTACGTTGTATTGAAGCTACGTCAAAAAGGTAGAAACTAACAGGTTTTTGCAGATGCGCTCGGAAAGCAGGAAAAATTCAAGGTGCACTGCCAGGCCGCGGTCTGGTTGTCGAAACAGCATTCTTGGAAGTGAATAGAACAGAGGTGGTCCCCGTCCTTAGCCCTCCAACTGTTTCTTCGAACAGCACGTTCCCAGGCAGAACGCAGTGCGCTGTCTATCGGAAACCTGTAACAGGGATAATCATGGCACGGAATATTCTCTACGTTTGCGAATTACTCAAAAAACATGCATCAAATTTAATATTCACTCCCCCCAAAAATATTTTTTATTTTATTTTTATTTCAAGTTCTCTTATTACATGAAAATACACAACACTGGTTAGACCCATAGCCACTGGCTAGTAGGGGGTCTAAATAAATATGCATTTAAAGAAACAGATTGTGTTAACAAAGCAGATATTTTATAAGTACACTTCAATCATACAAGAAAAAAAGAGAAAAAAAATCGAAACAAAATATAAGAAGGAAACATATTTGTGATAAGTAATTTGCAGTATCTTGCAGCATTGTTCTATGCAAACAATGGATTGTATGTATACAATACATCAAATACATAAAAGTACGTATACCATGTCAAGTATGATTTTGTTAGACATATAATCTATACATAACGAAGTGGAGATTACAACGAGGTGTGTGTTAGTGTACCTGTTCATTTTTCTGCAGAAAGTATTTTTTAAGAGCACAGGCAAAACTTTTGCTTTCTTTTATTTGGCATGGTATATCATTCCAGACCTTTACTCCAGCAAATTGTAGCAATCGTTTGCCATAAACATTGTTAGTAGGCGGAAGATTTAAATTATGTAATGTGGCACGTCTGGTAAGGCGGCAAGAGGATGAAAATACTGATATATGAAAGGGCAGGTTATAATAAATGACATTATAGACGGTAAGTGCAATTTTTTGCTGTCATAAATTATCGAATGGTATGATTTCTATATTACGAAACAATGGCGCGCTGTGTTGATCATATCTAGCATTGTTTATTATTCGAAGTGCTCGTTTTTGTAGTATACGTAAGGGTTCTAGATATGTTTTAAAAGTCCATCCCCATGAATCTATGCAATATGTGAGGTGACAATGAAAAAATGTGAAATAGAGAATTCGGAGAATACTACTTTTAAAATAATTTCTAGCGGTTAATAATGTACTGCATCAAGATCCCAGTTTAGCGCATACAGAGTTAATGTGGCTTTGCCAGTTTAGCTGGCTATCGAGAATTACACCCAGATATTTGAATTCGTTCGTCTTCTCAATCACGCAGTTGTTTATTGTAATGCAAATGAGCTCATTACTTATATCTCATTACTTATATGCATGCACGCCGTCAGTCTTGCCTTGTAAAACAACACCAGAAAACTTGGAATTCAAAGGGCAGTCAGACGTCCTCCTCGTTCCAATGTTTGATACGTGCAGCCACAGACCGCAAGTCCTTCGTCCATTAACTTAAAACTCAGGGACAACGTCGTGTCAGCGAGCATTTAAAGCTTCAAGTTACCTTCCATGCAGCAATACGCATGTAATAAACGCATACGTACCTTTGAAATTGTTTCTAATTTTACAGAATACGCGAAAAAACAGGCGATCGCCAGAGAACGAAGCGAGGCTACTCACACGTGAAAAGTGATCCCGGGCGTTTTCTTGATGCGATCTGTGCACCCATAAGCGACGCACGAAGTCCCCATGGCCGTGTAAAATCTTTAACTGCTTTACAAAAGCACGTCACAGTCTCCAAAGGCCACTGCGAGGGCGAAGCTACGAAGCGCACTTAGTCGTCTGCTTCGAGTCTTTCCAGTATGGCGGCGACCGGCGTCACTTATCGGGGCGCACCTCCACTCCAGAAGACATAGTATAGAACCTCCTTGATTTATCATCACCGCGTTCGCATCCGAAAGCTTTCTGCATCTAACGGGATTTCGCACGGAGTGGTTTTAAAGGAAAAAGAGAAAAAATAAGTGCAGCGTCTTAACTGTGTCTCACTTTGGTGACCTCCGAAGGGAGACACACTTACTACGTCGAACTTATTTATTTCCTTTTTTCTCCGCTTCCAGAATGGGGGGCATTGCAAGCTTTCTGCACCACATGTGGCTTTGCACTACTTCCGTGATTGGCCCCCTTTGACTAAGTGACATGTGATGACTACACCACGCGACGCAACGTCGCGTGCCAACGCCGTAGTGACGTAATAATTATGACAACTTTTGACGAAATCTGACGTCGCATTGCCACGCACGTCCAGTTCACCCTTGCTGTACTTGGTTCATGCCCGCAAAGACTGTCGGCAATGCTCAACGCAAACTGCGCCTTCAGTGTTCGAGAACCTCCAAGATTGTATTAGACCGTTATGTTGAGATTGCGCGCAAGTCGCTCGAGCTTATCGCAGAGCTTGACCAGTGATAAGGAATTCGATGCGTGATGTATATTAAACAGCGCGTTCCAACGATGACAAGTTGATCGACGAGCAACGCTTTGATCGCCGTTATCGGCGCCAGTGTGTGTCACTGCAATCTGACTTTCCGTTTACCAGTAACAAGTTAGGCCTAATTCCGCGCACAAAACAAGAAAAAAGACATACTTATTGGCGCTAGTCTACATGTCCCTTTTTGTTCTGCGTTTTGTGCGCGCTGAGAAATATAATATGGGTACATAATAACAACTCACCCAGCTATCAGTTCTACTGCGAAACAGTTTCATCTTGGACTATACATTAGTTATTGTGACGTAGGAAAAACATATCATACAGTCTGCTTCCTTCGTCCACGTCACGCTCCTGTGACGATATGATGACGTCTTCGCGTGATGATTTTTCATATCACTCGTGATGATGGCGCTGACGTGGGATGCCAATGGTCAATATTGATTTCCTACAAGGCACCTAAGGCTTTCCCATTAAAAAAAAAGAAATACAGACAAGTCGGTGAGCTTATCTCAAAGGTTCACCTAAGAGCATAAAACGTTTCTACGCTTACATTTGGTGCCCACGGAACGAGCATCTAAACACGAATGCACACTCGACAAGAGTCAGTCGTGGGGACAGGGAATGATGGGAACTTGCAGAGAAGCATCGTGCTTATGACAGCAGAACGGAACAGCTACTGAACTGCAACGTTCATGTTGCAACGTCGACGCGCTAATGTTTTAAGGGCGAGTGGCGCAAGCGGGTCGCAATTCTCGCGCAGTGGGAAGAAGCGAGACCTCGACGAGCATCGACGAGCGCGGCGGCTACATCCGGCCGAGCTCTGCGGGATTCGCGACGGGCGAGTTCCGCTTCGACATGGAGGAGGACCAGCGGCCGCCGATGTGGGTGAGCCGCACCTTTGACACTTGTTACGTCATTGCTCAAACAGGAGTCTATACCGGTGGCACATGGTGCACTGCCGATCGCGATCAATACCGCCGACAGGGATCAAGTTTCGCAACAGCAATTGGCTTCCCTTTGAAGGAATGATGGAGGCATTTGCACAGAGGCGTAGCCGGAAATTTTTCCGGGAACGGGGGGGCACTTTTTCAAATTCGAGGGGAGGGGGCCTTAAAATTGTATTTTTTCGCTTTGTTTGTTATGGCTAAAATATTTCTGGATTGGGGGGGGGGGCAGTATGGCGCCCTTGGTACGCCACTGAATTTGGGTCATAAAAGCACGAATCATGATAAACAAATTCGCTTTGAATCAGGACCTATCGTGATCAATGTTGACTGGGTGACACCGGTATCAATTTACTGCATTGTGGCCCACCCACTGTGGTGGCTCAGTCGTTTCGCACCTGCAAAACAGCGCAATAAACCGAGACACGGTAGGAGTAGACAAGACCAGGACTTAGTTTTGTGTCTTCGCTCTTCACGCTCTTTTTCAGTCATTAAAGCATAACGACAGGCTCGGTCCCAGACAATCTCTGGTCTGGTGCTCCACTGCAGACATGACGGGATCGAATCCCAGCCGCGAAGGCCGAGCCTAGGGTGAGGCGAAATACCAGAGGCCCGCGTATATTTAGATTTAAGTGCGTGCTAAAAAAAGCCCACGTGGTCGAAATTTCAGGCGCCCTACGTCGTCCCTTATAATCATATCGTGGTTTTGAAACGCAATACCCCAGATATTATTATCAAAATTGGCACTATCAAATGATTTCTCACATGCCGAAGTATTGTCACACGATTGCGACGATAAAGCAGTAGAAGTGGTAGATACTCAGTTATATTATGTGTACAGACAAAACAAACACTCGCAACACAAGCAAGCAATACAAGTAGCGCTCAACGCAACGATAGCGACGGTCATGGTGGTCAGTCGCCGGTAATCTGATCGTTTAGGAGACATGACAACTTCATCTGTGGTACTCGCATTAGTTCGCATGATTGTAAGTCGACTTGAATGTAGCTCGATCCCCTTTATCCCCGGAAGGCACATACGAAAAAAAATGAGTGCATTTAATTAAGGGCCCTTGTTTACGTGGTCGGTGGATTGACTACACGTTTCCCGACTTCACAGTTGGAGTTATCGCCCGTCTTATCCCGCATTTCTCTGTCCTGTCCTCGTAAAAGTAAAGTGCTGGAGTGTTTTTAGCATAAATCTATCACTACCTAGCCTCACAACGTAGGTTTGTAAAGTCAAGAAGATGAAGAATGAAAAAAAAGGGAACACCATTATCGCTGTGCAAAAATGACTTCTTGGCAGTGCTTTGCGGGTTCAGAAAAGCTATAGCTTACGTACGAGCAACATGCTTGGTAAATTTTCCACGAATCGTTGCTGAGACTGTGGGTCGTAGGCGAGAAAATATGGTATATGTTGCAGGTAGAGCCAGAACGCGAACGTAACGTCGTAACCATACCACACCGTCCCTAATTCCTCGTTTGTCTTGCCGTAAATGGTGGAACTAATTTGTTTCGAATGTAACTCAAACCCCCCTCTTCCCGCTCCCATATTTGTATTTCAGATTTAGCTAAAACAGGTCGACGTACAATCGTGTAAATATTGTGCATAGTTAACTCCATCATATGCATCATGCGTACAATTTTATCAAGTGTCCAACACACGAAAAAAAAAGTTAATAAGGCGTGACTTGAATGCAGTGCGCATATCGATGGCACGAGTCAGCCCTTGGAACAGTAAAAGTCACTCACGCCTGTACCATCACAAGTCAGCCACATAACAATGAAAACACTTCGACGCTTTTTCTTTTTTCTTAAGTAACTGACATTTACGATAGACTAACGTTACAATATCCTAGTAACGTTGGATGCACTACATGAGCCTTGTGGCTGCCCATCGTGCTCCCGTGATGCGGAATCGGGCGCACTTTGTAACCTAACAAAACCTAACCTAACAAAAACCTGCAAAAACCTGCTAACTTAACAAAAAAAGAAAGATGGCCGTCACCAGAAAATGGCGACAACTTGTGCGTTAATTAAAATGTCAATAAAAGAAAGGTGTAATTTTGCTTAAAATGATTAGCCCGCATTATTGCGGTGGCCTAATTTTTTATTTCATTAATAAGAATGGCATACCTGTGCCCGATGAGCGCATGGTGTAGGTGTCTCATCTTTATTTCCTCTACCTTTTCTCTACGCGAGGAGTCTCAAACACGCTGCCCACCGACCCTTCGCTTGCAGCTCGCTCATCACTCTTTTCATCCGATTTTTTTTCCCCCAATACCATTGCTTCTGAACAAACCATGCACGACTAGTCTTAAGCATACTTTTCGTGAGGTAGCTACTGTGGTTGCCATGTGTTGATACGTAACCGTGGAACAAAAGTCAGTCTGCGTCCACATTGGATAGAGATCGGTATCGATATGTTTGGATCCTGGCGCCAAATCTTCGAAAATGACCAATATATGACAAATGTGAAGGGTCTCTCAAGGCAACGTTAGTTGAAACATTTACGAACTACCCCCATCTCACTGCTTCTTCACTGTTGTGGCGTGGCCCTTGCAGGAGCGAATTTCGGCCCACTAGTTGAGGCAAACTTGAGACCCCTTTTCTATGTATACACCTTATGTCATAGAGAGGGCAGTAGTCGTGCCTCTGCTGGTGGCGATTGTCACTTGACTATCTGAGCATGCAATTCTATATGTAATCGCAATAAGCAAAACACGTGTTTCGTGAACGAACAGAAGGTTTATTTAGCCCAATTGAAAGTGCACGTGATGTACTGGTGTACACTGTGGAGTTGGAGCAAGCTCACGACGAAGGAATACAGGAAAGTTGTACAAAAAACGATGCATTTGTCGTGGCCCTGTGGGAACTCGTTTGTATAGTTGGACACCATTAAATACAAGTTATCCATGAACGATGAGAAAGGCGTGCAGCTAGTCAGAAAGCTTCAGGTTTATAGCTGTCACAGAACGAGCGCTAAAAATAGAGCGCGCCGCCAAATCCTGGCGACAACGGCAGGCAGAAACGCCGCGAGGTAAAAGAAAAAAAAAAGAAAGCAAACATCCAAGGCTCCCGGGCGCGCGCTCTCCCCCGCAGAAGCACGGCTTCGCAGACGAACCTCCTCACCCCACAGCGGCGGCCGGGCAAACGCTCGACCTTTCTAGAACGAAGGAGGCGTGGTCATACCGAGTTGACTCACCCGCCGGAGAGGGCATTCCAACCGTCTCGCCCTCTTCCCAGCCTTCGCTGCGCGTCGCGCCGACGAAATGAGGAGAACATTCTGGAAGGTGGCGCGGAACGTATTTAATCGAGCGGCCGAGACGAGAAAGCAGGAGGTGACGGAAGTAAACGCCAGAGCGCGTAGGAATTCCGCCGTGTAGTCGGCGAAGGTTCTGCCCGTAATGACAGAACAGGAGGAGACGGAAGTGAGCGCCAGAGCGCGTAGGAATTCCGCCGTGTAGTCGGCGAAGTTTTTGGTCCGTAGGGACGGCTCGAGCTACAGGCAAGAGCGTGTGTTTACCGCTATTGAGCGAGGACGCGTGGCAACAGCTGCGGGTGTGAAGCCGACGTGGTTCCGGCGAAGAAGTTGAAGTTTGAAGAGTGGCCTATTGAAGACGGGAGTTTTCCTGGAAGAGAAACTCCGGCGAGGTTTCCTGGAAGAGAAACTTCAGAGAGCTGCGGAACGACAACAACGCTGGACTTTGAGTGAGTGATTCTCGGAAGGGTATCATCTAGACTCTGGTTCCAAGAACTTTGGACTGAAAAGGTTTTCTATCTCTTTAGTCTTTAAGTGTCTTGGTTGTTCAATGCATGCGACTGCATTGTAGTGCGTATTGTTGTCCGTGTCCGTTGTATTAAGTGTGGCTGATTGTGTTGTGTAGTACGTTGATTGATTGGTTTGATTGGTGTCATATTGTATGCAACTATTGTGGAGTGTGCATTCTGATGTATTGTTTTCGATCTGCCATTATTGAGAATATAATTTGTTTGTTTATCAACTCTCGGCTCTGACTTGTTCTTTGGGCCACGACCGGCGTCCGCTGGCGCACCAAAAAGGACCACTTCAAAATTGTCCACGCTTTCGTGGTGTGGTTCGGGGGGCCGATACTTCGGCTCTTGGAATTAGCCCGGCGATTGCCTCCCTAATAAACGGGACAGGTGTGACAATTAATCTGGCGTCCGCGATACAGGACCTTTTGGTGCACAGTGTGTCCAAAGTAGTAAGAAAGAGCCTCGAGTTGGTGATACTGCTATCGGAACGATTTTGTGTGTTGTTCAGTGTTCTCGTTAACGAGTGCAGGGGAGTGTTCCGGTAGACTGATTTAGGCAGATACTTCTTGCACGCGGCAAGGTTTTATTTGAGAGTTGCGAGACACCATGGATCTCGAAAAGTTAGTTGCTCTGGGTGAGAAGATGGGTCTTTCTGGCGCCGAACTACGGAAGTGGGTCACCCAGAGGGAAAAAGAAGAAAAAGCAGCCGAGCTGGAAAAAGGGAGGTTGGCGGTCGAAAGAGTCAAAGCGGAAAAAGAAGCTGAGGTGGAGAGAGAGAGGTTGGCGGCAGAGAGGGCGAAGGAAGAAAGAGAGCAGCAGTTGAAGTTGGAGCTGCAGAGAGAGAAGTTGGCAGCCGAAACGGCGAGAGAAGAAAGAGAAGCGAGGGAGCGACAGCGGAAAGAAGAAAGAGAAGCGGAGATGGCTGAAAGGGAGCGGCAGCGGCAGCACGAGATGGAACTCGAGCGGCTCCGTTTGCAACAGCGAAGTGAAACTCCCGTCCAAGCTAGAGTTGAAAGCAGCGAATGGGAAGATCACGGCTTCCGCTTGAACCCAAGCAAGCTGCTCGTAGCGTTTGATGAAAGGAAGGACGACCTTGACGCGTACCTTCACCGATTTGAGACGATTGCGAAGAGCCAGAATTGGCCGGAACATCAATGGGCAACTGCTTTGAGTACTTGCTTGAGTGGTGAAGCGCTCAGTGTGTACGGTAGGCTGACGCCGACCGATGCAGCCAACTATGAAAAGGTGAAAGCTGCTTTGCTGAAGCGATTTAGATTTACCGTGGAAGGATTCCGAGACAGATTTCGGACAGGAAAGCCAGCTGATGGTGAGACGGCTACGCAGTATGCCGCCCGACTTTGCCATTATTTCGACAGATGGATTGAACTTTCAGGGACAGCGCAGGAGTACGATGAGCTTAGAGAGCTGCTAATTAGAGAACAATTTCTTACTAGTTGCCACCCAAGCCTGTCACTGTACTTAAAAGAGAGGAAGGCTGACTCACTTGAAGGAATGCTTGAATTGGCTGATCAATTCTTGGAAGCGCAAGGTGGCACTAATTTGGCCAAGGTCAAGAAGGATTGTCCCGATGATTCGAAGAAATTGGCTCCTGAAGAAAAGAAGCGTGCACCAGAGAGCATGCAGCGATGTTTTCTGTGTAACCGAGTGGGTCATCGCGCGAAAAACTGTCGAACGATCTTTACGAGCCCTACGGTAGTGAAATGTTTTAAGTGTGGTCAGACTGGGCACAAAGCAGATGCATGTCGGAACGGAGTGAGTCAAACTCACCAGGTATCCTGTGTTCAAGCGGCACCGAAATCTGATAATAATGCCGTCACTGATGGATTCGTAGAGCTGAAAAATGGGGAGAAAATTCCTATTGTGGGTGCTGTAATGTCAAAACAGCCAACCGGTGTTACGAAAGGAATGCCAACGCTGCCTGGAAAAGTTGCGGGCAAAAAGATTACGGTGTTAAGAGATACCGGTAGCTCCACTGTTATCGTGCGGAGAGATTTGGTACGGGAAAGGGAGTTAACAGGCAAAACGAAACCGGTTTGCTTAATTGACCGTACAGTTCGGATGCTTCCCGAAGCAGAAATCGAGATTGAAACCCCGTACTTCAGCGGGAAGGTTACTGCTTTATGCATGACGACCCCCCTGTATGACCTTGTCATCGGAAACATCGACGGGGCGCGCGGGCCAAGTGATCCTGAATGTTTGGGAGAAGACCCGAAGATAGAGCCCTCGCCAACACAGCGGCCGCGAGATACAGTGGAGGAGCATCCCGTGACGGATCTCACTAGAGCCCAAGGGGAAGCTGCGGCGCAAGAGACCGCGAAGGAGACGACGATCGTGTCGAATAAGTTCACGGGCCGAGCAACCGGACTTACGTCGGCACGACCTCAACCGACTGACAGTGTAAAGGAGACGGAGTTGGCCAGCCGGGCAAAATGTAGAGGCATGATCAAGCGGGTAATTAAACAGACAAGACCCGTCGAATGTAATGACGCATTAACGGTGTCGGAAGAGACAACGATGGCTGAGACGACGCCTCAGATATCGTCGTTGGAAAGGGCTCGCCGAAAAAGAACGTGGAAGCACAAGAAAAGATCGAGCGAGCACCGCAAAAAGGGGCGCAAGCGCTGCTCGAAGCACTCAGGATAAGTGCTTAGGTCGAATCAGAATGTGTTTGGCAGTGCTGAGTGACATATGTTGTGTTAATGTTGTGTCATCCTGTGTCTCAAGTGTATGTCGAGCGAGTCAGTGTTCGGTGCGATGATGTGATGTATAGTGTTGTATAATTGTTGTATAGACAGAACTTTGTACGTTTGTATGGTTTGGAATGTGTTGTAGGCATGTACCTGTGGCTATATTTCATGTGTTGTGGAATTGAACTACAATGTACGATTGTATTAAGTGATCTATTGTGAATGTGAAGTGTCATGAGTGACTGATGGTGTTACAGTATGTGAGAGTGTGTGGTGACTGTTCGCGCTCGTTTGTGTGGTTTGAATATTATGAGATAATATTCTTAAAGTGGGGGGCAGTGTCACAGAACGAGCGCTAAAATAGAGCGCGCCGCCAAATCCTGGCGACAACGGCAGGCAGAAACGCCGCGAGGTAAAAAGAAAAAAAAAGAAAGCAAACATCCAAGGCTCCCGGGCGCGCGCTCTCCCCGCAGAAGCACGGCTTCGCAGACGAACCTCCTCACCCCACAGCGGCGGCCGGGCAAACGCTCGACCTTTCTAGAACGAAGGAGGCGTGGTCATACCGAGTTGACTCACCCGCCGGAGAGGGCATTCCAACCGTCTCGCCCTCTTCCCAGCCTTCGCTGCGCGTCGCGCCGACGAAATGAGGAGGACATTCTGGAAGGTGGCGCGGAACGTATTTAATCGAGCGGCCGAGACGAGAAAGCAGGAGGTGACGGAAGTAAACGCCAGAGCGCGTAGGAATTCCGCCGTGTAGTCGGCGAAGGTTCTGCCCGTAATGACAGAACAGGAGGAGACGGAAGTGAGCGCCAGAGCGCGTAGGAATTCCGCCGTGTAGTCGGCGAAGTTTTTGGTCCGTAGGGACGGCTCGAGCTACAGGCAAGAGCGTGTGTTTACCGCTATTGAGCGAGGACGCGTGGCAACAGCTGCGGGTGTGAAGCCGACGTGGTTCCGGCGAAGAAGTTGAAGTTTGAAGAGTGGCCTATTGAAGACGGGAGTTTTCCTGGAAGAGAAACTCCGGTGAGGTTTCCTGGAAGAGAAACTTCAGAGAGCTGCGGAACGACAACAACGCTGGACTTTGAGTGAGTGATTCTCGGAAGGGTATCATCTAGACTCTGGTTCCAAGAACTTTGGACTGAAAAGGTTTTCTATCTCTTTAGTCTTTAAGTGTCTTGGTTGTTCAATGCATGCGACTGCATTGTAGTGCGTATTGTTGTCCGTGTCCGTTGTATTAAGTGTGGCTGATTGTGTTGTGTAGTACGTTGATTGATTGGTTTGATTGGTGTCATATTGTATGCAACTATTGTGGAGTGTGCATTCTGATGTATTGTTTTCGATCTGCCATTATTGAGAATATAATTTGTTTGTTTATCAACTCTCGGCTCTGACTTGTTCTTTGGGCCACGACCGGCGTCCGCTGGCGCACCAAAAAGGACCACTTCAAAATTGTCCACGCTTTCGTGGTGCGGTTCGGGGGGCCGATACTTCGGCTCTTGGAATTAGCCCGGCGATTGCCTCCCTAATAAACGGGACAGGTGTGACAATAGCTCGGGCAAAGGATGAATAATACGCTAAAGTAGAAGATAAGAACGCTTTCTGACAAGGGCAGTGTTAGAGATAAAACAAATATCTCGTCAACCTATGTGACACTCTTTTTTTTTCTTTCAGAGCTGGAAGCGCATCCTAGCGGTCTGCCTCCTGGTGAGTCGTGTGACGACATGCCTTGTTTACGCACAATCAGGCGCGAATTATGATGCACTGTTTGTGAGTGTGTAAACTTCCGCTAACATAACGCCAAGACACCTAGTATTACATCCCAAGACAGAAAATTATGTAATGCGTTTCCATTTGTGAGTTTCAGCAATTCATTGTGATTAGCACTAATTAACTACCTCAACTATCTGCAGCCAGTCATTTTGACATAAAAAAGAATGAAATCATAGGCTCCGAATGATTGCACAAATAGCTTTTGGTCTGCATTTATTTCGAGAAAAGTAAAATACTTTTGACGTTGGTTCTAGAATGCGGCACATCGAGCTACCCGTCATACAACGTGGTGCTTTCACCAGAGTGACCCGCTTCAGATTTACGCAGCGCACTGAGGTTTAGTCAAGGCAGATTCAACATGCAAAATGTTCAATTAATGTAATGAGATATATGTATTGTTCTGTTTTATCACAAGTTGGCATAACAAGCATGGACAGGTTGCGCATACAAACGCAGCCTCCGCTGCTGAAAGGAATATTGCCTCAGAAATAACTACCAACAGTAACAGCTCACCTGCGATCGTTGTTCTCCGAGCAGGCGGTGGCTTTGCTGGTGTCCTCCTTCCTGGGTGGCTACTTCCATGGTTTGCAAACGGGCAAGAGGACGAGGGACCAACAGGGAAATATTTCCGGTACGTTTCGGCTGAAGTATACATTCGTTGCTGTGACCCATAGCTAGCTTGTAATAGACCTGAAAGGAAAAGCAGTAGTGCAACGTAACTGAATTTCACGCGACTCAAAAAAAAATTGTACTCGGTGGAGAGCGCCATGGAATGCATCAAGTTTTCACTGGTTGTTAAGACCACGCCGCCGTCGTATCATCATTGATTATATATTCGCGAAGTTAACGCCCAGAAGTAAAGGCAGATGAAAAAAGAAAATCGAAAAGCAGGGATGGTAACCGGATGCGCGACAGGTTTGCTACCCTGCACTGGGATAAAGGAGGGATTCGAGAATGGAAAGAAAGAATGTGGAGAAAGGTGCTATCAGGTTTGAACACGTATGCCCGTCCGTTACCCGCTAAGGCAATGGTACATGAAATACCTGAAAAGCGTGCTCCTTTGCAAGTGCTGCCTTATTGCGGGAAAGCCACCTTTGACGTGCATAATTTATTTGTAACGAAAAAAAAAAATGCGCACACAATATTCTAGAAGTAGCCTCGAAGAAGACAAATTCACTTGTAGAAACGTCAGCTCGAGCACAAAACCTCTGTTTACGGATTTTTTTATCGCAAATTTCAGTCTTATTTTTCTGGCTGTTTTTTATTTATTATTTATTAGCGTTATTTCACGACTATGTTGAATCCTGCACGCACACGCAACCAAGAAATACTCTTGAAATATGTCTAAAGTACGCCCTAATTGCATATTTATTATACGCCACATGCAACTGACATATAGAAGATGAAATGGTATTGAAATGTTTTATTTGGTAATAGATAGACCGTTTCGTGAAATTATTGTTAATGAGTATTGAGGCGCTCGCATTCCAATCTTGTGTTATGCTGATCCCGTCTTCAATTAGGTCTTGCTGCGAAAGTACTGAGGCTTGATATAAATTGCATATAATTGAAATAGATTCAATGGCACGAATCACGCTGTTATCACAATGACCGTGTCCTTTCTCGGTTTGAGTGACAGCCGATCTTTTAGGTACTTGTTTCTTTTATACCATTAACACTACCCTTTTTATCTGTCTCCTATTCCCCCCCCCAAAAAAAAAAAGTCATCCTCATATATCTGTTTCGCACATCACGGACAATACGCTACGGTTAAATTTTCCTGGTAATGCACATCGCTCGAAATTTCCGCAATCATGAAGCGAGCGAAAAGCTAGCTGTTTCGAGCAAACGATTGTAATAAACAATTTTTAAAGATGTTCTAAAACGATAATACCATGGACTTCTAGAGCTATTCAGAAAATGATTGCCTTACTACTCGGTGTGCGCAAGCATTCTATTCGGTTCTGACATTCCCTATTTGCAGACCCCTTCTAATAATAAAGGCCTTGAAAGCTATTCGCTAACACCTGATATTTCGTTTTAGTTTGTTTTCGTAACTTTCTGACGTCCCATATTGTCGTCTGTCTCTTTTGCCAGAGGAACTGTTTGACTCGGAATGGCAGCGGCTGCCCTGCATCACCGAAAACGATGTCTGTCCCGAAGGGTAAGTGCTTCTGTGGCCAGGGAAATTAAACGTGAACTAAGTGCAGAAATCCTGGTGCTCTCTCCACTGCACGGAACAAGCCAGGGTCACTGCAGTGCACATTATCCATACTGAGCTTGCAAACTCAGCACCGTGAGTGCAGTCTGAATCGCAGACTGTCGCTGGACGACAGTTCACCCATTGTTGTTTACGTGCACCACGAGCAAATGACAGTTTGGCCACGTCGCGAATCGCTGTCTCCCTGTAACACCACAGTGTGAAGACACGTCATTGATAATATTAATATATTAGATTTTACGTCCCGAAACCACGATATGATTACGAGAGACGCCGTAGTGGAGGGCTCCGTAAATTTCGATCATCTGGTGTTTTTTAACCTGCACTGATATCGCACAGTGCACAGGCTTCTACCATTTCAATTGGCTCAATTGAAATGCAACCGCCGCGCGGCCGGTATCGAACCTGAAAACTTCGGGACAGTAGCCGAGCCACAAATCCACCGCGGTGGACGACACTAGTGTTCTTTAGAGCAACAATCCGAAAATGTTTAAATTCCGTGCCAGTGCTCATCTGACCACCCTATTTTAAAGCGAAGAGCCTTCTTTTAAACATTAAGCTGTTATTTCGATTCTCAGAACTACGGCAAGTTCAGCTATTAAGAACTCATCATAAAACGTATAGCTTGTAAACAGAGACACAGGATACAATTAGAAGACAACACAAGCGCCTACTGTAATCTGAAAGGGCGTACTTCGGCCGAAAAGAAAGCGGGTACAAAAGCAAATATGCGCATGCGCAAGAACATTAGCTCCGCCAGTCAATCAAGTCCACATGGGGATCTACGCGAGACATTTACATTACATTACATTACATTACATTACATTACATTACATTACGTGACATTACTAGACATTCTACGCTGTTGAGACATTTCATTTCTTCTTTATGTAAACTGATCGATGCCCGACTCACCCGTGCGCCTCCATTACTGTTGATGTGCGTCAACCATGGCACGTGATTATTAATACAGTCCGGTTATGGTACTGCATATTAAGGGCGTGCTAAAACGGGCTAAAAAAAGAAGTCAATTACGACACCAAAAACGCCCAAAATGCCTGGACAGTCGTCTGTCACGTAGACCTCCACGCGTGCCGGATTGATAGGTTCACCTATTTTCGTGCTTTTTTGACTGTGTGCATCTTCAGTTGGCAGTCATCGTTTGTGATGTCCCGATTTCTTCCTTGTGCCCGTGTTTGCAGGTCCTGTCTCTTTCAGAATGGTCGGTGGTTGTGGCTAGAAGAAAAAAGAAAATGCGCTTAGTTTCTGCATCCCGGGCACACGCAGCGCCTTTTTCAAATGAATACTTACCAACCAGAGTTCTTCAATCGCACCAGTGGCGAAACTGCGTTCCAAAATCTGGACACGCAATTTGCCGATCCTGCAGGGTTTAGCAGACTATCACGCCTTCTGGGAGCGGCAATGCAAAACACAAAATATCGCATTTACTAGTTGGTTTTTTTTATTAAAAGGTGAAGCTACAGTCTGCATCACGGTGGTCTGTACACTTCTGTCATCTCGGCCAATGACTTGCACAGATTTTCGGAGCCTAGGGCAATACCCACCATTGAATAACTCTGTTACCAACTATAGCTCAGCTCTCTGTCACCATAATACTGCGCATTTATCGAACTATGACCTCAATTTGAACTCCTGACAATTTAGAGATGTATTAGACGACGAAGATTCCTGTTGACAACCTCTTGTGCTCCGTTAGTCTCTGTCCTATGTAGAAGCGGCCGCAGCCAAAAGGAACATTATATAAAGCACACTTTTACGGCAGTAAGTGAAGTTGTTCGTGTGTTTTATGAACCAAACATCAATGTCAGTTCGCCATTTACCTATCAATTCTGTCTGCTGATGCCGACCCGAAGGTCGCGGGATCAAATCCCGGCCGCATATTGATGAAGGCAATGTGCTCGTGTACACTTTATACTCAGGCGCACGTTACCCAGGTTTCCCAGGAGCCCTCGACTGCAGCGTCTCTCATAATAATATCGTACTGTAGGAACGTTAAACCCCGACAAATATCATTTTAGGTGCGGCGACACCTATATAATATACAAACACGACCACCACCTATACTTCTTCGTTTTGACAGAAGAAGCACGTTTTGTGCCGCGTTGTTGTCGCTCGTTGGCCTTACGTTCATTGAACTCTGACGCGACGCACGCGCACGCGTGGAAGAACATAGCGTGAGAAAGGGGATATTCTGACATTAAAGTATAGTTGACCCGTTAACCCGGGCCGCCGACTTGTGGGTGCGTGTGTAAGAGGCATCGCGGTTAGACTGTCGTATTAAGAAAAAACAAATCCTGCTTATATATACACCGAGCCTTCCTCTCTGCGGTGGTATTCATACGAAGCCGCCTCGGTGGAGAGCGGTTGCTATACCGAGTAGGCTTAATGACGGCTCACGTGACTCGAGTTATTAAGTCGTCAGAACAGCGCGTAGCGTTTTTATTCTTACTATACTTCGCGAACTCTTCTATAGCCACGCTATGCCGTATACGATACGACGAGGCCAACATTAAACAAGGCGGGTAAGTAAAGAAGGCTGCGTACGGTAATGCGGCGATTACCCGATGTGCGAGGAACGGTCACGCAAGAGACTGTTTCAGTCAAGGCTCGCGAACTTCCACCCGACTCTGTGCTTATCATTCCTCGGCTTTTGCGGAAGAGGCGCAATGTTGCGTCACTGAGACCACAGTCGGATAAGAGGCACGGCGAATGCGGTCGCGTGTTGCTGCAAAGGAACTCGCTTCTATTTTCAGGAACATCACACACTTGGAGATAGCTGTCCCACCATTTTTTTTTTGTGATGTCCCCACTTATTGCTATTAAAGTCAGTATATTCTCCTGCAGGTTAGGATAAGTTATAGGTTGGGTGAGAATGTACTAGTAGCCGTAAATTGCGCTATTGCCTGAAGTGTTTCACCCATCTATTTACTAAATTCTACGACGTCATCACACGCCAAACATCGATCTAGCCAAGGAGGATGATAGATGCGCGTCATTTTCGTCGTTTCATTTCGCATACATTACAGGGCGCCCGCACCGCTTCAAACACGAGAGATTCTTCCCTTTCTCGCTTCACGGTATTTGCTCCTCGCCATTCTTTTTATTCGTAAAACGTGTAAAATTTCAGTTTAATCGCTAAGCCTATCAGGATATTGTGTTCTCAAGCTGCGTGCAGTTATCTCCACATATGCAGTGGAAAACGAACGAAAACGCAGTGAAATCAGTTGATCGCGCACGACATATCTAAAGTAGCGCTAGACAAGCCAGAACGGCAAAGCAGGGCATGAGACAATTCGCAACTGCAGTATTCCTCGTACACGAACCAATCGAGAACTTATTTCCTCATGACGTCACGCGAACAAACTGCTGCAGCGTCAAATTTTGTCCGAAAGGCGCGGGTAACGTCAGGAGAGAATAAGGTGCCCGTTGTTTTCGGAGCTTGTCTCATGCCGAATGCGGCGTGCAGGTACAGCGAGCCTCCGTTGATCCTGATCTCGCTGGATGGCTTCCGGGCCGACTACCTGTCTCGCGGCCTGAACCCGTCGCTGGAGCGCCTCGCGCAGTGCGGCGTCAAGGCGCCCTTCATGCGCCCGGTGTTCCCGACCAAGACTTTCCCCAACCACTTCACCATAGTCACGGTGAGTGCAGACTGCGCCGCACGCTACGCGAAGTCATCCGACTCTTCCAAATAACGTTCAAGTATCGACAGCTTTCGTGAGCGAAATGTTCCAGAATATAGCCCGACTGCATACTGAGGGCAATAAAAAAAACAAAACAAAAAACAAGGCAGCATGTTACAGTCTCTGTATAACGCTGGAAGGGGAAAACGTGCTGCCCAGTTCGTAACGCATCAAGCTAAGCAATCGAAGAACAGATTTATCCCAGGATATAACACGGATGCAGTGTGAGATGTACGCTTTAAACTACTTCGCATTATCACTAGGTAAATAAATAGCGCGAAAATTACACATACACAAAAAAGCATACAAGACATGGATGAGCGCTCATCCTCGCCTTTCTTCCTCGCGTATGTGGCTAATTACTTGTAGTAGGTTACTGTCCCCCATCAAGCCAGGGTCTCATTCTACATATACATGACGCCTCGAAGCCCCGCCGCAGTGGTCTAGTGGCTAAGGTACTCGGCTGCTAACCCGCATGTCGTGGGATCGAATCCCGGCTGCGGCGGCTGCATTTCCGATGGAGCCGGAAATGTTGTAGGCCCGTGTGCTCAGATTGGGCGCACGTGGTCGAACCCCAGGTGGTCGAAATTTCAGGAGCCCTCCACTACGGCGTCTCTCATAATCATGATGGTTTTGGGACGTTCAACCCCACATATCAATGAATGAAGCCTTGAAGATGGTATGCGAGGGATAATTGGCCAGCTGCCATCTCGTAATAAGATCACGCACTACGTGACGTCTAACATGCAAGAAAGTGTTCCACACTCGCCGCAACGGCAATAGGTGGCGCTGACTGACGTTTCCACGTTTAATGCACATAAATACCCTATAAAGTGAACGGGGAGACAACCGCCACCGTAGCTCAGGGGTAGAACGTCGGGCGCATTATTAGAAAGTCGCAGATTCGGTTCCTGCCTGTGGCAAGTAGTCTTTCCATCCACTTTTCTTTCTTCACATTTACAATACAATTACTTTTAATAACAGCCTCTATAATTTCCTTGGCATTACTGTCTGTTAGTTCTAATTATAATTGTGTTTATTAAAGGAAACGAGCTCTTGAATACACACTTTCCTTCATTTGTAGTAATAATGTTAGACCAACTATCCGGACGAGCAGCCCTCCAGGTCGTTCTCGCATGCATCGCTGTGCCCAGTTACAATCTTTCTGCACGTCACAGTGCATTTCGGTATTTCCGGAAGCCTTTGACCAAGTGGTCGTGTCATGGCGTCGTGATGATGTCACATATTTCCTATTTGTGACGTCATGCTGACGTCGCAACAAGCGGTTTCATATTGTTATACGAGGACCCACTATCGCACACAGAGGCTGGTGGAGTGTTGCGCGATATGGCGGCAGCCATTCGGTGGCACAGTTACTGGTAAATACTGTAAATATACTCGATTGTGCCTCTATCGTGTATTCGTGATCCCCGTGACAATTCGGTGGAGCTGCGGAGTAGAATAAGCGCTGTGCGACGGCGAGCGCAATGCCTCGTTTACAGTATTGACACTCAGCTCGCTCAGAGGAGGTCGCGTCAGTTTTTGTACCGTCCTATACCCTGTTTCGCTCGTCACCGGGCAATTGAGGCTAACGCCTTAATATGCTCAGCGGCCGGCACCGCATCGGCGTTCGGCGCAAGATGACTTCACATGCAGCCACACTAACGTGAACGAAGGTAGACCACGGTTCATTACAGGGAGGTCGTAAATATATGCTCGTATACCACCCTGCCCCGGGGCCACGACTGCCCGTGCCGGTTCCGACGATCAGTCGCCGCGCATAACACTCGAACAATTCGGCTCTCCTGCCCTGCGCAGTGAAACGCGGGCAGACGCTCAACTGGGTCGGGACGTCCCGGCCGGTGTCGGGTTATTAGTCCTTAGCGCATGTATTAGGCGGGCGCCCAGTCGTCGAACCTGTTATTAGACAAAGCGTACGATTACACACCGCGCGAGACTCCCTCTCCCGTGCGTGACTTGAGCCAGGGAGGGTCGGAGCGGACTGTTGTTTTCTTAATTTCTAATTAATTATACGGGACACTTCTCATCCCGCGTAACCAGTTTGGATGCACTCCCCCGACCGACTGCCGGTCGCATTCTGTCGGTATGTGTGTACGCTCCGAAACTGCATCCAGGCTACACTGCAGTCGTTAACGCCGGGACATTGACGCCAGCCTAGGTTGTTTTTGCGTCGCTCGAGATACGCGGTTCCTGGTGCTGGGATAACGACGCTGGGCGGATATGTTGTTGCTTTTCGACGTGTTTGTTCCACACAGACCAGACCGGGCGACTGGAATTGCTGGAGTGAAATCAATCGCCCAAATTGGCAACTGATCGTGTAGCATTGCAGCGGTGCAATACGATTCTTAACGTGTGCTGCTGGTGCAGCAAACGCAGCTCTCATGTGGCCCTAAAGGATCTTTGCGTAAATTGGGCTGTTACGCCATAACTTGTTTGCTGTGGAGAGATAAAGGTAGCAACTCGACTACTCCATTGCTCAGTATCCTTTAGCACAAACAAGAGGATAGTTACCCTAATATATAAATATTGCAAAAAGAACAAGTAAAACAAAGACAGGTAGCAAACTGAAAGAAATTAAGAAAATAACTTGTTAATAGACTATACAATGGCAAGAATTAACCGTACAATAGAACGCTCGCACGCACACATTTCAGTTCGAGTTGAATCCACAGTACCTGAAATAACGCAGCACTCCATATTGATTTGCATAGCTTCATAAGTACACATGGCTGCTGAACGTAGCCACTTATCTAGTCACTGTCCTCTAAGAAGTCTTTCAAGATGTTTGTCTCCAGCTGAATATACTTTGGAAGACACCGTCGAATTGATTTTCGTAATGTAAAAGGTGCGCGTGTCCCAGCTTACTAGTCTGTTATCTAACGTTCTTCTTTTATTTGCATGATTTGTGCATTCAAGAAGAATGTGACCAACATTCGAACGTTATAGCTGAAGCGCTGTCATCACGTGTTCCCCGCGTTGTCTACAAGGTTATGTCCGATTCGCTTGCAGGGTCTCTGGCCGGAATCGCACGGCATCGTGGATAACAAAATGTACGACCCCGAATTCAAGACGCTCTTCAGGATCGGAAACATCGAGTCCTACAACGGACGCTGGTGGGAAGCAGAACCTGTGAGTAGGAAAAAATTAATATATTCAAACGCGTTCAATGGCCGTGGAGAGTATTTGACGGTATACCATGTAAGATGAGCACGGCCTACACTTTTCGTGACTGCTGATTAGGCAGTTTAACAGCAGCATTGCGTTACTACTCAAACGCCAACTGTAGAACTGCAGCTAGAAAATGACGAATGCAGAGATAACAATTCATAAGTTTTAATGTCCCGAACCCACTATACGAATTCAAGGACAACGATGCAGTGTGTTATACATTTCCAACTTGGTTGTTGTCATCTTGGTTCTGATTGCGTACAAGCCAACTTGTAGGACTCACGCAATCTTAAGTATTTGTACGAGCAACCCGTTGCGCCGTGTATTGGGACAACTCTTGCCCCATCATGGTGAGTGCTGTGTTGGGGCTGGCTGGTCCCGACGAAGCAGAAGAAGAAGACGGCCGACGGAGACGTACGCGGCCGGCGGGGACACCGACCAGCCCGAACACGCGGGTTGGCGCGAAGCGCCGAAAGAAAACACAACAACCGCACTCCACGGTTACCTAACACACACTGTCTTTATTTTACAGTCGCCTTGAAATCCTAGATGCCAGGGCGGCGCCCCCTGGCATCCTCACATGTCAATCCGAAACCGAAACCCAGAACACAACAGTGAGCTTCCACGTTCACTTCGCGTCTTATGTGCACGAGTCACTGAAGTTTTCTAAAGTGCGGATAACTTTACAGGGGCAGGCTGTCGTATGCTGTCGTCGTCGCGTGGCGTAACGCAAGCAGAACCACGTACAGCACAGCCATCTTGTTCTTGTTCACCATAGCGCATACCCACTGTGGGGGATTGGACATCTGTCTTGTCTTGTCGCCTAGATCTTGGCTCATAACCACAAGGGGCATTGGCCACACTGTAACTTATAATGGAAATTTTTATACAATGCTTGCTAAAAAAAGAGAGAGAAATTAGATCGTCGCATATTGAGTGCCAAAAAGAAGCCTTCTTCCTCTTGTTCTGCTGGTGCCTTGACGATGATATCAAGTGCGGGCATTACTACTTTGGCTAGGAAAACAGCGCAACAAACACTACGTATATAAATTGAAAGAGGAAGCAACCGAAAAATAGAAAGAGAGGTAACGAAGGACAAAATATAATAGGAAGAAGAACAAAAACAAATAGAAATAAATATAGAAAAGCGGAGAAAGAACGGGAAAAAGACCAGGAGAGAAAGGAAAGAAAGAACGAAAGTTGTCCAGCTCTGCATTTCCCTCAGGCTTGGGACTAGTAAAGCAAAGCTGCCTTGTTTTTTTTTATTTCGTTTGTAACATTGGATCTCTTTAAGTCGGGCGTCATTTGTTTGTCGGAATCAGAAAATTATCATCATCATAAACAAACACGCGCCCTTTTTTTGTCCGCTTCTCTCTCTCTCTCTTTTGCTGTCGTTTTCTCGATTTTTGCATGCTTCTCTCCCACAATACATGCGCCGATTTCTTCAGCGCAGGATGCTATAGCACTCACGGACGAGACGCCAAGTTTAGAGAGTCCAGCGGCAAAAATTTTCTTCGCGATACGAGATTAGAGCCCGCGCATCCACGATCTGAAGGTGAGGGTCTTAACCACTCGGCTATCCAGGCAGGCTAGCAGAGCATGTAATGATGCCTTGTATAGCTACAGTATAGTAAAGGGGTGCCAAAGAGCAGTGGGAGGCAGGAGGAAGTAAGAGAGCAAATCATAGCATAGGAGGAAAGAGAAAGATAGAAAGAACAAAATGCAGATATGATCAAAGAAAGAGAAAGAAATAGAGCGGCAAAAGGTTATAAAAAGAAATAGGAAGTGAAAAATAGCGAAAGAGCTGCAAAGAAAGAAAGAAAAAAGAAAGGAAGAAAGACAGAGAAACAGAAAAATAGAGAGAAACAAATATATATAATTAAGTAGACACAAAATACATACACCAGAGAATGTAGAAAAAATATAGAGAATGTAGAAAAAAAGAAGAAAACAGAGAAACAAAGAAAGAGTAAGAACGCAAAACTTGCCAAAGGAGAGACGGCCAGAATTGCCTATAGGTAGGTACCCATCAGCACCGCTGTCCCTTTACCGTTGCGCCTACAAGACGAGCCACGTTATTTTGCCCCCGCTTTGTACAGACGCAGTTGTTAAGGGTAATTCAGCGCAGTTTTGTGGCTTACAGTGCTGCCACCATCACGCCTTCGCTGAACCACACACTCCGGAGCCTTAATAAAGGGGTCATGGCACAGTCACCAAATATAATTTGCGGTTTTTTAGCGAAAACTTCAAGTAAATGGTTTATTATGCCTATACATATAAGAAAACTGGACTGTAAAAAAAATATTTCAGTGCCGAACGAGCCCTAGAGGAAACCGGCTTTAAATACCGCCATTTTGCAATGGTGCCTGTGACGTCATGCCCTGCATCGAGCGGAGCCGTCGTCTTCCGCCAGTTTCAGCCACTGCAAACCATTCAATTTTGGTACCAAGCTGAAGAAAGCTAAAAAAATCCACAAGATCTCCATGAAGTGCAGGATGAAGAGTGGGTGACGTTAGGTGCTACGTTAAAGTCGCCGACTTGAATAAAGGGTGGACGGCCCTGCAGGGCAGATGATCGCTTATTACACTGTCATATACTTGTACGTTCAGCTTAAATTGAGGACGACGCAGCGAGCAATGGAAAGAAAAATGGTAGGTGTAACCTTAAGAGACAAGAAGAGAGCAGAGTGGATTAGGGGGTCAAACGGGGGTTAAGGATATCATAGTTGAAATAAAGAAGAGGAAATGGACATGGGCCGGGCATGTAGCGCGTAGACAGGATAACTGCTGGTCATTAAGGCTAACTAACTGGATTCCCAGAGAAGGGAAGCGGGTTAGGGGGAGACAGAAGGTTAGGTGGGCAGATGAGATTAAGAAGTTTGCGGGTATAAATTGGCAGCAGCAAGCACAGGACCGGGTTAACTGGCGAAACATGGGAGAGGCCTTTGTCCTGCAGTGTACGTAGTCAGGCTGATGATGATGATGATGATGATGATGATGATGATGATACTTGTGCGCACAAAGTCGGTTTCTTCTTGTGTAGCGCCAACCAGGCCCGAAGCAGCTTCGGCCCTAATTTCGCGCGCAGCTGACCACTGAACAGTGTCGTTCGCCGAAATGCACACGTTCGCGCTGCTAGCTGCTTGTTACGTCACGACTCTGTCGGGCAACACTGTCGCTAGTGCATCAGTGTTGCCCGAATCTTAGACCACTCACGTGATTATAAAACATTCAATAAAATGAATGAAGCGCACGACCAAATGCACCATTTAACACGGGTTATGATCGCAATTTGGGTGTCATGACCGTTACGAGTGAGATGGCACAATGTGACGCAGATATGGCTGACAGCGGAGAAACAAGGGAAGCGTGCCTCCACTTTCTTCTGGCCAGGCTCGGACGTGGAAATTAAGAACAGCCGGCCGAGCGAATTCTTCAAGTACAACGAGTGAGTCCGATCATTCATTTATTCATTCATTCATTCATTCATTCATTCATTCATTCATTCATTCAAAGACTCGCTTGAACTCAAAGAAAGTCCTTACCCTGTCACTATGGCTAGGACATATGCCACGGATTACGGGTGCGTGCCCACGCGATGGACTCAAAGACCAGAATGTCCAAAGAGCCCAGTTATGAAGAAAAGGAACGGAATACTAAAATATGTGCAAATGTACAAAATAAAACAAATAACCGTAGACTATTGGGACTAGATTGGTAACTAAACCATCCTGATTATAGCCTTAACTCTGGCCTTATATCTTCTGGTGGTTCGGGCCAGCTTACGTGATGCTGCTGACGTGGCTATAGCTCGTTGCCAAAGTCTGGTCTGTCGTCGATCCTGATGGACACTCCGCAACTCGATGCGTCTGTCGTCGTCTGTGTGTGCTTGCCGACGTCGCTGACGATACAGTATCGGTCCCTTTCGGCCAACCGTTGCTGTCAAGTGCTCCACCCGGCGTGGCCTTCCATTGTTGACCGTGGCACTACAAGGATTGCCTTGGGCGACTCGCTTCGGGAAGGGGGCGATTGCGCCGGGAACACTCGTCCTTGCTAGGCGCGTCTCCTATCGCGACCCCCGTCGATTTCGCCGGCAAGCTCGGGTCGCTCGAGTCTCGGGCAGCGGATCCAAACGTCCGTTGCTGCCGTCGCCGGTGCGCGCCCACCAAACCTCCTTGGTGTATACCAAGGAGGTTCGGAATTATTGGTGTATACCGAGGAGGTTTAAAGAAAAATTGCTGTAGTGGAAGCTCCTGCAATGCCTTGCCAGCAGTAGTGAAGCCACCTTTTGCCACTGCCAAAATGGCGGAAACATGCTGTTTTCTGATAGTGCCCACTTAAAGATCAAGTGGCTTTGATACGTTATGTAAATGCTACGTTAGTTCTATATGAAAGGATAGTTGTTCCCGACGAAATAACACACAGAAACAAGTATGGATGACTGAATCTTCAAAGAACTTTGCCTCCAATTAGAGGCTCACTACGGAAAACTAGTAACTTTAAGACGCACTTGGAGCACTATGTGACCCGAAAAAATTCCCACATTAAACTCGTTGGGCGTGCGACGGAAACGCTTCGTTTTTAACCGCTGAACGGTGATACTTTATCATGCCCCTAGTAAGATGGCCGCCACAACCACCATCTTGCCAGAGGAACGGCTTCACTTCTGCGCAATCATTTCCACTCCAGCAATTTTTTATATCCTCCTTGGTGTATAGTGACCTTGCTTGCTTGCTTGCTTGTGCCTATGTTTGGCCCGCACCCAACACGGGAAATTGGCCATTAAACCGGCGGTTATTATATTTAGTATAAAAGAATTTCAAGTTTGGTTAAGAAAAATGAATAAAACAGATATCTAGGTAATATGAAATATAACAATCCTAAAGTCACGTACGATTAAAGTACAAAGAAAACTGAAATAGAAATCAATAACAGAGTTTTAAAGAACTAGACTTCCATTAGGAATAACCTAACAAGAAAATTTTCTCGTGTCTTTAAGGAGTTCGCAGACTGCATTGCAGATGTTCCTGTTGCTTTGACCCAGAAAAGAAGCCCCAAAGAAAAGAATGTTTTAACAATTAGGAGTAACGCTTAATGAAGTGAATAAAATTTCTAAATGTTTTTTTTTTCTATTGCTAGTGAAATGCCGGCACGTAAGTAAAAAAATGATCAATGTTTTCGGGCTTTTGACAGTAATAGCAGAGCGGAGATGGCACCTGACCAGCCCTATGTAAATACAAATTAACAGGCGGAATGCGGCAACGAAATTTTGTGAAGCATACTTCCAATTCGCGAGTGGGGCACCATTTATTTTCCCAACAAAATGTGAGGTGACCTTGAACTTGTAACCTAATATTTCATGGAATCCTAAAGTAAAGAACCTTCCGCCACTGAGTTCCGCGAGACCACCTTCTCTTCCTTCGCCGTCCTCGAGTTCTTTACAACATTATCCGAACACCCGTCCGTGCTGCTTCGAACGCTCATCGTCTTTCAATCTCGCGGATGTCGCTCATGGCAACATAGCCTAATTAATTCACCAGACAATTAGGCTAGGCAAAGCAGAGGGAACTTATATTTTTTTATCTGTAGTGTACCAATACCGACGTAATTGTGGGTTCGGACCCCAACAGCGGGAAGGGTGGTTTGTCGTCCGCTGTAAATAATTCAATTGCGTCATTTTTACTGCACTACACTGAAAGAAAATAATGATAGTGCACTATACTTTTCCTGGCATAATTCTGTGCGGAATTCATTAACCTGTGCCTAACATATATGAACGAGCCCATCAAACGAAAATTCCCCTCGTTTCGTTCAGCTGCGTACGATGTCACTTTGCACACAGGGTGCCCCAAATAGGACGCAGCATGATGTAATAAAAAGGAACGGCGTTATGCGAAACGCACCTTCTGCATATTGTTCCCAGAATACTGCACTAGCCACTATTATTTATTGCGTTAATTAGCTTTAGCTAATTAGTCTAAATTAGGATTCCAGCTCAAGCATTACTGATATTATCATTAAAATGCCAATTAGACATACTTAGGCATGCTTAGATGACATATATAACTGTGCGATTTTCAACAACGTATCATACACGCGCTCATTTTTTTCCGCCCGGTAAAGAGAGCAAACAAAATAAACAATAATAGTTCAAAAGAAACTAGATGTAAACACCGCAGCTCGCATCAAGAAGCAGCGCCCTCAAACAAAATCACTGTGAAGTTGCTGCAGGTCAAGAGTGTACACTCCCACCTTTTACGCGTGGGAGTGTAGTCCCACTGGATAAAATGAACACGCATATAGCACGTTGGTGAAAACAGAAATGTCACTTATGCTTCATTGACATGACTCGGTGAGTACTTACCGAATTAGAAACATAATTAGGACTAATTAACTAAAGCTCACTAGGAGGGAAATAGTAGCGACTATTAAAGTATCCTGGGAACAAATATGATGTGCTTCGAGTAGCGACGTTCTTTATCATAATTACTTAATTGTTCAAAGCCAGTCACCCGCTACGAAAGGTACACACGTTACTAGCAAGTTTAAAAAGATTTCACTGTGTACGTGTTTGAAGTACGCACTGTGACCAGGATGTCGCTATGGCGCTCAACTTCCCCCAGGCGAAGCTTCCCCCCGATCTTGATACCCTGTATATTGCCACCTGCTTCTAGTAGTGGGTCGTATGCCAAGGTGAAGGCACACACCACGAAGAAGAAAGAAGTGCGCGTGAACCCCCGCTCTAGAAGACAAGCCCAACCGGCGCGCTTGGTTAGAGCCCTGTTGCTCGGACATCAATAGACCTTGTCGACATCCCCTGGAGCGACGTGACAATTGGTGGAGGTGCTGGGTAGCCCCTCACGGATGTTTCAAACCCCTCCTGGAAGCAGCACCACAAGCCCAGTGCGAGTCCACACTCCCGTTCATCGGACAAGCCGCAGGATCAGGGGATTGCCACCCGAAGCTGACCCCACAGTTCACACCAGTATGATGAGCACGTCCGTTCAAACCACTTTAACAGGAACGGGAAACCCCCCGGTGACTCGGTACACCCTCGAAAGTCCACAGGTTCCGACACCGTTTCATGGCACCGAGCTCGAAGACGTCGAGGACTGGTTGGTCGACTTCGAACGCGTGGCTGCTTTGAACGACTGGAACGACGCGGCGAAACTACGGCGTGTGTACTTCTATTTGGAGGATGGAGCACGTACCTGGTACACGAATCACGAGGAACAGATGACATCGTGGCCCGAATTCCGCCGCCGGCTGTTGGACACTTACAGAAGTGCTGATCGCCACGAACGAGCGGAGCGAGCGATCCAGGCCCGCATCCAGATGCCCAACGAAACTGTCATGACATATGTGGAAGATATGACGCGCCTGTTCCGACGGGCTGATCCAGGTATGACAGAGGAAAAGAAGTTGCGTCACCTAATGCGAGGAGTTAAGGAGCAGCTTTTCGCTGGCCTTGTACGGAGCCCTCCGAGCACGGTCGCCGAGTTTTTGTCTGAAGCCGTCACGATGGAAAAGATGCTTCAGCATCGATCCACCCTGTATGACCGGCAAGTGAGCACGTCCACTGCTCAAGTTCCCACGACTTTTGGGAACAACACCGAGTGTCTGCGCGACCTCATCCGCTCTATAGTACGCGAGGAGCTGCAAAAGGCTGCCACACCACCACTACCTACGGTGAGTTCTATTGCAAGTATCGTCAAGGACGAGCTGCATCATGCCCTGCGTGACCCTGTGAGTCTGGATAACGCCGCACCGGCCCCGGCTGACTACCACCGTGCGACTTATGCGGAAGCCTTGAAGCACCCAGCTTCCTCTTCCCCGCTGTTTGTTCAGGCACCTCCTACAGTTTCACTTCAGTCGGCGCAGCCTCTACGGTACTACGAGAACACACGCGCGCCCCCACCCCTCGTTTACGCCAACCCTGTGCATCTTGCGGAACAACCAGCGCACTACCTTGACGACAGACGTGCTTCGCCTCGGAAATCTGATGTTTGGCGCACTCCTGATCGCCGGCCTTTGTGCTTCCACTGCGGTGAAGCGGAGCATTTGTACCGCCAGTGTCCATACCGGCGCCTCGGGCTGCGCGGCTTTTCAGTATATTCAGCGCCTCCTCGGTATGGCCAGCGACCCCGGGACATTGAGGACTACCTGGCTCAACAGCGCATGCCACCGCCTTCTGGACGGCAGCCGCGCTCACCGTCGCCGAGGCGCTTTTCATCTTCGCCACAGCGCCATGCTGGCGCACGGTCCCCCAGTCCCCGCCGGGAAAACTAACGCAAGCGACCCTTGGAGGCGAGGTCGCTGGCAGTCGACGTGCTGAAGACCTCCGATCGACGCTAACAGTAAAGGGTGTGGATTCGACTGAGCGATATGTGCGGCTTTCTCTGGATATACCGGTGCTGATAGACGGCTATGCAGTAGGTGCTTTAGTTGATACCGGGGCTGACTATTCTATACTAAGCGGGAAAATGACCAGACTACTAAAGAAGGTAATCACGCCCTGGCATGACTCTGTGATTCGAACGGCTGGTGGCCACACCGTCTCTCCGCTTGGAACCTGCACGAGCAGAGTTCGGGTCTGCGGTTATACTTTTGTAGCAAGTTTCCTTGTGCTCCGTGAATGTTCACGCGACGTTATTCTTGGTGTTGACTTCCTGCAGGAGTATGGAGCTGTCATTGACCTTCAAGAGAATCGCATCACCTTCTCAGCCGACCGAGCAATCGACAAGCAGGACGACCAACAACGTGCCGACATTCTTCGTGTTTCTGCTGAAAGTATAACGCTTCCTCCAAGAGCCAGTGTTATTGTCGACGTCACATGCTGTGGATTGCGAAATGGTGAAGCGATTGCAGAAAGTAATTTTGAACACTTGCTGTCTCAAGGTGTTTGTGTGGCTAGGAGTATCATACAGCTACGTGATGGCCGATCTCAACTGCTCGTTACAAATTTCAGCAACGAACACCGACACCTTTTTCGTGGCACTTCGTTAGCGTTTGCAGATGAATTAAGTACCGTTCCCATCTGCTTCTCGTCGGACGCAGCGGAGGCCGCCGATACGTCTCTAAACAATATCGACATTAATTCTAACCTCACACCAGAGAACCAGACAGCACTGCGAAAACTCTTGCTTGAATTCAAGTCATGCTTCGCTGCTTCCTCTAAGGTGCGCCAGACTTCGATCACTAGGCACAGAATCATCACTTACGACGACGCTCGCCCAGTACACCAACAGCCTTACCGTGTGTCAGCGAATGAACGAGAAGCCATTCGTACGCAAGTTCGAGAAATGCTTGACGACGGCATCATCGAGCCTTCCAACAGTGCGTGGTCCTCTCCGGTCGTCCTAGTCAAGAAGAAAGACGGAACGCTACGTTTTTGCGTCGATTACCGGAAGCTGAACAGCGTGACTAAAAAGGACGTGTACCCGCTGCCACGCATCGACGACTCGTTATACAGATTACGCCGCGTCCACTATTTTTCCTCTTTGGATTTAAAAAGCGGGTACTGGCAGATCGAGGTTGACGAGCGAGATCGCGAGAAAACGGCCTTTGTTACCCCTGATGGCCTGTATGAATTTCGAGTCCTTCCTTTTGGTTTGTGCTCAGCGCCCGCAACCTTCCAGCGAATGATGGACACGGTGCTTACTGGTCTGAAGTGGCAAACTTGTCTCGTATACCTTGATGATGTTGTCGTTTTTTCTGAAACCTTCCAGCAACATATTCATCGCCTCAGGAGTGTGCTACAGGCTATTCAATCAGCAGATCTTACACTCAAACCGCAGAAGTGTCACTTTGGTTATGAAGAGCTCAAATTCCTTGGCCATGTAGTCAACGCGAAAGGAGTTCGACCCGACCCCGACAAACTTGCCGCTGTAGCCGCGTTTCCGCATCCTACAGACAAAAAGGCTGTTCGACGCTTTCTGGGCTTGTGCGCCTACTATCGACGATTTATTAGAGGGTTTTCGAAGATAGAGGAACCCTTGACTCGCCTTACACGCGACGACACACCGTTTGTATGGGCTACCGAACAACAGGCTGCTTTTGCCGAGCTACGACAGCGGATGCAGTCAGCCCCTGTTCTTGCGCATTTTGACGATGATGCTGACACAGAGGTGCACACTGACGCCAGTAACATCGGCCTCGGCGCAGTGCTCGTCCAGCATCAACACGGCAAAGAACGAGTCATTGCCTATGCCAGCCGCTCACTGTCCCGTACCGAGGTGAATTACACGACCACAGAAAAAGAGTGTCTCGCAGTAGTGTGGGCGAGCACGAAGTTTCGCCCGTACCTCTATGGTCGTCCATTTAAAGTGGTGACGGACCACCATGCCCTCTGCTGGTTGGTAAACATTCGTGATCCCTCTGGACGACTGGCCCGATGGAGCTTGCGTCTACAGGAATTTGACGTTACCATCGTATATAAGTCTGGACGGAAGCATGAAGACGCTGATACGCTGTCGCGTGCACCCATACCTTTAGTCAATCAAGAAGAAGACGACGATGATGGTTTCCTGGGCGCCCTTAGCTCATCTGACTTGAGCAGACGCCAGCGAGAGGATGAAGAGATTCGACCGCTCATCGACTATCTGGAGGGTCATAGCGCCGTTATACCTCGCCATCTATTTCGTGTCATGACGTCTTTCTGCCTCCGAGGTAATGTCCTGTATAAAAAAAACGCCCGTTCTACGAGCCGCGCTTACCTCCTCGTCGTTCCGAAGGACATGCGGGACGAAGTCCTCTCCGCGTGCCATGATGAACCCACATCTGGTCATCTAGGTTACTCGCGAACGCTCGCCAGAGTAAGTGAGGCGTACTACTGGCCCGGACTTTCAGCAAGCGTGAAGCAGTACGTTAAAAGCTGTCGTGAATGCCAGCGTCGAAAGTCGCCACCAAGCAAGCCGGCTGGATTACTTCAGCCAATTGATCCACCCCACAAGCCATTTGACCAAGTCGGCATGGACATTCTCGGCCCATTTCCTTTATCGTCCGACGGCAACAAATGGGTCATTGTTGCAACTGACTATTTGACCCGCTATGCTGAGACACAGGCGATACCACGAGCCACGGCTTCTGAGGTAGCACAGTTCTTCATGTGCCACATTGTTCTGCGCCACGGTGCTCCATCTACAGTGATAACCGACAGAGCAACAGCGTTCACTGCACAACTTATTGATGAAGTTTTTCGGCTAAGTAACACTAGGCATCGAACGACGACTGCTTACCATCCGCAGAGCAACGGCTTAACCGAGCGACTAAATAAGACAGTCACAAACATGATCTCCATGTACATCGACGTCCAACACAAAACATGGGATCGCATTTTGCCTTATGTGACGTTCGCTTATAACACCGCCGTTCAAGAAACAACCCGATTTACACCGTTTCGCCTTCTCTACGGCCGCGAAGTTCAGACGATGCTGGATGCGATGCTTCCTTATGAAGGCGCTGATCGATTAACAACTGACGCAGAAGAATTTGCAGAGTGTGCCGAGGAAACTCGCCAGCTCGCCCGGCTACACATTGGTCAGCAGCAACAGGTCGATGCACGACGTTACAATAAGCGTCACAATGACGTATCTTACAGTCCGGGAGACCAAGTTTGGGTTTGGACCCCTGTTCGGCGCCGTGGCCTCTCCGAAAAGTTGCTCAGCAGATACTTCGGTCCGTATAAAGTAATACGCCGCGTGAGCGACGTAAACTACGAAGTGGTTCCGGACGCTACGTCGTCACGATGGGCACAACGAAAACAACCGACCTCTGACATAGTTCACGTGGTGCGCATGAAGCCCTATTTTGCGCGTTCCTAAAAGACCACTTTTCCTGTATTTTTTTTATTTGTGCTCCGACGATTGCCTCATCATTGGTGAACTTATCGCGTCTAACATTTGATTATTGGTGCCCTTTTTCATTGTTTAACCTACTTTGTTTTGGTTTTTTTTTCAATAACTTTACAGCATCGGGACGATGCTCTTTCTTTTTTTTTGTTGACGAGGAATATTGCCACCTGCTTCTAGTAGTGGGTCGTATGCCAAGGTGAAGGCACACACCACGAAGAAGAAAGAAGTGCGCGTGAACCCCCGCTCTAGAAGACAAGCCCAACCGGCGCGCTTGGTTAGAGCCCTGTTGCTCGGACATCAATAGACCTTGTCGACATCCCCTGGAGCGACGTGACAATATGTACTCTACGATGCCCCTCTCTTATAGGATGATCCCGTGGCAGACTCGCGTGGAGGTTCTGCTCGCGTGGCTCGACCTGCCCGCCGAGCGTCGTCCGTCCCTGCTGACGCTGTACGTGAACGAGCCGGACAGCGCGGGCCACGACCACGGCCCCCACTCCGCCGCCGTGGACGAGGCGCTCGAGCTCGTCGAGATCATGCTCGACCGACTGATGGCCGGCCTGCAGGAGAGGCGCCTGCTCGGATGCGTCAACTTGCTCGTCGTCTCGGATCACGGCGAGTACATGCATACATATGTATGACTGAAATGGGTGTTCACGATCCCGATGCCGCCGTGGGTAGTGATCGCTACTTCTGAAAATAACGTGTGTGCGCAGTAGTCGGAGTTCCCCGTTTTTACTCCCTCACTGTTTTCACCACTTCCCATAAACGCGCACTATATAGCGAGAAAGTGAAAAAAAAATGAATGAAAGGAGATAATCCTTTTGTTATGATTATTCATTACTTGAAAAGCCTAAAAGTCCATATAAATAATTCTTAGCCAATCCCCTGAGTAGGTATGAGCTATAGATGAGGCATCATCATTGTCGTCATCATCGTCTGCGTTGGTCAGGTGGTGGTGCAGTTGCCTGCCTACTAACCTGTTCTTTCAAGCTTCAAAGTCGTAGAAATGGCTTCGATTATTTTTTAATGTGCAGGGTAGCAAACTAAGTGTTGCTCGATCATGTGCTCCTCCCACCTCCTTTTTCTGTTCGTCGTCCTCTTAATCAGCCGTGATGGAATGTAGGCGTGGACATTTGGAAAACGGCGAGTGGTGCACTATATAATCTCTGTAGGAATGGCGAGCACCAGCTGCGACCAGGTCATCGCGCTGGAGCACTTCATCGACCCGGGCTCCGTGTACTCGCTGGTGGGTCCGACAGCCCGGCTGAGACCCAAGCAGCCGGGAGACGTGGCGCAGATCGTGGAATCGCTCCGCTGCCGTGACAGCCACCTCCTGGCCTACGCCAAGGAGAGGCTGCCCAAGCGGTATCACTACTCCAACCACCGTCGCATCGAGCCCGTCGTGCTCGACATGGACTCCGGCTACCTCGTGCTCAAGTAAGGCCAAGACTTGTAAGCTATAATTGATTCGATGCACTCAATTAAGTTATTGAGTGTATCGAAGAAAGAAAGTCTGCGCTGCGCCGAATGTTGCCTCCGGTCACGTATCGCAGTGCACGTGGCAGTCACTATTTCGTCCAAGTTTATTGTTGTCACACCTGTCCCGTTAATTAGGGAGGCAATCGCCGGGCTAATTCCAAGAGCCGAAGTATCGGCCCCCCGAACCGCACCACGAAAGCGTGGACAATTTTGAAGTGGTCCTTTTTGGTGCGCCAGCGGGCGCCGGCCGTGGCCCAAAGAACAAGTCAGAGCCGAGAGTTGATAAACAAACAAATTATATTCTCAATAATGGCAGATCGAAAACAATACATAAAAAATGCACACTCCACAATAGTTGCATACAATATGTCACCAATCAAACCAATCAATCAACGTACTACACAACACAATCAGCCACACTTAATACAACGGACACGGACAACAATACGCACTACAATGCAGTCGCATGCATTGAACAACCAAGACACTTAAAGACTAAAGAGATAGAAAACCTATTCAGTCCAAAGTTCTTGGAACCAGAGTCTAGATGATACTCTTCCGAGAGTCACTCACTCAAAGTCCAGCGTTGTTGTCGTTCCGCAGCCCTCTGAAGTTTCTCTTCCAGGAAACCTCGCCGGAGTTTCTCTTCCAGGAAAACTCCCGTCTTCAATAGGCCACTCTCCAAGCTTCAAACTTCTTCGCCGGAAATCCGTCGGCTTCACACACGCAGCTGTTGCCCGCGTCTTCGCTCGATAGCGGTAAACCCACGCTCTTGCCTGTAGCTCGAGCCGTCCCTCTGGACCAAAACTTCGCCGACTACACGGCGGAATCTCTACGCGCTCTGGCGTTAACTTCCGTCACCTCCTGTTCTGTCACTACGGGCAGAACCTTCGCCGACTCCACGGCGGAATTCCTACGCGCTCCGGCGTTAACTTCCGTCACCTCCTGTTCTGTCACTACGGGCAGAACCTTCGCCGACTCCACGGCGGAATTCCTATGCGCTCTGGCGTTAACTTCCGTCACCTCCTGTTCTGTCACTACGGGCAGAACCTTCGCCGACTACACGGCGGAATTCCTACGCGCTCTGGTGCTCACTTCCGTCTCCTCCTGTTCTGTCACTACGGGCAGAACCTTCGCCGACTCCACGGCGGAATCTCTACGCGCTCCGGCGCTAACTTTCCGTCTTCTCCTGCTTTCTCGTCTCGGCCGCTCGATTAAATACCTTCCGCGCCACCTTCCAGAAATTTCTCGTCCTTTCGTCGGCGCGATACGCAGCGAAGGCTGGAGAGAGGCGAGACGGTTTGTCAGCCCTCCGCGTCGGGTCACTCAGCTCGGCGTAGCCACGCCTCCTTCGTTCTGGAAATTTCTAGCGCTTGCCCGGCCGCCGCTGTGGGGTGAGGAGGTTCGTCTGCGAAGCCGTGCTTCTGCGGGGAGAGCGCGCGCCCGGGAGCCTTGGATGTTTGCTTTCTTTTTTTTTTCTTTTTACCTCGCGGCGTTTCTACCGCCCGTTGTCGCAAGGATTTGGCGGCGCGCTCTTTTTTAGCGCTCGTTCTGTGACACTGCCCCCCACTTTAAGAATATTATCTCATAATATTCAAAACCACACAAACGAGCGCGAAAAGTCACCACACACTCTCACAGACTGTAACACCATCAGTCGCTCATAACACTTCACATTCACAATAGATCACTTAATACAATTGTACTTTGTAGTTCAATTCCACAACACATGAAATATAGCCACAGGTACATGCCTACAACACTTCATCACACATTCCAAACAATACAAACGTACAAAGTTCTGTCTATACAACAATTATACAACACTATACATCACATCATCGCACAGAACACTGACTCGCTCGACATACACTTGAGACACAGGATAACACAACATTAACACAACATATGGCACTCAGCACTGCCCAACACATTCTGATTCCACCTCAGCACTTATCCTGTGTACTTTGAGTGGCGCTTGCGCCCTTTCTTGCGGTGCTCGCTCGATTTCTTCTTGTTTTTCCACGTTCCCTTTCGGCGAGCCCTTTCCAACGACGATATCTGAGGCGGCGTCTCAGCCATCGTTGTCACTTCCGACACCGTTAACGCGTCATTACATTCGACGGGTCCTGTCTGTTTATTTACCCGCTTGATAATGCCTCTACATTCTGCCCGGCTGGCCAACCCCGTCTCCTTTCCACTGTCGGTCGGTTGAGGTCGTGCCGACGTAAGTCAGGTTGCTCGGCCCGTGAACTTATTCGACCCGATCGTCTTCTCCTTCGATGTCTTTTGCGCCGCAGCTTCACATTGGGCTCTAGTGAGATCCGTCGCGGGATGCTCCTCCCTTGTATCTCGCGGCCGCTGTGTTGGCGAGGGCTCTATCTTCGGGTCTTCTCCCAAATATTCGGGATCATTCGGCCCTCGCGCCCCATCGATGTTTCCGATGACAAGGTCATACAGGGGGGTCGTCATGCTTAAAGCAGTAACCTTCCCGCTGAAGTACGGGGTTTCAACCTCAATTTCTGCTTCGGGAAGCATCCGAACCGTACGGTCAATTAGGCAAACCGGTTTCGTTCTGCCTGTCAATTCACTTTCCCGTACCAAATTTCTCCGCGCGATAACAGTGGAACTGCCGGTATCTCTTAACACCATAATCTTTTTGTCCGCAACTTTTCCAGGCAGCGTTGGCATTCCTTTCGTAACACCGGTTGGCTGTTTTGACATTACGGCACCAACAATAGGAATTTTCTCCCCATTTTTCAACTCTACGAATCCATCAGTGACGGCATTATTATCAGATTTCGGTGCCGCTTGAACACAGGATACCTGGTGAGTTTGACTCACTCCGTTCCGACAAGCATCTGCTTTGTGCCCAGTCTGACCACACTTGAAACATTTTACTGTCGTAGGGCTCGTAAAGATCGTTCGACAGTTTTTCGCGCGATGACTCACTCGGTTGCACAGAAAACATCGCGGAATGCTCTCTGGTGCACGCTTCTTTTCTTCGGGAGCCAATTTCTTCGAATCATCGGAACACTCTTGACCTTGGCCAAATTAGTGCCACCTTGCGCTTCCAAGAATTGATCAGCTAATTCAAGCATGTCTTCAAGTGACTTAGCTCTCCTCTCTTTCAAGTACAGCGACAGGCTTGGGTGGCAACTAGTAAGAAATTGTTCTCTAATTAGGAGCTCTCTAAGCTCATCGTACTCCTGTGCTGTCCCTGAAAGTTCAATCCATCTGTCGAAATAATGGCAAAGTCGGGCGGCATACTGCGTAGCCGTCTCACCATCAGCTGGCTTTCCTGTCCGAAATCTGTCCCGGAAACCTTCCACAGTGAATCTAAATCGCTTCAACAAAGCCGCTTTCACCTTTGCGTAGTTGGCTGCATCGGTCGGCGTCAGCCTACCGTACACACTGAGCGCTTCACCACTCAAGCAAGTACTCAAAGCAGTTGCCCATTGCTGTTCCGGCCAATTCTGGCTCCTCGCAATCGTCTCAAATTTGTGGAGGTACGCGTCTAGGTCGTCCTTCCTTTCATCAAACGCTACGAGCAGCTTGCTTGGGTTCAAGCGGAAGCCGTGATCTTCCCGTTCGCTGCTTTCAACTCTAGCTTGGACGGGAGTTTCGCTTAGCTGTTGCAAACGGAGCCGCTCGAGTTCCATCTCGTGCTGACGCTGCCGTTCCCTTTCCTCTCTTTCTTCTTTCGCCCTTTCAGCAGCCAGCTTTTCTCTCTCCAACTCCAACTTCAATTGTTGCTCTCTTTCTTCCTTCGCTCTCTCAGCTGCCAACCTCTCTCTCTCCAGCTCCAACTTCAATTGCTGCTTTCTTTCTTCCTTGGCCCTCTCTGCTGCCAACCTTTCTCTTTCCAACTCAGCTTCTTTTTCCGCTTTGGTTCTTTCGACCGCCAACCTCTCTTTTTCCAGCTCGGCTGCTTTTTCTTCTTTGGCTCTCTCTTTTTCTTCTTTTTCCTTCTGGGTGACCCACTTCCGTAGTTCGGCGCCAGAAAGACCCATCTTTTCACCAAGAGCAACTAACTTTTCGAGATCCATGGTGTCTCGCAAATAAAACCTTGCCGCGTGCAAAAAGTATCTGCCTAGATCAGTCTATCGGAGCACTCCCCTGCACTCGTTAACGAGAACACTGAACAACACACAAAATCGTTCCGCTAGCACTATCAACAACTCGAGGCTCTTTCTCACTACTTTGGACACACTGTGCACCAAAAGGTCCTGTTTCGCGGACGCCAGATTAATTGTCACACCTGTCCCGTTAATTAGGGAGGCAATCGCCGGGCTAATTCCAAGAGCCGAAGTATCGGCCCCCCGAACCGCACCACGAAAGCGTGGACAATTTTGAAGTGGTCCTTTTTGGTGCGCCAGCGGGCGCCGGCCGTGGCCCAAAGAACAAGTCAGAGCCGAGAGTTGATAAACAAACAAATTATATTCTCAATAATGGCAGATCGAAAACAATACATAAAAAATGCACACTCCACAATAGTTGCATACAATATGTCACCAATCAAACCAATCAATCAACGTACTACACAACACAATCAGCCACACTTAATACAACGGACACGGACAACAATACGCACTACAATGCAGTCGCATGCATTGAACAACCAAGACACTTAAAGATTAAAGAGATAGAAAACCTATTCAGTCCAAAGTTCTTGGAACCAGAGTCTAGATGATACTCTTCCGAGAGTCACTCACTCAAAGTCCAGCGTTGTTGTCGTTCCGCAGCCCTCTGAAGTTTCTCTTCCAGGAAACCTCGCCGGAGTTTCTCTTCCAGGAAAACTCCCGTCTTCAATAGGCCACTCTCCAAGCTTCAAACTTCTTCGCCGGAAATCCGTCGGCTTCACACACGCAGCTGTTGCCCGCGTCTTCGCTCGATAGCGGTAAACCCACGCTCTTGCCTGTAGCTCGAGCCGTCCCTCCGGACCAAAACTTCGCCGACTACACGGCGGAATCTCTACGCGCTCTGGCGTTAACTTCCGTCACCTCCTGTTCTGTCACTACGGGCAGAACCTTCGCCGACTCCACGGCGGAATTCCTACGCGCTCCGGCGTTAACTTCCGTCACCTCCTGTTCTGTCACTACGGGCAGAACCTTCGCCGACTCCACGGCGGAATTCCTACGCGCTCTGGCGTTAACTTCCGTCACCTCCTGTTCTGTCACTACGGGCAGAACCTTCGCCGACTACACGGCGGAATTCCTACGTGCTCTGGTGCTCACTTCCGTCTCCTCCTGTTCTGTCACTACGGGCAGAACCTTCGCCGACTCCACGGCGGAATCTCTACGCGCTCCGGCGCTAACTTTCCGTCTTCTCCTGCTTTCTCGTCTCGGCCGCTCGATTAAATACCTTCCGCGCCACCGTCCAGAAATTTCTCGTCCTTTCGTCGGCGCGATACGCAGCGAAGGCTGGAGAGAGGCGAGACGGTTTGTCAGCCCTCCGCGTCGGGTCACTCAGCTCGGCGTAGCCACGCCTCCTTCGTTCTGGAAATTTCTAGCGCTTGCCCGGCCGCCACTGTGGGGTGAGGAGGTTCGTCTGCGAAGCCGTGCTTCTGCGGGGAGAGCGCGCGCCCGGGAGCCTTGGATGTTTGCTTTCTTTTTTTTTTCTTTTTACCTCGCGGCGTTTCTACCGCCCGTTGTCGCAAGGATTTGGCGGCGCGCTCTTTTTTAGCGCTCGTTCTGTGACAATTGTCTTCGTCTCCCCCCCCCCCCCTATTTCTTTAATGGTACCATCCAGCCATTGCTTAATGTCCATCGCAGTCACAGATAGCCTGTTCAAGCGACCTTCATGCGTGAGAAGCCTTCACTAATTCATTCAACTTATATTTGAAGGCTCTCAAAGCACCGCGTGTTAAGCGATAATCCCGTGGTATTTTTTTTTTGAATTTCGCACACTCTAGACAAACCCTCGAAAAAATTAACCAGCGTTGTTATCGTACCGTCCCTTGAAAATTTTGTTATTTCTGGATAAAAGCTACAAGTCTTGTATTGAAATTTTTTCTTAGAGTCAGTATTTAAAAAGTTTATTAGGCAATATTTGTTAATTACCGTGTTTGGCGGATAAAACAAAAACATTCTGACGTGCTACATACAGCTAAGAACAATACTGTGCTATCTGGAGACGCGTAGCACTGATTTTTAATTTTTTATTGCTTGGTGTTTTTTAGCTGTAACACCCTGTATAGACGATGTGCGAAAGCCCGGCAGGGTGGTCAATGCTCAAATGTCAGAAGAAGATGAAGTCGGACATTTGCTGAAAGGTGTAGCCGAGGGTGTCTATAATTTACTCATTGGAGAAGAGAACCTGAGCTCGGCGTCTGACGTCATTCGGCACTGCCGAACTTTTGAACAGCTCAAAGTGCGCAGGATTGCTCCAAAGTTTGGCCGTCTCACAAACGTTACAACGGTCACCAGCAACGACTAGACCTGTCTTCAACGATCCGGCAGATAGTCAGTGTCGTAAAAAACTTCTTCGCTATGAAGAACAGTCGCGTTCAGCAGTCAACCATTATTCGGTATATGCGCCACGTGAGGCCGTGACTGGGCCGCCTTCCACGATCCCTTGGCAACCGGTGGTTAGTGCGGCAGCTACATCGCAGCCCCTCAGCCAGTTAGTACAGCGCAGCCCCTCAGCCAAGGAGAACATCACGCTTTCCAGCTCATAGCCATGACTTCGGGCACCCTCGGCATCCGATCTATCACTATGATATACATGGAGATGCCATGTATATCTTAGTGATAGATCGTATTTCGACCTCGGTATCAGTATTTCACCAGTATTTCGACCTGTCCCAGGACATATCTCGCAATTTTGCAGCCGTCGTATAGCCCCACGATATGGCTAACCACCACACTTTACACGACCGTCCGAAAGACTTCACGACGACCCGCGAGCAATGCACTATGGCCAACGGATTCAATATGGTAGCGTCGTCGTCTTTACTCGAGCTGCGGCTCGAAGCGGCCAGCATGTTCACTCATCTTAGTTGTATTTCCAGGTGTGCACAGCAATATGCCCCCCCCCCCCGCCTGCCCCCCTATTAACCGAACGAAAACGGAAGATCTGACAATGCTTCACTCGCGGTGTACAGAAAAAGTGAAACAGTTGCAGCTTTGAAGAAAACAAAACCGCTTGTCGATACGTTTATTTTTTTCTGCAGCAACACCTCGTGTTTAGAGACTGCTCCTCAGAGTGATACACGTACGTAATTAATGCACCACAAATTACGATGCCGGATTTAAAAATAGTCCCATTCGTATAGATGCTTGCCAGCATGACCGTGGCGTTCGCCATGTCTCGCGAAGTTTTAACCTTTTCTCACAGACTATAAACACGGGCTTCTAATTTACTGTTCGTTGTTTTCACCACATCGCAGCCGCGAAGCGGACAAGAACCCGGCGCTGTGCAACGGTGGTTCGCACGGCTACGACAACATGGCGCCCGGCATGCAGTCGCTGTTCGTCGCACATGGTCCGGCTTTCCGGCAGAACGTCACGGCAAGGCCGTTCAGGAGCATCGAGCTCTACGAACTCATGACGGGTCGGTGCATTTCACTCCTTGTTGTAACAATCGTTGTGAACAATCGACCCCACAAGCTGCACCTCTGTTTATCCGTTTCATTAATTATCGACTGCAATAAGACGATGGACAGAAACGACGTATGTCAGAAACCTTCATTTGCCACTCTGGACTTCTAAAAAAAAAATAACGCGTTCCATAACGCCCACACACTACACGCACCGTCGGATCCAGGGCTGCGCAGCGGCGCTCACGTGCTTCAATCGTGCAAATGATGCCCCATACATTGAACTTACAACAAGTAAACTCTTGAATTATAAATGTAAACCATAAGATGTATACATTGTAGTGTAAGAAGGAAGGAAACTAGAGACAGAGGAAGGGAAAGGAGGTTCACCAGTTGAGAAAAACTAGTGTGTTTACCTTTTAATGTCGAAAGGGACGAGGAAGTTAAAAGGTTACATGTGTGGAGAGAGAGAGAGAACAGAAAACGCCACAGTAAGTAAATTATTTCGGGTACCGTCAGCTAAGTACAGTAAAGTCAGTCTGTCCAAATCAGTCTTGGGCGGTGCACTATACGTCACTGTTATCTACAGTCGTTTGTCTAGGTCTGTTGTCGGTCAAAAAAAAAATGCCTTCACCTCTCCGAAGGAAATCGTAAGGAAATGCAAATGCATTGCTTGCGCCGAGAGAGGGTACCGTTGCCGTCAGACATTCGCCTTCTCAGACTTCTGCCATCACCTTGAAAAGTGCCCAGCCAGCGAACGGTCGAGAGTGAGGAGCGAGCTGACGGGAGAGTTGGGCGCCAGCGTTCTCGGCTCGGTGTTGGTGTTTCTCAACGGCGTCTCGAACACACATTTTTTGGATGTTCTTGAGAGGCGTTCAGCCAGCGAACGGTCGAGAGCATAGAGTTTCATACAATGAAACTCTGTGGTCGAGAGTGAGACGCGAGCGAACGGAAGAATGGGGCGCAGGGTGGAGAGAGAGTGAACGGCGAGAGAAGGAGCGTTGAACCACCTGCATTGCTCTCTCCTACACCCTCTCGCACCACATGCTCCGGTTGTTGGGGCAAGGATAAACACGTAAACCAGCTGCTGTCGAGATGGGAGAGGGAGTGAGAGCGGAGAGATAACACCTGCTGGCACGCGGACAACGCCGTATGCCTGACATAGCCTGACTAAGAAATGCATTCGCATTTAAAACGTTACAAATGCATTTATAACCTTCGCGCGAGGTGTCCTAGCAGGGCGAAATTACAGCACTGTTGCTACAGCGACATCATTCTGTGGTCAAAGCGAGCTAGCGCTATCGCGAAACGACTATTTTTGTACATTGTTGCGAGGACAGTCGCAATAGATGCGCTGCAATGTCTCATCGATAACACAGTCGTAGCGAACAGCGCTGTCGGCCAATCCGAAAAAATGACGCTTTGAAAGCCACTATAGACAGTTACAGCCTGAAAATAAATGTAAGCTCCGCCCACAGCAGTCACCGTCTCACCCAGGTCGAACTTGCACAAATGTCTTACTGAATTGCAGTTTGTTATTTGCGTGAAGTCGGGCAGATTTCACGGATTTCAAGCATATCACTTGCCCGTACATACTCGTGTTCATATCGCTTGTTTTCAGTAAAAAAATGCGTCTTGGCAAATTTGATAAAAAATTTTGACTTCATTGTTTTGAGATGGGTAACATTTTGAGAAGGAACGACGAACATTTAATTCATAATGTGCATATAGTTTTTGCATTATCGGCGAAAATGTGCTTATGGGTAGATCGGAAATCGCATATCATTGCTCTATTGCACAGATGAATGACAGGCATGCTGCAGTACCGAGGGCGGAGCGTGCATTTATTCTTGGGTTATAACCGACTGTAGGTTCCATAACCTGCATAGAAGAGTGGCCTGCCTTCGCAAGAGTCCAGCTGAAATTCCTAATGTAGTGTAAATATGGTAAAAGATCGAGAATTAGATGATCCGGACAGTGGAGCACATGCGATAAAAGGAACACTGCGCGTTAAAGTACAACGCTTCTGCGGTGTGCTTGCGTGTCCGCAGAGCTCTTGGGTATCGAGCCCGAGCCCAACAACGGCACCCGCGGTGCGCTTCACTACCTGTTGCGGACGCCCAAGCCCCTTCCCGAGGAAGCCTCGCTTAGGACACCCGACATGTGCGTCGTCGACGGCAGCGAACTCGGCGAAGGAGACAAGGAGGACGGTTGCATGTGCAGAAACGTGAGTGCCTTCTCTACAACAACTTTCATTGCTCTGTGCAAACGCCGCGGTAGCATAGCAGGTAAGGTACCAAGCTCAAAGTAACGGGTTCGATTTCCAGCTGCGGCGGTCCAACTCTGATGGAGGCGGAATTCCGAGAACACCCCTCGTGCCTAGAAATTAAAACATTGCTATCTAAGCACGTTGTATCCCGCAACTCAAAGCTTGAAACACGCAAGAATAAAAACGTGGTTGATCCCTCTATTAAGGAATCAGTATGACACTAACGTGAAACGTGTATTTGCATAGATAGTCGGACATTCATTGTGCATTGTTTCGCCTCAAGGGCGAAGGAATGAATGCATCAGTAAAAAATCGCAACGTGACACGAAGAGCGGCAAGCAACTCGAAACATTGCAGCGCACACCTCAAGCAGAAAACAGGCACGAAATGACCATAAACACGACGAGCACGGACAAACTGTCACAATTCTTACTGCCTGTGTGAGCAGCGCGCTCCTTTCGTAAACGCGGCCGCGGCAGCGAGCGAATTGACGTTCGCGCGCTCTTCAACTTCTGTAACTTCAAAGCAAACTTGCGACGAAAGCTTAAGAGGTAAGAAGCACATAAATCCCGAGATGAGCGTGTGCACGAGCGAGCCACAACGCTAGAGAACATGTATACGCACTTTGACCACGCCATGTGGAGGCGCGCGCGCATAGCGACGCGCGTGGTGGCGTGGCACGGCACGACGAATTTCAGAGCAGGCGCACCCGTCGTGCCATCTCGGTACTGATTACTCAAACACGCTGAAGTATGCGAGCTCGGAGTACCGCCACGGTGGTAGAAGGTGTATACAAATGGGGCGCCGTTAGCATGTTGTAGAAGGGTCGCTCAGTGGTGCTGGCATGCTGAGGAGCGTGAAGTTGCTAGTTCGACGCCCCACGTGCACTGCGGAACATTGGAACTTTTCCTTCTCATTTTTTTTTCTTTTCAATATGTCCGTAAATATTTTACGTCCTATTCGCGACGGAAATGCGTCACGCAGCCGTGGCAGACTTCAGCATAAAACACTTCCGAGTTAAAAAAAAATCACTATCTCTCACTAAAGGAAACCATGTGCTGATGCGAAACACAACGCTTACACTGACGGTAGCGTTTACGCTAGCGCTCACCACGGCATTGCGCAGGTGAGAAACCTGGGTAGGCGCAAAGCACGCACTTGATGGATCGGTGTTTCCAACTGGAACATGCCAATCAATGAGAGACAGAACACTACGATTGGTCACATACCCACAGTCCACTTTTAGTTACGCGCACGTTGTGAATTTTCGTTTTTCAGAGGAGAAATTTCGCACCGGTACCTTGGAGGTCAAGATAGGGGTGGGAGTGAACGGCTGTGCAGCGTGAGCACTCCTTTTTTTCAATCAAGAAACTCGCTAACAGACGCGGCCCGCAACGGCGTTGCGAGGCGAGAGAGGGGTGCGCATACGCCATTTGTGTGTAAACGCCGCTGGGAGGGATGTCTAGTGGAAAGAGAGAGAGAGAAGCGAGTGTATACGCTAGCACACGCTGCCTGCGTCGGCGTTACAAGGTGAGAGAGACGGGTTTTGCAAGGCGAGGGAGAGGGAGGACGTAGGAGAGAAGAGAGGGGAAGGGGCGCGCATGTGCAGTAAGGGTGTCACGCCGCACACTGGATTGAGTTCGACCGCAAGATGCTTCACATCAAAAAGCTGGAGAAGGAGAGGGGAGAACGGGAAAGTTTTTTCCATGTTTCAAACTATCATCAGACACGAACTATCACAAGAACAATTTCTAGAGTGCCTCTATCGCAATGGTTACGGGCGATGCGTAGGCCGATTGAGTGTTCGAAACACGTTCCGTGCTGATGCGTGTCAATTAAATAAAAAAAAGCTACAAGACTCTAATTTCCTGTTTAATGCTACAAGACTCCAATTACCTTGTTTTAGATAGAATACGATAATTTTCTTACCCGCTATTTATCTACTGAACAGGGCAAATAAGGGGACAACGTAGGTTGACAACAAAATAAATGAAATGTGTGCAATCCGCGAAGAGTACAGCAAGTGTGGTTGTTGACTCCGCGGTGCCCAAATTTAAGGCCGTGTGGTTTGGCGCTCCGTAATATTCCAACACAAATCGGTTTCAAATTATAGACGCCTTACTTCCAACCGTCGCAGTCAATAATACGCTTACGGTAATTATGAAGTCATAATAACGGTTCCCGCCTCTGTTTTTGTGATTATCAGTACGCGAGTGCAGAGCAACGTGCCGCTGCCCCTCCACCGTCGTTTTTGCAATGGCGTAGCCAGAAATTTCTATACGGAGGAGAGAGGGTATAGGAATATGTAAGACATATTATTTAAGCTCAAACTGCGCAGTTTTCATTTATGTAGTAAATAGTGTATGCTTGTGCTTGCGTTCCCATGTGTTCACGTGAAAAGGGGGAGTCTGAACCCTCTCTTCCCATTCAGGTTACGCCAGTATGTATGCAGCACAGAAATTCGATCTAGCAGAGGTTTCATTCGAGCTAGTTGCTCAGACGTACTAACCAGGTCGTGTTTGCTCTGTTCATGTTTTTAAGGAAAAAGCCTTACCTGTGTAGTCAAATGGTGCAAGCATTACCGCATGACAAGTTGTGGCTCAAGGAGCGTGAACTGCACTTTCACTTCGTCTTGACCGCGGTCGGGTCACTCAGCCTTGTCCTAGTCACAGAAGCCTTCGTAGGCCTAGACAAGCCCGTTTCTTTGTTTTGCATGTACATGCGCTTAAATGAACGATAATAATAATAATAATAATAATAATAATAATAATAATAATAATAATAATAATAATAATAATAATAATCATAATAATAATGATAATGATAATAATGATAATGGTAATAATGGTAATGATAATGGTAATAATGGTAATGATAATGATAATGATAATAATAATAACAATATATAATAATAATAATTCACGCTGCCAGCTAATAATGTACTCTGCGCTGTCCTTGAATTATTTGTTTCACTTTGTAGTGTCTACCAACGATACAAGCCCATTCCTTTTTCCTCTGTATATGGGCCTGTTTCGAAGCGCGCCTCCGACGACGTTACGAAGGGACGGCCTCGAAATCTCACCGCTGCAACCACTGTTTCGAAGACGGCGACGCCAACACGGTCCGAAGGCGCCACTCTGCTTCGAACTCCGCAGGGAAGGTCCACCAGCCGTTTGGTAACGTAGGTTTCTCAGCTCGCGACTGCTTCTGCGCAGAGCTGATAGACGAGCGGACGAGGCGACGGTGAGTTAAAGAAGGTTTATGTACAGCGTATATACAGAGGCGTTACAAATTCGGCACTGGGGCCGACAGAGACTTGAAGAGCCGAGCTCTTCTCTCTAACACATAGGTCTGCTGTCAAAGGGGTCTGCTGTCAAATGGGTCTGCTGTCAAATGGGTCTGCTGTCAAAGGGGTCTGCTGTCAAAGGGGGTCTGCTCTCACATAGGACTGCTGCTCGCGACGCGCCGCAGGGCTTCTTTTATATGCACCGGGTCCAACCTAAATGTCCAACCAGAAGCGCCGCTGGTCATGAGGTCAGACTCCACCAATGGGGTCGCCGCTGGGCCGCGTCATTTTTTTCTCATCGAATCTGGAGAGGCTGCGCTGCAGGTGGCTGCACCCAAGGACGAGTGACGTCGCAAGCATTGCGTCAGACCCGCCAGACAGGAAGACGCCGGTTGTTTTACTCGGCGGCTCGCTTGCTGAGGTGACTCACCGCACGTGGGCGACAGAAAGGCGCCATCGCGTGATGACGCCGTTGAGTTGTTGATCGCGTCAGGCGGGCTCGCGTGCTGGCCTTGACACAGATTGCCTTTTTCAGAGGCACGGACGTTCGCTGTGGACTCGCAGGCATAACAGGGCATACGTGTTTTTTCTTCTTCTTTTGCCCTCTTCATTTTGCAACATGCTCGCTTAGTGTAGCATGCTGTGTAGTTATACTACAGCTTATCCCCCAATATAAAGCAATGAAACTACTGCATCTTCTCACTAGTCCACGCTAGTCAAGTCAAGTCAAGTCAAGTTTATTAAATAGTTCAGTTGAGTTACATGGTTAGCGTTATTACAGCAGGAGGTCCCAAAGTTTCAGAGAAACTGACAGGGGGACCTCCTATGGCTACATGGATGGGGTAATTACAAAAAATACAGCAATAGTATACGGTCTTGTGAGTAATAATGAATAATCTTGTTTAACAATAAAAACACGATCAATACACAACATAATGGTAATACTCACTATTGAAAAATAACAAGGAAACAATCAAAAGCAAGTTAAGACAAAAAACAATATTAATGAACTCTACGTGACAAATGTAACACGTTTCATTATCAGTGTTATCAATTATACAATGGCAAATTGAAGTAGTAAAAAAGCACAGAACTGTGGAGAGCTACTAACAGTTAATTACACAAATCGGATGAGTTGATTAATTCCTGAACGTAATATTTCTTACTACGCGAAGTGAAAATATGGATGTTATGCGATGATTTCAATTCGAAAGGCAATGAATTCCAAATGGCTATGCTAGTAAATAAGGTTGAGAACTTGCCGTAGTACACATTAGTTAAGAAATATCTGTTCCACTATAAACTGAAACACACAATGAATGGCTACAAACTCAACCCCACAGCGCTCCAACTACGTAGTAACCTGTACAAATTCAGGTTCTTTCCTCAAACTATTGTGAAATGGAATTTATTGCCTGGATTAACTAGATAGTTGCCTTTACACTACTTCTCGCGTGAATGTTTTGATTCGCGCTTTGCCTCTTAAGAGTTGTATTCTCTTTCTTTTTTTTATCTTTGCCTTGCATTGTTGCATTGCCTTTCTGTTGTCTGATGATGTAAAGAAAGCCCCGAGATAACCCAAATTGGCTTGCATTATGTAAAAAAAAGTATTCCCTCCGCAGACCGTGCGCCCTTCGACAGCGCCGGACGCCTTGCCGCGACACGCGCCCTGGGGACTGCCTTCCCAGGAAGGCACCGAGGCCGAGTCGGACACGTCGCCCTGCGTGCTTGCAAACAGAGACTACGTGACGGCCTTCGACAGGACGTTCAGGCTGCCACTCTGGACTGCATTCACGCTCAACGGAAAGGTACGCGGGCCCATGTCGCCAATCTTGTGAGAACGAGTTATTATGCCGTGTACTTTGAGGATGTGCGTCCATAAAGTGCATCTATGGAGAGAGAGAGACAAAACTTTATTTTTTGTACTTGCTGGGGTCAAGGGAGGCGAGGGCAGGGAGGCTAGCCCTACCGGAGCGTCCCGCCCCCATGCGGCGGCCAGACCTTTGGTCTTGGCGGCTTCTTCGGCCAGCCGGGCTGCCCAGAATTGGTCATCCGGGCATGCGCTGAGCAACGCGGCCTCCTACTGGTCGGGCGTGGTTATCCTGAATGTAGGAATGGTGCTGTGTTTTATGGTGTGTCGTTTATAACGTGGTCGAGGTTGGCGCCAGCCGATCGGCAAGCTTTTGCATTGTGGTGTATAAACGTCTGGGCATATGCGACCATATACAGCGCGGGCGTGGAAACGTTCGTGTTTGTAATAGTCGTCATGCTAACGGCTGTTGCTTATTTAGCGACTCGTCAGGATGTGGATACTTCGGCCTCGTCCTACGGCAACGCATAAAAATTTCACCGTACGTCACCCCTCTGTCTTTCTCGAGGCCACACCAGGACTCGACTTCCTCATCATCATCCTGCTGGGCTCGGCGGAAGGGTAGCTGGTTTGATGAACTATTCACCTGTGAAATATATCCGCACAAACCAATTACGGGGACTAGCTGTTGATCTATATAACGCGCATATGTGCAGACCAAGTGTTGGTATGATCAGGTGCAAATATATAAAAACTAACTGCAGCGTTAAACGTGGTGTTGTTAGTCCCAATATAGATAAGGCTTGTGGCAGCCCCTCCAAAAGGACGAACTACGCACCCTTGTGGCTTTGTTTTGTATTGATGCAGCACTGCTTTTCAGGTCTTTTTGGGAGCTGCTTGCCTTAATAAGAGTAAAAATTGCGGTGTGCGTGCGCCGTTATATGCTAGTGTATTAACAATTAATTTGTGTGTTTATCTTCCTACAAATAACATGCCATCAGAAAGAATCCGAGTGTCGTCCGTCAGCCAAGTTTAACCGTATAGTCAGCCTTTCTGTCTTCTCTGTCCGCATACATACTTATTCCATGTTTGTGATCACGTGGCAACTGGCACAGCCGTTGCAAAGCGTCGGCTCCCTGACGCGCTGAGCTCGGAAGCAGCTGTTGTGCCGGATGCCACGTGATCATGCACGGCGGTGGCGAGCTTTGGGATGGGCGGGGCCCGCGCACCGTGACGTCGCTACAAGCGCCTCAGCGTGTCGACGGCGCCTGCCGCTGTTTACAAACATGGGGTATATAGGTCTATGCGCAATGATGAAAACTGCCACTCTGCTGAAAGGTTTTCTGAGCAGAGTGGCATCTTTGCGTTAAAAGGGTTACATGTACAATTCTGGAATGTACACACCATTTGGACTGTACATGCCATCGATGCGTACGGGACATGCGCAGCACGAGCACGCCATCGCGAACGCTTGCTGGGAGCGTGACGCGCGACTGAAGGGCGCCGACCTGAGCTGCCACGACTTCGAGGCCCTGGCAACGATGTCACTCACCAAGGAGCCACTCTTCCCGCCAGGTAAGGGACTCTTCCAGTTCAAAAATTGTGGAGTACGTTCGACGTGCATGGCGCTGCGATTCCGGCGCTCCGCTGCCGAGTCGAAATTCACGGGTTCGGTCTCGGCCCCGGTGCTCGCATTTAGACGGGGGCGAAATGTTAGGCCCGCGTACTGGGCCATGTCGGTGCACGTTGCAGAACACCGGATGGTTGGATCTTAGGGAGCCCTCATCTACGACGTCACCTACGGTCATATCGTGCTTTTGGCACGTAAAACCTGTACTGAGTTTTACTCCAGCGTCTTTCGCGGAGTTAGGTACGAAAATTAACGCCGTGCTTCGCATAGAAGTTCTACGGACGCGTTGTATGATAAGCGGAGCGTCTTTCTATGCGGTACGTCACGTTACGTATATCCGACGTTTTTGCCCGGTCCCACGGCTGAAGCACAAAGAGAGAGAGAATTAACGCGTGCTTTTTGTACAGTTCTCTGGCCGTTCTCATCAAATTGCACGAATACAAGTATGTAGGTAAGAGTGTATTTGCAGGAGGTCCTTTTTGAAGCATTTGCGCAGGCACAAGGGGACGTGGAAGGGACACACAAACTGGCGCTCAGATTTGCGCAACCTATTCACAAAAAGACATTTGAACAGTGCACATGACACAACTTATGATCACATGCTCAACGAACAGCAGATAAGAGCGAACTTCCTTTCTCAATCAAGACAACCGATGGGTGGCTAACACTTTTATTTCAGCTTGTCAATATGATAGGCTTCCATTATTTTGGTTTCGATGCCGATATTCCAGGGTAGCGTTATTAAAACAAGCGATCATGCGCACTGATTGCAAAAAAAAAAACAAGAGCAGGAGGAGTATGACATTAATTTCAAGTCTGTCGGTCCAATGCCGCCAATTTCCCACAGGGTGGGTGTCCTTCCAAGCGACTATGAACTTCGTTTTGCCGAGCACCAGGCCAGAATCGCGCTTGTACCCATTTAACCAGTAGGTGCCTTGCGCCAGAAATTGTCTGCCTCCCACAACAGCAACATACGCTCAACTATTTTCACCAAGGCTGTGGTGGGTGAAGAAGGGCCTTCGCAGGACCTTATGGGGCTACCTTTCGAGATGAGCATCCAGAAACAACAGAGTGCCACGTCGGTGTACTCTTCTACCCATTGAGAAAAGCCAGTGGGTTCCAGGTCAGCACTGGGTATCGAACCCGGCATGCTCTAACGGTGCAGCCACCGCAGTGGTATAAACCAGTTGTTAGATTGCGCCTGTTTGTGTGTCTCTTCTGTGAATATGTTCCAAGTAGGCCAAATCGAAGGTTTGCTACAGAAGGTCGTCTGGAGAGTGTGTGCATGCCAAACGCAACCAGGAGTGTACTGTCGCGTGGCTTGACTAATCTACACGGTCCACGGCTTTCTACACAGAGTGGATATGTGGGCACAGCCTATGGACATGACTCAGAAAGCAGTGTCACAGCCCCGAGAGAGATGTAGAGTTCGCGTGTTTTTCCAAACGAGCTGTATGAAAAGTGAGCACCTCCACGGGCCACCTATATGCGCAGAGCTGGCCTCGTCCCGCGCCGAGCAGTCGGCGGTGTGGCTGCACTCGAACGCCCTGCCCTTCTACCACAACCACTCGGCGGGCGTGCGGCGCGAGCTGCTGCGGCTGGTGCAGCTCTGGGAGGCACGCCACGGCTCACTGCACCTGGTCACCGGGCCGGCCTTCGACCTGGACGGAAACGGACGCAGGCCGCCGCTGCACGCGCTCAGGTTTCTATACTGCATTTCTATAGTTTACTTATACGTCATGTATTAGCAACGATGGCTCTTAATCCACGCACCACGGCCAACGGAGTTTAGCACAGCTTCAAGGATTAACGTGCTCCTTCAGCCGAGCAACGAGGTATTGCAATAGCGGTACACGCTGCGTTAAAACGCAGCGGAGAACAGCAGTAAAGTTTTCCATTTATCCCGTATTGACCTCCCCGGAATGTTATTGGAAAGAAGCGGCTGCGAATACATAAGTAGGCGTTCCATGGTTTCTGTAAAGAAACTTGGAGAATGAATTGCAGCAATACGGAGAAGCCATTAAACGTACAACGTGTTTTTTTTGTAGTTTTACAAAATACATTCAAGTTACGAAAGGTGTATGTGGCTATGACCGATATTTTAAACGCAATTGAGACGATAGTAGTGAGGACGACTGCGGAGACCGTCTGTGTAGTACAGTTACTATTTGCAACAACTATGACCTACACAATTTCTGCGGCTACTGTATGCGCTTTTCTTGTTGCGCCGATAGGACACAGCGATGACGCTATGCTAGCCCTAGAATGCTTCTGCATTCAAATACGCCAATCGTCGCGCAGGGCTGTCGCGGAGGCAAGCGGCGTTCGCATGCCTCCGGTGCCGACGCACGTGTTCTGCGTGGTGACGCGGTGCCTGTCTCAGGGCGTGCCGGTGGACCGGTGCCCGGCCGAGAAGCTGGACGCGGCCGCCTTCCTGCTGCCGCACCTGCCGCGCCCCGAGAACTGCCAGCCATGGCCGCAGTACCTGCTCCAGCACTCGGCCACCGTGGGCGACGTCGAGCTGCTCACCGGGCTGCGCTTCTACCGCGCTCTGCCGCGCTACGAACGCATACGGCTGCGAACGGCCATACCGCAGGCGCTGTGGCCTGCACCCTGAGAGCCGGCTGTGGCCCGCGGAGAAACAGGGGGACCAGTTGGTCGTGCACACGATGGCGAGAACCAGGCCCGCAGCCAGGAGGTGTGACCCACCCTCCCTTCCCTCAAGGAGGAGGAACACCGACATGGAAGGCAGAGAGGTTAAGGGGACACGAAAGAGCAGAACGCTTTTTCGCGAATTAGTAAAGTGTCATTTCACAATCCCCAAAAACACCACGCTTACCGCGACAGGACACTTGGTGGCGACCGAGTAAACGCGCGAAAAGAAACTGCGGCTGGAGACGCCACCTTGAGATTTCCGCACCGTGACGCCATCAATTTTCGAAGGCGTCTGCTGGTGTCTACGTAGCTTCTAATCGATAAAATTGAAGTACATTGTAATCCACGGGTGCCGTAAGCTTAGCATACGAAGTATTGGAAAATTTTATCGAGTCAATGTCGCGGAAATACGAAAAACATATTTTGAATTTAGTGACGTCGCGCGTGGTGACGACGGCATGAAAGTTAAGAAATTAAACTTAACATTTTCTCTGCCAATAATGAACTTACGACAGTGAGAATTATGACATTACAGTTCTCAGAGTGCAGTTACCGAATCTAAAATTATTTCTCTTTAGTGTCCCTTTAACTAGCCCCCAGCCTAGGGTAGCCCGGTTGGCTACCCTAGGCTGGGGGAATGGGAAAGGGGAGTACAATGTTGAAAGAGAAGCCTCCCCCTCCCCCTTGAAATTCTAAAATAGTCAAGAATTTTCAGCACTTGCCTCCCTCCCCCTTGGAAAAAAATCCCTGGCTACGGGCCTGGTGAGAACAATGGACATGCGCAGGACCCTCCATTGGAGGGCGCCAAGGTCGTCTTAAGGCGTAGAGCGCGCAAATTTGCGGCCCGCTTTCATATTCTCGTTTACTTCTTGCCTTGTTATATACTAGAATATTATGGTGTCGATACTATGTATTTTATCATGTCTTCGTTATAATACTTTCGTTACCAGTGCCTTTCGTCTCTCGAATTGTGATAACGCGGCTAACATACTTCGTCGTTGCGAGCATAACAGTTTTTAGTGTAATCGTACAGTATGAGTCGTTGTTTCTTGTTTTTTAATGCTCTTATATAATATCTGGCATCGTTGTTTTATAAGATTTATACGAAAACATACGGAGCTTTTAAAAAGGCGCACGGAACGTTTCGATAGGTTTGTGACGTTTTTAGGATATTTTTGTTGAAGTGAAGAAACGCGGTCACATCTGAAGACCCAATATGTATACGGGAGAGACAATGCTGTCAAGAAGTATGATGCGACCTAAATGTCTGTACTTTCTTGTTTCAAGAGTCGTGTTGATATTTGCTTCGGTCTATGTGTCACTGACATCGATCATCTGCTGCACTCCTTCGATGAACAAACAGTAAATGCACTTAGACATGGAATAACTCTATGTGTGGAGTGCATGCTAAGAGCATCTGTGAACAGCGGTAGGCGCTGTTGACATACCGAGGCGCTTGTAGCGACGTCGCGGGCCGTAGGCTGCGCCCAGCCCAAAGCTCGTCACTGCCCTCTACGAACGCGCAGAAGGCTCCCTTGACGCGCAGTGCTCGGAGGCAGCTTTACAGCTGCTGTGCGGGTTGTCACGTGATCGTAGAGGGCGGTGGCGAGCTTTGGGCTGGGCATACGGGTATGTATAATCGGATGGCCACGGGATCGTGCACATTTGTATACGATCCCGCAGATGTGTTCTGCTATTGTGTACATTTGTGCACAAAACCAAAACAGGTTCACTAGAACAAATTTCATAGAACACACCACACCAGTGAGGTTGTCCCACCAGAACACACCACACCAGGCTGGTGTATCCACCAGGGCGCTCTGGTGTTAACACCAGGACACACCAGAACATCTTGTGGGAAATCTTGTGGGAAATCTCGTGGGATTTTCAGCTGTAACTTTGTGGCAGTCGTCGCTTCTGAGGCAACTTTTTTTTCTGGCCTCCGTTTACCTTATGGTGCGCCCGACTGTGTCACACCTGTCTGTGCGTTGTTCAAGTGTCTTGATATGAGTGTTCATTAGGCGGTCTTCGAAAGACCGCAGTTCGGAGCTGGTTGGGAGCTTATGCATTTTTTTATATTTTTGGAGTCACAGTGTTCAAATAAAGTTGCTTACGCATTGATCAACACTTTTCAGATCTGTTTGTCTCATCTACGCAGCCGAAGTTACCTTGCGCTAGTGCATATGAAAAAGTTTTAGGACATTGGACCCTCGCAATATTATCATTATTACTTTGTAATCCAGTTGGCGAATACAAGAAAGCAGGAAGGGCACAAAAGAACGCAAGAGCTAGAGTACTTGTCCGCTTGGTTGTCATCAGTTTTAAGGCTGTCTATCGTCATGCGTCCTGCGTCGCCATAACATGAACACCCGCTCACAGTGAGTTAGAACACAGTCCCATGATCCAAAGGCAACGCTAAAACTTTCTGTCGCTCTCTATGCTTTAGCGTTCAGGCGTAGTCCCAAATTTTTTGTTGCGATAGCGATCATTCACACTTGCGATGGAAATAAAGTTCGTGTTCTATTGCGAAGTAAGCTCAAAATTAATGCCTCAATAACTTCAGTTTCCTGAAGGATGTTTTTGATTTGATGTCTGACTGATGATCTTGATGACGAGATTTGATGTCGGATGTCTCGTTATTTCTCCTCCTCGTATTTTTTTTTTCTTCCACCAAGTGCCACCATTCACAGTGCAATATCAACTCGCCCAATTAACACCAGGATTCGGCACAGCACACTGACGCCGAAAAAACAAACAAACAAAGAAGCGAAGAAAAGTGTTCAACAGGAACGTGAATACTGACACCAAAATCGGTACAATGCAAAAACAGAGAACACGCCCAAGGACCACGAGTGCGACGAACCACGTTCCCGTCTTCAGTCGCTCACGCCGTAGAAACGAGGGGAGGTTCCTAGAGTTAAAAAGCGAATACAGCATCGCTGGTTAGCCGTGCCATATGAAAGTTTTGGCCCGTGAACATCCTTGCCTTCCACCATACATCATTCACTCTGACGTCCTTTAGCGTGCAAAATTGTGGATTCGACGGTTGATTATAAGGAAGCAACAGATGGCTGTGTGGACAGAAAATAGTGCTCAGTGATTTAGAGTACGTAGTAACCTACTATCGGAAAGCAGAAAGCCATCACAGCTTTAAAAATGTCCCTATAGCAATGACAAGGACAAGTGTCATGCTGAACTGGCGTGTTTAGAAAAAGTAGTTACCAATTTAGAGTACTTCGTACTCTACTATGGGAGAGCATAACATTCTAATGCCTTGAGAAAAAAAAACGCAATGACGGGGCAGCTATATTCATAAAAATAGACCCAGGCAACAGTACAACAACTGTGTTTCCTCAACGACGTCGCAAAGCGATAAATCCGGAAAGAAACTAGAAAAGTCGGGATGCAGTTCTCGCTGCCTTTGCTCGATGCAAAGAGACTTTATAATAAGTGTTAATTATCTTTATAGGATTAGCCGTTGGCTTAATGTGGCTGTGTTTCATTCACGCATTGCGGCGCAAAGTGTGACGGACAAGCATAGTGTCGGCTCTAGCGACAAACCGTGTTGACGAATTTGACTTCTTATTAGAAAGGGAAGAATATTAGACACGCAATGTGTTCTATGTTCTCGAGGTGCCACGGGTTTACTTTTTGCCTTCACACGCATGTGTTGTTTTTTTTTTAATTCAGCTTGACATGTTTCTTACGTTGTGTCATCGTATATAAATTTAACGAAACATACAAGAAGCAGAGAGAGCACTACGCAATAAAAAGAAAGGGTTACTTTGCACAAAGGTTCTTTCAGCTCCACTAGTGCGAATGCTAGGGAGGGGTGATACATGTACTGTGCTCCGGTGTTCCCATCGAAAACCCGAGGCGCAAACGTGCGCATCTGCGGCAAGTCATCTATGTGAAACACCACATCCTGTAATATATCTGCGAAGTGACGGTGCGTTAGAGGACTGGTGGCGAGTAAAACAGTATAAAGAGTGGTGATTTTGCAGTGTGAAACACCGGTGCAAACTATACACGGTTCACCTCTCCCCAGTTTTCACTTTAGTTGAGCAGAAACAGCCTTCCGTACCTGCCATTCGCCACGTTTTTTCTTTGTCTAAGCTTTGAAGCGCTCTCGAAAGTGGGCCCGGACACGTGTCACAACATGGCGGTTTCGCGGAGTTGAGGAAGCCGAGCGAGCGAGCGTGTCGGCGTCTTGACAGCTCGTGACGCAACGTGAAGAAGCAGAGAAAGGTACCGTCGTCACAGCTCGCCATTGTTGGCCCGCGCGGATTTGTATACGGGCGTCTGTCGTCGCCGACAATGGGGTCCCCGCCGAGGTTGAATGCCAGCGAAGGCGGCTAATGAAATCTCGAGCGGCGTGCCAAGCACACGCCTCTTATACACATCACGCTATGATATACCTACACGCTGGCCACTTATTGCGCCACGCTGCTGCATAGATGAGGGGCGGACGATAAAGTGCGCGCGAGGGAGGGAAAAAGAATGCAGTGCATGTGCCGTTTTCTATGCGCCGGCCAACTGCGCAGTTTGCTCGGGAATTCCTGGCTGCCTGCTAACTACATATGCCGGCCTCCGCCGACCTTTTCCTGTCACCAACGCCGGACAAATAGCGTCGAAGGGCGTTTTCTCGTCTATTGAGGCGAACGTTTTAGATGTCTAATTAAAAGCGAAAACTGGCCGTTATTGTTGGTTTTATTGTTATCAATGTACCTTTCCTTGGGATAGGTGATCAATACATGTTTATTGATGTGCATAGGTTGCGCGCTTCTTCATCAATCACGTATTCTTACGTTTCACCCGTAAATCCCAAAGTTTCGCGATTGATACGCAGGATTTGATAGGAAAACATCTGTTTGAAGTGCGAAAAGAGCAGTAAATGTCACCTTATTGCTTGAGAAGCGAGGAAGAGAAGTTTCACTAATTGTTCTCAGAAATAATTTAATTAAAATGCTGCATGTTGTTTTTGTGCGAGTGAGGCCAGAAATCAAGGCAGTCAATTTGTTCCCATTTTCCTTGGTGTAGCGTGTTTGGACTTTCTGGAGAATAAAAAGGATCCTTTCCAGAGCATTACCACTCTTCGCGTCTGTGTGCGTGTGCATGCTGTGCCTTTCAGTAGCAAAGTACAAACAACCAACCCAATAGCAATTGGCGTTGGTAAATGGTTCATTCTCTATCATTTGTTCAAAATACATATTTAAGTCCTGTCACCATAATGATTTGCCTTGTAAATATGTGTGTATATGATAAGAGGCTAAGGACAAGGTGTCTGCTGCCGATTTACACGAGCAGGTTTTGTCACGATAACGCGCTAGCTATTGCGATTCAGACGACCACCCTCCGTCGTTCAGTTTCACTCGATCGGCATAGCATATAGATGTTACATAGTGGAATGCCTCGGAACACTGCGAGATTGACACATTCCCTTCTTGGCAATAAACGGGGACGTGGCACGTGTTCTCGGGAACACGCTATCACCCGAGCCATCAAAGAGAGCGCCTTCGTTTTGCAAACACGCGTGCCTCGTTTCATGGGGATGGCCAGATGAACGAGGAGTACGAATTAAAGACAGTGAACTCTGCTGCGTTTCCAATAACGGATTCAGAATTGCATGGTGCTTATAACTCGCCCTCTATCTCATCCTTTAAGGGCTGTGCTCAAAAATTGAGTAGTTTCTTATGCTTATAATACACTATACTGCGCGTCACTGCCTGCATACGTCCTCATGTGGAATCGTACTTGTTGAGCACTCGTGACGTTCTACAATAAGTTGGGAATGTACAAAATGTGTGTACGTACGGATTTACACATTGAATGCGTGGTGCCCCGGGTAGAATTGCACAAATTGCAAGAACAAAGTGGCGCTTTAGCATACAGAAGAAAAGAAATATGATTGTAAGACAGCCGAGACTGTTGCAGTACACACACACGCACGCACACACACACGCACACACACACACACACGCACGCACACACACACGCACGCACACACACACACGCACACACACACACACACACACACACGCACACACACCCCCCCACACACACGCACGCACACACGCACACGCACGCACACACACACGCACGCACACACACACGCACGCACACGCACACACACCCCCCCACACACACTAACACACCCACCCACACACACACACACCATCTCTGGACAGCGTGTAATGAGCATTCCTCGGCGATTGCACCACTGCCGCGAGCCTGGGGTTAGCTCTGCCCGGCGGTGATGACAGTCATCGCGTCAACAACCGGCACTCACGTTCCGTAGCAGCGGCGTCGTGCAACAACATTCCGGAAGTCACAGCAGCAAGCGCAGCGCCTCTTGCGTCGAGCGGCACTGTTTTCTTTTTTTCCTTTCTATAGCGTTGCGCAGCTGGGTAAACATACTTTCCCCACTTATAATTGCCATTTGTACAGGCCTCTACGCGGAAGAGTAGGAGCCGGCGAAATCGCTTTTCAACGGTGGCCCACGCAGCCATCTGGTTCTTTGAAGCTGCACCGCGCTTCGTTACTGCCCCAGTTTTAGTGCACAAAGAGTAGCCCACTCGGTTCACGTGAAATTGCTAGTCATGCAGCCGTCCATCGCCAGAGCAAAAGCATTCCGACACATTTGTCTACTAACACTGAGTCAGCGCTTGATTTTGGAATGTTGGGTTACTGCGCAATAGAAATGCGACAGTAACGTTTAAAAAAATACAACTCAATGAGGAACTGAATGCTTGGTATTGTTCTTCATGAACGTAAAATATCAAGTGTGAATAAAATCTATACTTTAGGAAAACAAAAACATAAACTTGGAAGGTTTTTGATGCATTCGCACAAGACTTCTCGAAGGCGAAAACCACCTCTTTCATTTTCTTCTCGGTAGATGTACTGATTTATCACCCCCGCCCCCCGAAAGCCTTCTGCGCCTAGCGTGGTTTTGTACTGCCTCCGTGATCGGAGGCATCTAATGCATTCTGCAGCTCATCTGCTTTTGCATGGCCTCCGTGACCAGCCCACCTTTGATTCAGCAACAATGTAAAGTAATGACGCCATAAGAAGCGTGACTTTAGGTGACGTTATAGCGACACCAAGATGACGGCACAAATTTTGGTGATATGAGACTACTTTAACGCCCTCGTTCGGTGGTATCAGTTTATGCAGGTCAGGGAAAATTAGAGACCATTGGGAGAGGGTTTCGCCTTACAGTAGACCTAAATATAGACAGCTGTGAATAATGCTGATGACGACACCCTATTCCACAATAAGCCATGTCGCTTTACGCGCAGACGCATATACATTTGAGATTAAGAAAGGTTTTTCATTGTCTGAAGTACTGTGTTGTTTCCCTGGCAACCGCTCGGTGTTCTTGCAGTGAAGACCGGAAGGAAGCACCACAGGAGGCCCCGCATGCCTCCGCGGCAGGATGCCTTAAACCTATACCGATAGTAATTTCCTTCCTGGAAGTGGCGTCGCAACCGACGAGAATTTGCATATCTGCGCCACAGATCGATACGCAGTGGCGCGACACCTTCTATGGGTTTATGGATGTCTTTCACGAAAGATGTGCGATAGGTTCGGGAGAAACGTTGTTTTGAATTTCCCCACGCCTTTATATACTTTCCCCCTCTTCTCCGCGATAAAATAGCTGTCGCAGTTCAACGTTGTGAGTACAGCACCTTAACGTAATAATAATAATAATAATAATAATAATAATAATAATAATAATAATAATTGTGGGGCTTCACAAACTTTTATTTACGCAGCGCTGGTCGAACGATATCGCCCTTCTGCCAACAGAAAACACTGAACATAACTTTTTGACATGTCGCGAATGCGTAAATATTAGAAGAAGACGACTTGTTACTCCGCTTTCAAAGATCGGCAGAAATTATACTAAGTTTCGGTGGCTCATATTTGGTACTTTGCCAAAGAGATGTTTTTGATGCGATTTGTACACTGTAAGCAAAAACTATCCGAGTTTGGGGTTTTTCCGGCTCATGACCTCTGAAAACTCCCTCGCGTTTAAAATTACTACCTCGCGTAGGAGTAAAAGACGGTACATGACATAGTTTTACCACCACCTCTCAGGCAAGTAGTAAAAGGATGTCAAAATCCAGTTTTACCACTTAGGGAGTTTTCTATCACGTGATTTTTAACCTGCGTTTCAGAGTTTATTACCACGTGACTGCAAGGTGCAGCTGCTTCGGCGGCTTTTGCCCCATACCCCCCCTTGTGACGCTCTCAGTGAATACTGAAGGTACGCGAAGCCCACAGTTGTTTTTTTTTGTTTTTTTTTTGCATCGCCGTGCCTCTGACTGACTTCGAGTCAGCGCACTTTCACTGGAACTGGGGGCAGCATAAGCACAACAAGCGAGAACAGCATTCTTTGAAAGAAAAAAAAGAAAAAGACGGAGGGGGGGGGGCTCTCAAAAGAGAAAAAAAAAGAAAGAAAACCTGCTGTGGAAAGTTGTCCTGCATATTTTCGCAAATTGTTGCTTTTGCTCGGCGGTGGCTTTGGAGACAGACAGTGCAAGAAGCTCGGTATCTGTGTGTCTGGTTGGGCTGATGGATCTCACGTGTTTCCTACATCATCGAGCGGCCGTGCTCTTCCGAGCGCCTCCCAACCTGCACGTCGCGGATATCTCCAGTTCGCGGATATCTCCAGATCTGCCAGTGGTAACAAAATCAATCTGGTGTCGTCGTCCGTGCTTGCCTGCTGGAGAAGCAATAAGCAAAATGCTTCACTCTGTCGTCGGCACCGAGCCGCGGCCACCAGTGACCAGTGGGAGTGTGTCGCCGGGGCAGGTGAAAGAAGCATCGCATATATTTTGTTCCACAGTAGGCGATGTCTGCACGAGTAAAGTGCTGCCCGATTTGCCCACCTCATGCACCAACTGTTCTCAAACATGTAGCACGAAGCCGATAAGAGGCAGACGGAACCAACAAGCGGCGGCCGGTGAGCACGAAGAAAACCCGGACCTGCCCGGATGGTGGTCTTTCGTTGGAAGTATGCATACACCACCGCCCCGCCCCGTCTCCGCAAGATAGCGGTCACGCGTTCATTTGTGTCTGAAATGACGACGAAATTCGCACAGGATACGTGTTCTGTGATCGCCAGCTGTGTTTCATCGGATAGCCGTGCTCTTCGAAAAGGCCTGGAACGCCGTCGGTAAGAAGCTTGTGTGCAGGCGTGCACCGCTCCTCTACGCCCGTTGTGATGAATACGTGCTGCTACTGTGTTTGTGCACCGTCGCTCAATTAAAATCATTGAGCTACCATGGTTTGTGTGTACTTAGGTATATTTTATGGACTTGTGCATCAGCAGTGCTAACACGCGTGGGGCAAAGAACCCGGTGTGCCAAGCAAATATTGGATAACCAAAAAGGTGAGATCGTGTAGATTTATAATAAAAGGTGGGTGTGACATTTAGTGCCCTGCAGCCCACCTGAAGCTTACGCTTGCACCTTCAAGCGTTGTTGTTAATCGATGGAAAAAAGAGCTCTCCTACCGGTACTACTTGGCCGGTCAAAAAGTCGTGCATATATATATACCGGATTGTCGAAGTGTAGTAGAGCAACGCGTGCAGTCTGTTCTAGTGGTGTATTATTCTGCATTTGTTGTGTGTGCGTGTTTGTCTGTATGTGAATCTATGTGTCACCAAATCTGCCGTTCAATAAATTCAATCACTTCTGCTATTCAATAAATTTGTCGTCTCTGGCCGAATGCACCCGTCAATTTTTATTTTTTTTTACCACCAGAAATAACTCCCAGTAATCACCTCAAAAACCTTGTGAAGGTAGTAAAAATTTACTCTCTCTATACTCGCTGAAAACCTCACTGGGGTAAATATTTACTACTCTCCCTACGTTCAAAAACTCAGTTAGCACGAGAGTAAATTTTTACCTCGGTAGTAGGTGGTAAAAAAAACCCAGGAAAGGTAGTGCGCTAGAGGACAAATGGTTTACCCAGTTTTTGAGGTTATTTCAGGTCATTTTTGTTTAGTGTGTAGTTGCATTCAAGCTTATGAACGTACTCTATGCTAATCTTGACAATGCATATTCGATAAATCATGAAAAAGTGTTATAATCCAGCATATATATTTGAGATTGCTATGAGCACGTTATTTCGGCAGACTGGTCTACTATATAATCGCGCAGTGAAAACATGATTTATTTGATATACTATACCACTATCCTCTTTTTATTTATTTGTTCTTCGTAATTCAACATTGGTGCAAATAATCTGCTAAATTAAAACTGCGAAAATTTGGCCAGTCACTTAGAGTGGGTGTGTGCCACATTCTGTAAGGCTCTAACAAACAAACAAAAGCATGACAAAACCATTATATATTTATAGGAGACGCCATATTGGAGGGCTTCAGAAATTTTTTTTACCATTTGGGGGGAAAATAGGAGACCGCTGGGTCTTTGACGGTGCTGGAAATTGGGATCCAGGTTGTGTAGAAGACCATTGGTGAACTCCACCGAGTTCCACTGTGCAAGTTTGAGTTCTCATGCTATAGCGAGCAAAGCCTTGTATCTGTGTCGGTTTCGGAGAACAGTATCTATCGAAAGTGTACGCTTCAAAGTGGGCTTCTTTAATTTATTCTTGAAGGAATCTGCCAGTCTACACAGTATTCACTCGCGGCACTGCTTGTGAGAAGGCTGCGAGAATGCTGAAGCATGCTTAAACACACGCGCAAAAAGGTAATAAACTTGAATTTTATGAAACCAATTTTGGTTAGCAGTGGTTGCACGTTTACACAAGCGTTTACTTGTTATTAACGAACAACCACATCAGGGTCATTATAGTGCAGAGTTGTGTGCAATACGGGTCTTTGCAGTCAATTGACACGACTCGGGGCACACTAAGGGGCCGCCGAGTAGAATTCGTGTCGCACAAAGCGTTTGTCAAGCTCATCCCGGGAGGGCGCTGCGACTTCGTGGACAACGCACGTGCCCTGGAAGGTGCTCGATGTAAACCAGTAAGAATGCATTCTCAGTTATCGACATCCGTGTTTGCGACCCAAACGCAGGACTCGTGAGGTCGAGGTTTGTCCGTTGGCGGCGTTGGCGTGCGCCATATAGACGAGCATGATGACGAAGAAGAACAAGCACGTTCCAGACCACACATTCTCTTTCTGCCATTAGCACATGTAAGGTACCCTCTATACGCCACGAAGATGACGATGGTGGCCATGATTATCACGGACAACGAGTGGCTTGTGCAGTACACGGCATCATGATATGCTCTCCGAGGCATTTCGTATGACTGGAAACAGCCAACAGCCACCAGCTGAACGTGTCCAGACCTCGTCTTTGCCAACTTCAGGCTGCATCCGATACCACAAAGCAGTAATAATGAAGGGTCAAACGAACTTCACTACTCAACACGACTCCACCAGTTATTAGCGATAAGCATTGCATATTACTGTACACCGCTTGACACTCATTTGCATGCGTACGTGGTCAATGTCACGGGTGATTTACGGTGAAACCTAACGACCCCACTGCTTCGCTCATGCATCATTGTTAATTTCTTGATTATGCCGGGATTTTTTTTTTTGCGTGCTCATTCAAATGGAATAGACAATGACTACAGGTTCCTTAACACTGCATGCAACTACAACCAAACAGCGCGGACTACGGCCGCTTCGCCCGGAGGCTGGTGGAATGACTTCTCGCTCGTATCGTTCCTTAACCTTCCTTCCACCTAACCCTCTCCCGGTCTTCGCGGCTATTTTTCTTGCAGGAACTCATCGCGACCCCATACAGCGCGAAACAAAAGAGGTTTTGTTTTCCCCCGAGCGAAGACTTTTTGTTCTTTCCTCTTTCTCACGCTCATCTCCGGCGTGTCTAACATTCGCCTTTTTCTACGGGACATACATCGCAACGAAGCAGTGCACGGGTAAGAAACGAGTGAGGCGTCTGAGTTACGACACACGAATTTGCAGGCGAGAGATGTTTTGCGGACGGGACAATACAGTATACAAAACGCAGCGCGCTATCAGGACAGCGGGTAAGCCCGCGCCTCGTAATCGGGACGCATGCGCAGCAACACTCGTGGCATTATCTGTGTTAGCGTAACACAGGTTACGTCACAGATAATGTCCCGCAGATTATGATATTGACTTGGAAACGAAAACTGCCCGACAAACGAAAATGATGGTCACATGATGCATTGATTCGCTCCTGATGAAGGGCGCCACTTAAGTTTCTGTGCTTTTTTTTCTAGCTCTCTTTTTCTTTCCTTTCGGTAACCTTGTTTCCTAGGAAACAGGGTCACCAGTCGTTGTGACCAGGGATGTATGCAGAATTTTTTTTTTCGGGAAAAGGGGAAGGCGGCGTGCGTCCTTGATCTGAAGTGGGGTCCAGGCCAACAACTGATCATGTTGCTCTGTGTATGTCATGGTAAAAAAAAATGAGAAAAAAAACACTTGGTGGGAGTGAGAGGGGGGGACACGGGCTCGGTCAGGCTCGGTTCGCCACCCTCTCTGGCTAAGCCACTGGTTGTGACTTCGAGGCTAAGGTTTCACGCTTCTAAGCTCAAGGACGCGGGTTTAATCCCCGCCCACGGCGCACGCAATATCGTGTAGGTTAAATAAATAATAAAAACGTTGAGGTCAAATTTAGGCAGGTTACATGTTAGAAAAATTTAATCGTTTAAAATTTGCCTTGAATTTTCCTTCTATGGCGTGCCTCATAACACTATTGTGGTACTGATAAACATCATCATCATCATCATCACTACGTTTACAGCAAGCAAAAGACCTCTCCCGTGTTTCAGCAGTCTACTCAGTTCTGTGCTTGTTGCCGACACTTTGTATCCGCAAGCTTCCTAATCTCATCTGCCCACCTAACCTTCTGTCTCCCCCTCGTGCGTAAGTCTTCTCTTGGAATCCAGTCTGTGATCCTTAATGACCGGCGGTTATCTTGTCTTCGCGCTACGTGCCCTGCGCATGTCCATTTCTTCTTCTTGATTTCGAATATAATGTCCTTAGCATCCGTTTGTCCCCTGACCCACTCTCGTCGCTTCTTGTCGCTTAAGGTTATACACCTATCATTTTCTTTTCCATTGCTCGCTGCGTCGTCCTCAAGCAGAACCCCCTTTGTAATCCTCCAGGTTTCTGCTCCGTGGGTAAGTACCGGTAAGATGCAACTGTTATAGACATTTTCTTTCTCCTTTTTTGAAAGAAGAAGGGCGCTTGCACTCCTTGCAGTGCAATGTCAGATGATCGGCGCACCCTTTTGTCATGTTGTAAGGTTGACTTCACATACGGACGGCAGCAACAGGAATTTGTTTTTCCTCCTTTTTAAGTTGTCCTGCTTTTTCCCAGTGCAAAATATCCCGTTTGGTCCAGCCGTGCATGGTTGAACACCCCGCCTTTCTCTTATCCCCCTCCTTCGCTTTGCAAGCACGCCGCCAAGCTCGGTCTGGCCACTGTCCATCCCTTCCAGGTTATTAATTTATTTATTTATTTATTTATTATAACCCCAGGGTTTACAAACATCACAGAGGAGAGTGGTGAAGAATAAAAAACAATATTGCATGTACAAAGAGGCCATGTATCTGATTATAGAATAATAGTCATGATAGCCACCACCATAGCATGAATTTAGAGTAGAAATATACACATTAGAAAAAAATAACACTGTAATAAGTTCTACATAAGCAATAATAGCTATTACAAAGCAATATACAACAGGTAACAGATGTGGGGGTGCTAACACCACCTGTTAAGTAGTTTGCGCCTCGTGGCGAACGTGTTCCGCACGTATAGGCCACATTCAGGGGCCACAACTTTCGAGCGGTAGGTGGCGTTGTGCTCGCGAGCGTTTATTACCACCACCGTCATCATCATAGTTTGTGCGGTGGCACCGGCAGAGACGCCTGGCGGCAAGCCTGGGTGGCGGCCCACGAGAGATGAGCGAGCGGTTCTCATAGGTGTTCTGTGGGTTCTCTTTGGCACGTGTAGCAGTTGGCGCAAACGGTTGTCTTTCGCGTGGCACCGCGGAGTACAACACCGCAGGTCGTCTGCCGGGGGCCCTCATAGAGAGTCAAGCGTTGGCGAAGCCGCCTCGTGTCTGTTCTTGTGTTTGTCATGTTGTTGAGTGTTGTGTAACATTGTGTAAGGTTGTTTAGCGTGTTGATCACACTTGATATATATAGTTCCGCTGACGATATCGTCGTTCTAAACGCTGTTAAATGGATGTGTGTTGTTTTGGTTCGTTTAGACCGTGTCAACTGTGTCCTTTCACCCAAGAGCGTGGAGCTCTCCACACGGAAAACCCACACAGCGCAATGGTGCTCGTTATACCACTATGTGTACTAAGATGTTGATGACCCTGTGCCTGTAATAAATGTTTTCATATTTTGTACATTTTTTTTTCGTACTGCGACTGCGTAATGCTGGATTGTAACACGCTGTGCAGCATAGTCTCCTGAGTTTTTTCTTCCCATGTCCTCTGCTCTTTGAAGTAGTAAATAAAATAAATAAAATAAAATGAAAGATGCGAAATACAACAAGGCCTTACAAAGAAATGGTTTTTCACAAACGACTAACTTAAAGCAATAGCTAAATTTATATTGTTTTTATGCGTAGTTGACGCTCCACTGCCTTCACAGTTATGCCAAGATTAGCTCCTAAGCCATCCTAATCCATCGGCGCCCTGAGGATCAATAGCCGTGTGGAGGGCGAGGGCGTTGTTGTGCTATAAATGCTTCCTGTACGGCGCCTTCGTTGGCGCTCTCGGGTCATTGATTGGGTTCGGCCAAATGTCATAGTGCAGCAGTGACGTAATTAACTGGATTTGTTGCCACACTTAGAAGCAGCGGGGACATCTTGAATATGTTGGAGACAATGGAATTGTGGCCCACTATAAATAAAATAACGCGCTTGGTTGTGGATTCCTGCAGGTCACAGAATCGAATTTCGGCCACGGCGGCCACGTTTTCGATGAAAATGAATATACCTGAGGCCCGTGCGCTCACATACAGGTGCACGTTAAAGAACCCCAGTTGGTCCAAAGCTTCCAGAGATCTCCACTACAACATCCCTCATAAATATTTTTATTTATTTATTTATTTATTTTATTTACATATGCTGCAGGCCCTCCTCGGACCCATGCAGGAGTGAAACACAAGATTACAATCAGACCATGCATAGTTATACACTAAATAACTTGGCTTGATTAAAATACTATACAAATAATAGATACACAACTGGAAAACAATATCAAAGTTTAGTTCATATCAATTCATTATGTGGTGGTTTTGGGACAAAGAATATTATGTAGTTTTTATCTCTGTTCCTTTGTTCACTTACGTGCAAATTGTCTATAAACAGCGTTTCATTTGGCTTCTAGCGGTGTCTGCCAGAGTGCCACTCAAATTCATGGCATAACGAGCACCCGCGAAGAGCGTTGAAAGAACTTATGAATGCCGAAGCGGCGCATTCCTGAAGTCATCATGCTATCCTATTATCCAAAGGACAAGCACTCGGCTACAGCATTTTTTTTCATAATTTTCCTAATGATGCAGTTATTTGTGCAAAACATAAGTCTTCTTTCCACGAGAAAGAAAAAACAAACAAACAAAAAGGAATGGCATCGATTTTGGAGCATTTGAGCGAGGCGTATACATTTTTTGGCGAAGCTCAGAATACGCACGAAAACACTTTCGTGAAATCCCCAAGTCACCAAAGAAATCAGATTTTCGACAAGAATTCAGGTTTTCTCCCTTTTCATGTAGGTTTGTGAAAAGGCATACCAGTATAAAGAAATGGTGTTTCAAAGCATGACTTTTGCTTTCGGCTGACGCCTTTTAACAACTCTAATTCCCAACAACAACAACAAAAAAATGGAAAGAAAAGTCAAGAATATGAGATTGGGTAACAAGACCAAACGCACAGACAACAGCGACCACTGCACCGACCACGCGGAAGCTATACGTTTCTTGCCGGGCAGTCAGAGTTATTTCTTTCCTCACCTCAGCCAGAGCAGTTCTCTCTTTCCAGTGTCCTCCCTAAATGACGTCATAGCAAAGTCGTCTCTTCTGGGTCAACCATCGAACCGTGCGCACGCATGCGTTAGATGCGCCGCAGAGAGGGAGAGCTGGAAATACAAAAAAAAATCCTACGTTGGGCGCCAGAAAAAAAAAACACAGAATTCAGCGACGCTGCTACTTCATCACACCCCTTCCTCTTCGCTTCCTCGAAAAGGTCTACACGCTCCTCCTCAAGCTTCCAACGCGATCCTCCAGATGGCGAAGCGATAGCGCATGCGCAATCCTGCGTGCGCGGCAACGGTAGCGCCGCCGAGCGGCCGACGAGGTCGAGCCGGCTGGCGACGTCGTGGGCTGCAGCAGCGGCTGGCTCGCTCCCAGGTGCGCGGTTGCGGAGTTTCTCCTCTCTGCCGAGTTTGTGCGCGAGTGAGTGTGGTGTGTGGCCGGGCGTTAAGCGGCGTGCGCGCGGTGTCGCACACAGTGCGGAGATCTGGGGCGCCCCGTGGCTTCAGCGTCCAGTGGCCAGCGGGCTGCCGCGCGGCGCGGTGATGCTGCGGACAGCAGCGACGGCGGCAGTCCGGCCATGACTCCGGAGCCCGCCTCCATGGCGCAGGATCAGCAGGAACCGGCGGCGCCGCCGCGCGCAGCGAGCCGGACCAGCGGCAACCTCAAACGGTGCGTCGCTGCGTCGGCACTTATACCCTCCAGCTATTATAGTGGCCAATACACGTGCAGTAACTGTGCGCAACAACAATCGACAAAGTATTTCACACTTGGAAGCGCGTCCGCTGATCTGTTACCTAGGTGATTGTCAGTGTAGTCTAATCCAAAGAAATTTGCGTAGGCACTCGACAGACGCTTCTTCTCACTAAGGTACTGGATGGGTTTACGCTCACTTACCGCAACAACAATCAACGAAGTATTTCACAATGAGTGGCCCGTCTACTGGCCTAACTTGATTGGATAATTACTTGCAGGTCTCGTCTGCCCCAAGAGATCTTGTGTGGGCTTGCCCGTTCGCACTCCTAAGAAACTAGACCCCAATTCTCGTAAACGTACTCAAGTGCTGTAAGCCGGAGCAGACAAAGTAAACGAAACATCTCTCTCACCGTGGATTGAAAAGGATAAATGTTCATTCCATAAACACTACTTCGTAAATAGTCGGGTGCTAATGGAGAACGTATATACTGTTGGTACACCTCGAGAGCCCGGTGAAAACCTCTGTGCAAGAGAGAAAAAACAGACATTGTCGCCTTGTTTATTACACGCGACGCGTACAACACGCGCATGTCGGTAGGGCAGAGAAGGCCAGCTGGCCCATCATTCAGGAACAGGGGCTCTCTCTCTCTCCAGAGAGAGAGGAAAGAGAGAGCAACTGTCGACGGCAGCTTTCACGCAGGCAAAAGTACTCGCGTACGTTGTTGAATACGGGCGGGAAAGCGCGTCAGTTTGCTTGTTATTTGGATACCTCCGAACATTCGCTTCAATGCGACTTGCGCGTCACATTGTGTAGCACAATTTATGGCATCAGTCATCCTGCGTTCAGAAGCATAAAATTTGTGGATGCGCAGCTCGAAAGACCTGAACACGAGTGTTCGCTGGTTTTCGAGCCACGGGCAATTCTCTCTAATGCATCGTGCTCGTTGCATTGATAATAGTTTATAGTAAGAGGCTTTTACAGAGTGACCGGTGAACTAGTGGCTCAGAGTCCGTTCTTTGAGCCATCTCACCGACTGCTTTTGGCTACCGCGTTTAAACAAACAAGCCGAATATAATATTTTTCATTTAGGTGTCGACAGGGAAGCGTTTGTCATGCTTAGTGATCACCCTCTTTGTTTCTCTTTTGTTTATACTGTAGAGCCATAACACTCCCCTAAAGAGCAGGGTGTTATGTGCGGTTGTATATGATGAGCTGTGATGAGCACCACATTTATACCCCAAAAAACAAACTTGAATTGATCATCTTGTCCTCTGTGGTCTGTCGTTGGCATTTTGCGGCGTATCTGCAGGGTTTTAACTGCGCCAAAGTCGTTACTAAGCACACGCTTCCGTCAGTTTCGTACTTCCTGCAGAACACGCGTAACCGCGGTCGCCCAGGCAACTGCGTGCCTGAGGAAAAGAAGGCTTACGAAACAGGATAGCCGTGTTCAATAGTTGGTCTACCATTCTGACATTGAGCGCATTTAAACGACGCAGGGTGGTGTGTGTTTCCCTTCCTCGCCCTGCGTCGTCTATTTGTGCTCGAAGTTAAATGTGCGAAACTTGTGTTTGTAACGCGCCTTCCAACCACGGGTTCGGCTTCGCTGCAAAGCTGTAGAGGTCCTGCGACATCAGCAGCCACAGGCGCCTTATCGGCGTACAGGGGGTCCACAACATCTGCCCCGTTCAACCTCTCCGACACGTAGCGAGGGCACCAAAGCACACACACACACACACACACAAAAAGGAGCCGGTGCGTTCTCCTCCTCTCCCGATCCGCGGTTGCAGCTGCCACTCTCGTGCTCCGCATCCTCCCGCGATGGAGGAAATGACGCCGCTGCTCGCAGGAGGGCTTCCCCGCACGACCCGCGAGACAACATGGCGACGCCGGTCGATCGATAACCCGCGCGAGAGCTTGCTCTCGTACATCGCTGCCTGAACTGCGCAGATTGCCGATGTGCTCAGGCACGTTATCTTCGAGAAGGTGTCACGACGGCTTCTTTGATTAAGGTGTCCGTTTCCTTTTTTTTATTACCCGTGAAACATAAGCCTGCTATCGCCCCACACGTTCTTATCTTAATCGCTGAATGAAGTGTATACCAAGTGTGGCATGAAAGCCTCACCACCACACACATGTCTGTGCTTTGGGATGGGAAACTTTTTTGTTTTATTGATAGACGCGTTCGGAAGAGCGAGAAAAACTTTATTTGCGTACAACGCGGAGCATTGAAAATGGTAGGGCTCCTATTCCAAATCTCCACTGGCCCTTGCCATCATCTCTGCCCGTTGAACCATTCGCAAACATTTTTTTTTAAACTATCCAACAGTGTCGTCCTTTACATGTGCCGAAACTAAGCATAGGCCGAACATTAACGTTCTCGGTCGCCAATTTCTTCACACTATTTATTCGGTTTTGAATGTACACACTCGTGTGTTCACCGATGCTATGATGTTATTGAAAATCGGGAATGCCTTCGAATCGTTTTAAGCCGCTTCCCTACGCGCGATGTGTCCGGTTTCAGTTCCCTACAAAATGTAGGAAATTGTGTTTCAGCTCCGCTAACGTAGTAGCTTATTTGTCGTGGCTAACTGTTGCCACCTTCATTTCTAGGGGCAAGTGATTTACCCGTTGTGACACGTGCCAATTTTCTCTCGCCTGCTTTGCATAGAAGTGCTTAAGCATTCAACAGATACGAGACGCGGAGGAGACAGTGGCGCTTATCTGCTGCATACCAGTGTCGTCAGCGCCAGTTTTCCCATGATTACGTCTCAAGTGAAATACTTGAACGACTAAAATTTCTGCTGTGAGCAGCACTGACAATCGTGAGAGTTCGGACAAAGGAAGATAAGGACGACGGAAGGAATGAGCCGTATCTTAGGCATGCTCGACTTCTTCATTTGCACACATTTTTGTGGAATCAGTTTTTCGAGAGTTTTTTATCGAGACATCGACGCAGAAAGGGTAATATATAATTCTTAGGATAAGGACTCTGGATGAAGGGCTTCGGAAATTTCGACCACCTCGGTTTCTTCAGCGTGCCCCTAAATCGAAGTGCACGCGCCTTTAAATTTCGGCTGCATCGAAATGCGGCCGTTACGGACGGGATATGACCCCGTTACCTTCGGGTCAGCATGTGGAGCACCTTAACCTATGTACATCACTGCGGCTGCAGGTAACGTAATTAAATACTGTATAAACTATACATGACCTTGCCAGGAAAAACCCAATCTTCTCCCTAAACTCGAAAAGAATTTGCCACGCCACTGATAGAGTAAAGTTACATTTGCTTTTTCTTTTTATGTTTCTGTGTAATCACTTTTGTCATAATTTGTTTTATGTCATTATGGGTACTTCTCTTGTTGGTGTAACACTGGTGATGCCGCAAGTTTTACTTCAGCCTTTCCACAACACGCTTCTCATGTGCTACAGAGAGAAAAAAATTCGTACGCTACTATAGCCTATATGCCGTTGCTCTCGACGGAAAACTCAAGTTACCTTGAGCAGGGAATCCTCAAGACTTCCGCTGGCATTGAAGGGCCGCCACTTATCAACCCGAAATGCACGAGCTCGGAGGGCTTCCATGTATAATACACACTGCGAAGCCCAACGCGCGCAGAGGAACACATGTTTCGCTGAAACCCTGCGGCAACTAGTGGTTATTCAAAAGGCGGTGACTTTTCAAGTGCTTCCGTCAATGAGCAACAAGAACGACTACAAAATCCCATCCTTAGCTCAGCATAACGATCATTCATAAATGCTGCTGTATGGAGGGCGCTTAGCTTTCCGTGACGCGGACTTTGAATAATCGAAACACTGTTATGTTCAGTTTTTTTTTATTTTCATCATCATGACAAATTGCACAGCGGTAAGTGGACATAAGGTCCTGACGACGCCCACTGATCATAACGTTTGACAAACGACAGTACAATATTGATAACAAACTATAGGAGCCTTACACAAAACAGCACAATATTGCAAAAACGTTATGCAAGATTAGCAATGTATACAAAAGAAAAATAAGTACTCCGAGTTTACTCCGAGTTTAGTATGCCAGCGGCAGTGGTATTGTTATGCTCATCTGACATTTCTGTACCTGTATGAGCTAATGATCCGTCGAGTTTATTTATTTATTTATTTATTTAATTGATTACTTACAGGCCCCTGATACACCACGTAAGAGGGATGGCAAGCAAAAAAAAGAGAAATAGAAAATTGTTTGAAAAAGGCAAGAAAGTGGAAGATAAATATTATTAGAGCAACCTAATGTCAATGCACAGCTGTGCAATAAATGCCCTAAATCTTGTGAAGAAGGTTTGGACCTTCACGAGTAGCGAATCGCTGTGTGA